>VCCN01004626.1:8893032-8908494 GCA_006491835.1 Architeuthis dux
TTATAAGTGATGGTAGCAGCCATCCTCCTGGTCAGTTCTCTTTCCAAGGCCATTTGCTCTAACAACCATTTGTACCACTTCCGATGAATGATCTCCTGAATGTTTGCTGCAGCAGTCTTTAGCCGATCCCAGGAAAGACGATGACGCATTGAAGTCGGCGACCAGGCATGTTCATGGCCCGAAGCGAAAATGCGGGGAACATACCTATCTTCCCTGTGGAGGGAAAACGCAAATTACGCAGAGCTTCTGTCTTAACAGACGGTCCATGTTTTATTTTCTCTTATCTGTTAAAATTGATTCATTTATTTCTCGAATCGTTCCTAGGATGCAACCAGGGTTCGAATTTCAACAATTCAGCAAAGCGTCAACTGCTGTAATGGATCATTGGCTAGCTGCCACCCTTCTCTCACTTTAAGGTCTTGCTAACTCTCTCGCCCTCCGTTTGTTCCCCCATGTCCAGCGGAATGGCCTGGGGTCACGTCTGCCTTTGGCCTGGATTCCTTGTCGACTCTCAAGTCCAACGTATTTTACTGCCAAAAAGAATCAAACGGTTCGGCCAATCAGAAACGCCAGATTTCACAAACCCTGTGGAAGGGCGTTTGATTGGTTTACTACATCTAACATCTTCAACTAACTCTACTTGCTTTGCAAATCCTTTCCTGTTCGTATTATTTTACACATTTTGTCCGAGGGGAACTTCAGACTAGTATGAGTTGGTCACTTAAAGCTGAAGTAGTCTGAATTGATTTTTAGGTGACTAAAATGACTTTATAGCTGCTGCAAATGCAGGAAAAAAAGTACTTGTGAGGTTTTTTACACCATGATATTGTAGAAATAATGAGTCAATTTGTTTCTACTGATCAACTTATTTCTTATTGAGACCAGTTAATATGTATCGCCTTGGTTCAAACCCAACCATCCATGAAAACAACCTAAATATATTGTAAGTTGTACCTCTTGTGAGAATAAAAGGATAGGATTCCCATAATCTTTTGTCTAAATACGTTGGTCTTATTACTGATGATTTACTCCGACTAATGTTCTCCCAACGGGCACCAGTTGAAGAGGCTGATGTGACATTAGGTTTATGAGACTGTTTTCACTACCAGATTGTCCCTCGGGACAACGCTGATAGTTAAGCGAATCTAGCGGACGTGATTTCTATCCCTGGGTCAGGTAGTACTGAACAATCATATACTCTGGTTCATTGGAAGAGGCAGGCAAGTGAGACCGCATGGGCGAATTAACTAATACGAGATATCCCTATCTGACATGAAAACTTCCCAGAATGTTTACTGGGTATGACAGACATCTGAAGAAGGGTGTATGGTACAGCAGCCGAAACGTTGTGATGATAACAATCAAGATGTGAACACTATTCCGAGAAATCAATGAATAATAATAAATCCTCATCAGAACGAAGATTTTCCATCTTGACCGACTAACCCCCGCTTTTGCTAATGTAACATCTTAAATTGCATGTAAAACTATTGAATAAGAAAGAAATAATACCTTTCTAAACAAAGTTAGTGGAAACGAGTTAAACTAAACGTGTAATGAAATGCACTCTGGTCACGTATGCCCGCGAACACGAAAACAAAGGCCCATATAAGATTACCAGAGTTTTTTTGTTTTTTTTTTTGTGTCGTGATTTTCAAATCGGGGGCAGTTGAGAATCAGACAGATCTGAATCCCACGGGCGACAGGTCGGACGAGAGAGGGTTTGGCTCCCCTGCCCGTGAGGGAGGCGAGAGAAGGAAGAAATCCTGATTTTTTTTTTTTTTTTTTTTTTTTTTTTTTTTTTTTTTTTTTTTGAGCAGTTTAGAATAAGACAGACAGGCAACAGGTCAACAAGCGAGGAAGAAGCCTTGATTTTTTAATTACTACCATCACCGAAGTTTATTTCCCTCCACAGAATTTTCACTCCCGTAAATCTGTAGCCCCGGAACCCCCCTCACATCGACGAAGAAATACAACCAGCATTATCCAACAAACGGGGAGATCCGACAACAGCTGACATAGTTATAAGTATATTAGGCCACCAGATAAAACGGTTGCCTGGAGAAAGACCGACAGAGAAAAAAAAAACTTTACGGTATAAAAATCCTTGTATTAAAACTTCTGCTTATACATTAAGGCAAACTTTTTCGAATCACGGCGCCCTTAGTGTATATGATCATTTTCACGCCACCCCAAATCAGAAAAAAAGGAACAATTGCATTTATATTCTTGTGGTTAGGTAAATAAAAATGAATCGTGCAATTTAAATTCATAAAAAGTTATATATTTGTTTCCTCTTTTAATAATAACTGGTGGGATCGGTGAACCTATTGTTTAGCACAGTTTCTAAAATCTTGGAATCAAACTGGAGACAGCCGACCTCAATTCTTGTTCCACGTTGATTTTTTACATGATACTTTTTATCACAGCTACCGCCGAAAATCCAGCTTCGTAGAAATTATCTATTATTAATATTAAAAAATCAATTCCATATTGTTAAATTAAATTATAATTGACTGGAATTTTTAGATTATCCTGGATTACCTCAGGGAGCCGTGGCACACTAAGAGAATCAATGCATTAAGGTGTTATTGAATGATGACACTCGCTTGCTTTATATATGCAGTATAGTAAGGCTTTTTAAAATATGTCAAGGCGAACTTTGCAAGGAATACTTTGTGTTGGAAAGCTGAATGAGGTCTACTCTCACTGCAACTGTGATAACACTTCATTCCACTTATGTTCTACTGAGGGCCCGGGTGTATAAATGGTCGGCAGTTGAAAGACATCAATAGTGCTCGACTTGGTGTGTCAAGCCGATGTCATTGTGAGTGACACATAGTAGAAGACAGGTGTTACGGTTAAAGTAACCAGAGGTTTATTATTACAGTACCAATTCGCATACAAATACATTCACGGGAAACAAGTGGTGTTCAGTCCACCCCAAAACAATTCATAACAACCTTCGTCAAATATATACGTGGTCCTAATTTGTTGCTTTTTACCATGACATAAAGATGTGATACTATGGTTATGCTAGATTTTACAAGTACATGAAAGATACGTTGTACCAGAATAAGTACTTTCGTTTTGGGCTTGAAATGGAAACAGAGATACTGGACGAGAGAAAGGCCGGAAGGGGGAGCGTCGACGGAGATACTTTCTGATCTTCGAGTACGCTTGGCGACCTAGCGAGGCCTGTTGATCGGTGATTGTTGACACATTGACAACAGGGTGGTTAAGACGGCACCGGTGAAGTTAAATGTCTTCCCTAAGTCCGTCGACCCAACCCCCGAATTGAGAGTTGTCCATAAAAGAGGGTAGATTTTGTTTTTCAGTTAGTTTTCGAACGACCGGCCTGGTGAACCCTTGTCATTTTGATATCTGAGGCGGAGAGGGCAGAAGCATTGTATTGCAGTATGGTAGAACCGGAAAGCAACTTATTCAGGCCCCACTAAAAACTAGAGACTACAGAGTGAGACAGAGCTTGGTTCTACTTTCCAGACTGGAGCCTTCAATCCCCTGCGAGGCTGCCAGTAGTGGACTGCAGAGATCTTCTCCGCCTCATAAGAAAAGCAACAATCCTGACCTGAAGCAGATTTTAGAAGTACTGTATCGTATAATATTAAGGAAAGTATAGCCTACCTAGAGCAATGACACCTTAGTCCACATCAAACCACTCCGTTCGGGACCCCACGCTCTCATCTCGGCTTCCCTTCTATTTTTCAAAACAGTTTGCAAAGCCCTCTTCGGATCGCCATCATCTGCCTGGTCGCGTTCTTAAATCTCTTTGGGAAACGCCAGAAGTCGCTCGGCCATTGTGAATGCGACAGTCACACTACACAATGGCGTCTCACTGCTGACTGAGTAATCCTACACTGTTCATGCATGCGCAGTAAGGTCCCTCTAATTGTTTGAGTCAAGGCTACGCACACGGTTCCCGAGATATTCAAAATGGCTGGATACAAACCTTTGTGGCCAGGGAAACTATTTTGCAGAGAAGATTTGTATCGGCAAATTAAACAGCAGAGACTAGAACGTGAGCTCACGTCTTCGATCCAAGTTTCCAGCTCGTAATAATTCTCCAAGAGTTAGTCTCACAATAACTTTGGAATAAAATATTATATAACACTTTAGGCTTAACAGTAATTAAGTAAAAATTGCTATAATTTTATTACTACAGTAGACCCCCGTTATTACGGCACCCCTAATGGTTATGCTAGATTTTATATTCATATAATAAAAACAAACGTACCATTAGAACGCATTTGTCATTAAATAGTGCTGTTAGAACGAGTTCCGCTACAACGAAAGTCTACTGTATTACACTTCATTTCTGTGTTTTATAATGCAGAAAGTCTTTCTTCCAAGACGCCAAAAAGATATCGTCTGTTTCGACCATTTCTTGTTTTAGCCTAATTCGATCTTACAAGGTCAGAACGAAGCTACTCAATAATGGCATTGCTGTCAAACTCTTTAGATTTTATGAGATTCTCTTGTGGTTGATAGGTTCACTGTCCGACTGTAGCAGTCAATAAGAACGAAAAGATGATTTGTTGGGTTTTCATGGGTGCGTCTGTCTGAAACTATGTGCAAGGGTTTACATCACCCTTAATCTTACTATTCAAAAAACGGCATTTCATACGTAACAATTTAATATAATGTAAGAGAAAAGGTCTATCTACCAAGACGCTACTGTTATAAACGAAAAATGAATGCCGACCCAAAAGATACCGTCTGCTTCGACCATTTCCTGTCTTAGCCTAATTCGATCTTACAAGGTCAGAATGAAGCTACTCAATAATGGCGTCGCTGTCAAACTCTTTAGATTTTATGGGATTCTCTTGTGGTTGACATGTTCACTGTCCGACCAAAGAAGCCAATAAGAATGAAAAAAAAATGATTTGTTATGTCTTCATGGGCGAGTTTGTGTCTGTCCAAAAATACAGACGATATTCAATTTCTAGCCAGGTACATCGGAGCATCTCTTCATCAATGGTGGATATGGCTTGGCAGATTCTTTGCTTTGTCTTTAATGTAGCTGACCTTGTAAAAAGTGTAGAAGTGTACTAATGTTTGTACAAAAACCTTTTATTTTGTCTTTATTCTGCAACAAATCCCGTACAATTATGTTAATATATGTATTTTTAATAGATTAAAAGATAATTTATGGACATCCTGTATGTACAAGGGTACTGTCATATCGCTGTGCAAGTTCCAGATTGAAGTCTACTTTATATTTTGGGGTCGGTATAAAGGTTCTCTCTGCTATCTGAAAGTAGAGCGCTACTATGAAACCTTTCATTAGCCGAAAAAAATGGCTGAAAGTAAATGAAGCAATTACAAATAATTTATAGGGAAAACATTTTTGAGCATTCCCAGACCCCGAAATGACCTTCTATGTATGCCAGTGTTAGTGTAAGCCTAACACATTTACAAGCTCTCTTTAACTTTTGATACCTAAGGACATATCTAGCTACCGGATGCGCAAAATAAAGAGATAAAGCACAAATGCTCACATGCGCAGTTCAGAGATATGGTCTTGTAGTATAGCTACACTATCTCAAACATGCAGCTTTAAACAGCTGTTTAGTCACGGCACCAACAAGGGGTCTATAGTATAAGGTGCATAACTTTTGATATGCACCTACCAAGAACATCGCACCTAACCCATAATGCAGCCAAGGAAAATTCAGGGGAAACGAATTATATTCAGACTGGGGACGCATTGACGACATTTCCGGGTGATATAGATTTTAAGCAATTTGAACTGCAGAACTGTGGAAAGAAAACTGGTTTCATCTTCGAATATGGAAAAACAAAGTCTCTGGCTATAAAATAAACATATTGTTTATTGTTCTTTCCTGCAACTTCCAAAGGGCACGAGACATATTTGCAACTAAAGGCATTTATAATAGTACTCTTCTTAGTTGACGTCTTAGTCTTTCACCATCTCTCTTATCCAGACACACTCTCCTCTTCTCATATCCGGTATAACCCAGCTTCCCTCTCTCCACGCAAAAAGCCGGTCTTTCTGACTAAGCTTTCCAGTTTCGGGTATATTTATTTCGAAGATGTTTACATATCAGATCATACTTATCTCGGATATACACACACTTAATACACAATGGGTGTGTTGACACATACATACTAACACACGCCACCTTACTGGAACATACACACGCGTGAGCGACAGCTAAATTTCATTAGGCCTATGGTCATTTAATTCTAAATGGCCCGATTGCTACCAGAATGTCTAAAATATGCAACATATAAGATTGATATCTCTCGAAAGGTCACCCACTTGACCTTTCGAGATCTTCCCAATTCCAACGTCTGGGAACAAACTATATAATTACATAGTGTAACGTGAACACATATACGCACATACTTCTGCAATGTAAGGTAAACATACGTCCTAAGTTTTTTGTGGGGCCATGTGCCACCACGCCTATATTCTTACAACACGTTTAGTAAATCTCTGCATTCCAATTAGTGGATGTTCATTTGTTTCTAATTTCTTTATTATGAACCATTACAAATTTTGACGGGTATTTTCTTTCATCTTAATTTTTGTTGCTTTTCATCGATTCTACTCAGACCGTCAGTCTACGTCGGTGACTAAACAGCGCAGATCGGACATAAAGAATAAGCTCTAGGTGAGACTCGAAATCTCATCCCATTTACCCATGGAAGCTGCCTATGTACAGAAACTGCTCTATCGACTGAGCTACTAGAGCTCTTACGGCTGACAGAAGATAAAATCTAACCCTGAAACTCATCCTTCACCCCCCCCGATTGTTCGGCCCCGTATTTGGTATTGTTTTACATACATTAGTTGTATTAGTGGTAGTAATATGAAGCAAGGTTAACCATTATTCATTTTTGAATAGCATTTCTTTCATCTTGATTTTACTGTTCCGCATGAGTTAAACTTTTTCTATTGCCTTCCCTGTTGCTTAAGCGAGTTAGCCTAATGAAGATAATTTTGTTTTTTCTTATTCTGGGGAAATATCAGCTTTCGTTTCTTTTAGTATTTCTTACATTCCTTCATCCCCCACCTTTTTTGCATCGATACTTCGGAGGGCATTAACGGGGATAATGAAGCGGTAGAAAATAATAATGGAACAAATTGATTGAATAAGAATCTAATCATATGTTGTATGTAAGTGTGTGATTACAGCAGAGAACTAGAAAGAGCGCGAGAGAGCTAGAAAGGGAGAGAGAGAGTCAATGTTTTGGCACAGTTCCCAGTGCGCCTACTATTATTGGCACTACCTTGACCTTCATGTTCCACACCTTTCTCAGCTCTCGGGCCAAGTCCTGGTATTTACCTAGCTTTTTACTTTCCTTCATATTCACTCTGTGATCCGCAGACACAGCCACGTCTATAATTCTCTTTCCCTTGCCCACGACTACCAGGTCCGGTCTTCTTGCTTGGGTGGGATGGTCGGTTAGGATGTTGAAGTCACGGAGTAATTTACGGCCTACTTTCCAGGACAGTCTCTGGTTTGTGCTGTTTGCATAGTTCCCAGTGTATAACAGTTACTACCCTGTCGTGCCTGTTCATGTACTCATTCTGGGCTAGTTTACTACATTCACTGGTTGTGTGGTTTACAATCTCATCTCTTTATCCACATAGGCGGTATTTACTGTTTTTCTGGGTTCTGTCGATCTTCGCCTTGACATAGTTTGCCCCGATGCATTTGTTTTGGGCTATTATGTTTCAGGTGCCCTTTACGTACCCATGTCTATGATCGCTCGACTTCCTACTCCCTTGTTTGGTACTTTTTTGTTGTTTGTTTCACAGCTTCGAGTGCTTTTCATAATATCTTCACTGCATGCTTGCAGATACTTTTTAAATCCGGTTTTGGCCATTTGGACACAGTCCTTTATGCTGATTAGTCCTCTACCACCATCTTTCCTCTCCACATACAGTCTATGTGTGTCATCTCTGGGGTGTAGAGCCTTGTGCATTGTCATAAGTTTCCAAGTTCGCCGGTCCATTGATTGGAGTTCATCCTTTGTCCATCCAAGAAATGGTCATGTGTATCTTACTACCGATACTGCCCATGTGTTCATTCCTTTTATCAAATTTCTGCTATTTAGGTATTCCTTTTTTATTTTCTCTTTCATTTCTTCCTGTTTTATCAAGTCACATTCGAGAACCCCCGGCTATTTATATTGGCCCTGTGTGGTTAATGCTCTAATTCTGTTGTTGTCGATTGATTCTTCCGTTATAAGCCTTGCCCTGCGTATTACCATTAGCGCGCATTTTTCTATTCCGAATTCCATCCCAATGTAGTCGCTGTATTTTTTAACTTTGTTGAACGGCATTTCGAGTTCTTTCCTGTTTGCAAATAGTTTTATGTAATCCATATACATGAGGTGGTTGACCCTTCGCTTTGTTCTGGTGAATTGGTATCCTTTGCTGTTTTTCAAGATTATGTTTAGTGGTATCATGGTTAGAACAAATAGTAGTGTGGACAGAGTCCCCCTGAAAAATTTCCCTTTTTATACTTACCTCTGCTAAGTTTTCCATTTTCCCATTTCGCTAATCTTGAATACCCTGAAGCATTTGAGAACCCAGCTATGTGGGATCATGTCGTATGCTTTTTTGTAATCAATTCATCCCATTGATACATTTTTCTTCTCTTCCTTCATTCTTTCATAATCATCTGGTCAATGTAAAACAAGTCATTCGCTCCTTTGGCCCCTTCTTGTTCTCCCGGTAAAAGTCCTCTTCTGTCAATGCTGTCTGTCCAGTCAGAACCTTCCACATTAGTGGCAAGCACGTGATTGGTCTATAGTTGCTTGTCTGGTTCCCTTTTTTAGTGTCGTTTAGGATTAGGGTTGTTCTTCGACCTCGCCTTTATCTAGGCAATTTTGAAGTTGGCGGATCAGTCTCTCATGTAATGTGGTGATTTTCTTAAACCAATATCCATGGATACCATCAGATCCTGGTGCTTTCCAGTTGGCTATTTTTCGGAAAGTATTTTTAAGTGTGGCTGTATTCAATTCTATTCCCCTATCCTCTATATCTTGTGGTTATTTTGTAATATTATCTAACCATTCTGGTGATACGCTGTGTCCCCATATGTCGTTCCAGAAGTTCTTTGCGTCTGTGGCGTCTGGTTTTATGTTCTGTCTTTTTTCTCCATTCAGGTCTCGGTAAAAGTTTCTTTCGTTGTGTTGGAAAGTGCCGTTTTATGTGTATTGGGAAATCCTTTGTCCATAATTTGTAATTATTATTTTGGCCAACAGTCGTTCGGTAACGACTGTGCCCATCCCGTAAGCGATTACGGGATTGGGTTTTCACACCAGCATTGATTGGTGGCTCTCATTGGAGATCAAATGACAGCAAGTCTCCTCAATCCTCCAGGACTCTCCTCAGTATCCTAGCTGACTTCATGTGTGTCGTCGTCTTGATAGTTCTTCCACTGATTTCAAGTTTCCACAGCCTTCTTGCCAGGTCCCCGGGACTGTTCCCATGGCTCCGACCACTATTGGCACTACTGTCACCTTCATGTTATATCCATATCTTCTTCAGCTTTGGCAAAGTCCAAATATTTATCTAGCGTTACACTTTCCTTCTGGGTCACCCTATGATCCTCTTGAACAGCAAAATTCACTATCTGATCCCCCCCCCACTTCTCACTACAACTGAATTGGGTTATCAGATACACTAGTCAGACCACACTAAGAATATGGTTCATGTATATGGACCCCACACCTAAAATACAACACCGATGCCATTCAGAGAGTGCAGCGCCGTGCAACGCCGTGCAATAAGACTACTCACATCTTTGCCATCTACCATACTCCGAGAGACTGCAAAAACTGAACTTGGAGAACTTCATCATCATCAGCCGTTATAAGTCCACTGCTGGACAAAGGGTTTTCCCATCTCCTTCCATGACGACGTAGATTGTGCTAACCTCTTACCGGAAAGTTTTTCTATATCATCCTCCATCTTGTGTCTGGTTCTTTCCTACTTCCTTTACTGTCCCATGGGCACCAGTCGGTTATTCTTTCCCCCATCTATTGTTATCTCTTCTTGCTAGGCGACCAGCCCATCTCCATTTTTGCAGTTTAATTAGTTGTATAATATTTTCCACTCTAGCCCTCCCTCTGATCCCTGTTGATCTTTTTCTATCTCTTAGAGTTATCCCTAGCATTGCTCTTGTAACATAGCCATGCACCTTCTGCACCTCTGTGCATTCTGTGCCTCCCGAGGACATCTCAGCTGCATCTGCTTTTGCCGATCGTTTTCGCGGAGACGCCGACACATGGGAATCGGCGACCAAATCAATAGCATCTGTTGCGTAACGTGTGCTGTTCATTGGGGGAGAACAAGTGAACTTGGGTGCAGTCTTGCACAGAAGAAAGAAATGTCAAACGCCGATTGAAACACGAAGAAATCTTTTACTCACGCAAAACATAGTAGTAATCAACACAGTTGAATTGTCGTTAAAGAGGAAGCGAGAGAAAGAGAGGGAACTGCTGCTGGTCCTAGTAGAATTGTCAATCACAACGGAGAGAGAGAGAGAGAGAGAGAGCCTAATGAAATCAGGCCCGCGTCAAGACTGACTGTTCCTCTCTCGACTGCTGCTGCTGTCTTCTCTCCTTTGACAAACCAAGTTGGTCCCTTTTTGTAATCTTTGAGTGACTTTTTAGCTTTTTTGCCTTCGAACATCTGTTATTAATCAACATCAGTTTTTAATTTGTATTTAACTTTAAGATAATGTCCTTATCTGATAACCCATTACTCATTTCTAACTAGCATGTCATCATCCCTGGCTTATTCCAGCACCCCTACCGTGAATTTTGGTAGTCCTTTTGTCTCGTGGGGCATTTTGGCGCCAATCAAGATAACTTGGAGTTGTCAACTCCGAAAATTGTTACTGTATCGGTGCCCAAACCCTCACCTGTCTGGGAAAGAAATCTTTCTCTTTCAACCGTAAGAAGATCTCTAAAACATTTGGCTTCTAATTTTGGTCTTAATTACAGCCACACCTCACTGACCATTACGTAACATTCGCCCGACCCTTCTTTTCTAAGTTACATCATATGTAATTTACAAACTCACCCTGGCATAAGCAAATAAAGAGAACAAATTATGATAAAGTACGAAATCTAACACCTTAAACGCTATATATTGTCCCTCTCTTCCACCGCAAAACAAATCACCAAAAGCAAAACAAAAAAAAACAATCACATCGAGCCAGTTACATAGTTGGCCAACAATAACAGAATTAACAGTTTTACAAAATGTATATAAAAAAAAAAAACCCAAATCTCTTATATGACAGATAAACGTATCACTCACCTTTCGTTTCGGGCACACGCCCTCCTCTCTGAATCAGAGGAATGGAAAACCTCAAATTGCCTTCCTCCCAGCCCAAATCGAACCCGAATTTCAAACAAATTTCCTCTTCCAGCGGTTGCCGTCTGAACCGCAAAGAACCTTCCTCAAACAGGGGCTACCTTTTGCCCGTCCATTGTACAAATACTAATGAGTGCTAGATGTTCATCTAAAACCTATTTTTCTGTAGGTTCCGCAGATAAGGGATTGTCTCTAAGCAACACGATATCCGCCGACACACTAGTTACAATATTCCAAACATACTGTTTGTTTTCCACAGGCCGTATATTCCTCAAAGCCTCCACAAAAATCTCACACCATCAGTATTTCTAATACACCAGCGCAATAATCGAATTTCCATCGCCAACTCAAATTGGAAAAAATATGCACCCCGGAAAAGAAAGAAACACGAATATCCCATGTGTCTTTTCAGCTTATAAAATACAAATGGACTCTCTTCGAGAGCAGACATACATATAAAATGGACAAAAAAACAAAAAACACGATAAAAAGACATCACAATATAACATTTAACACCTTCTCCTGTGTGTAGCGGATCCTTTGTCAGTGCCTTCATCGCCCTCTTCTAGAGTCTATATTTTATATTTATGACATTTTTGGGGACTTTATCATTGAACATTACTTTTGTATTTATTCTGTTCATCTTTAAGCCTACTTTTCTACTTAGTTAACATGTTTTGTAATTCTTCGGATGCTTCCGATGTCATGGAAATGTCATCGTCGAATCTTAAGTGGCTCAAGTATTCTCCATCTATGTTTATTCCCATCCCCTCACAGTCAGTTTTCCGAAAAATGCTTTCAAGGCTCTCTGAAATAGCTGTAAATAGCTTAGGTGACATTGTACTCCTTTGGCTATCTTTATCTTGCTTGTATACATACCCTTTAATAACATTCACACACTGAACTTCAACTGTCACCCCATACAATGTCTATCAAAGATAATGCTGTCTCCATCACTCAACACTACAACACGAGGGCATAACAAGAAGCTTCAAGCGGAAAAATGCACTGAAGTTTGACACTACTTCTCCACCAGAGTTTTCGGAAAAGTCTCAGTGAGAAAACAGTCACTTCCAAAAATATAAATACTTTCAAAAGTAATCTAAAAAACGACATTGGCCACAGTATGTTTAATTATAAATTCATTTATTAATTATCAACGAACCGACAACGAAAAATCAGCAGCAAGCAAAATAACCATATCAGCAATCACCAAAAATCAGCAGCAAGCAAAATAACCATATCAGCAATCACCAAAAATCAGCAGCAAGCAAAATAACCATATCAGCAGATTAGTATGATAACCCATTTTGCTAGGTTTATATCAGGCCGGAATTAGAGGTATTAAGAGAGAGAATTGCAGAGACTGTACTGTTATAATAGTGGTGATGATGGTCATAGACTTGTCATTTATAATTAATTTACTTCTTCCCCTTCTTCGAAATTTACATGAAAACATTTCTCCCAAAAGGTGTGTCATTTTCGTGCCTAGAAGGAATGTGAAAATCTTGTAATGATTAGAAAATCAAATTAATTAGCTCGACGCTGATTAATTACCCCCTGTCATTAGCAATTTTTATCGTATCTTCTCAGACATTTGTTGATTTATTAAATGTGAATTTAAAACACAAGCCTGGCTGCTGCAGGGTCAAACTCCATTCCAACTTCTATTCCAATTGAAGATGATTACTGCAACTTTTGTATTGTATATATATTAAATATGATAAATTCTCCTTAATATCTAAGACTTGTCAATTTAGCTCAGTTAGTAAGACACCATCCTAGCAATTACTAGGTCTTGAGTTCAAATCACGGTAGGCGAACGGGGATTTTACACATCGGATTATACCCCAGATTTTGGTGAGGATTGTTGTTCTTGTTACGGTAGGAAAGTAAAGTCAATTCCTGACTTTGTCTTGGAGTTTGATAAAAAGAAAAGAGGAAATAAGCATGTCAAACGAAATTTCAAGGTAAAAAGACATTAGTGCGATGTGAATATAAACTGTCCCAGTTGGAGTTTTGAACCCGGCTCGCCGAGTTCATTCTTCCAAACCGTTATTCCCTCGGCCACCCCCTCCGGCGAAGAAACAACATCTAGATATTTTCCAAGCTTAGCTAAGTACAACACAACACCATATAACAAGGGAGATTGTGGTATGACACTCTTCCAAATGGAAAGCGTCTGTAAGCCTTAAACATAAGCATGTGAAATCCTTGTTTTTTACCTGAGATCAATTACCAACCTCTTATACCAGTGGGAAATATTTGCCCTTATAAGCTTAGTTTAACACCGTACAAGACAACACTTAGGAGAGGGATATTGACGTAACACAATCTTACAGGTAAAAAGAGACTGCATTCCTAGAAAATCAGCTTTGAAATGTTGGTTTTTACATGGGCCTGATCAGCAACCTCTGACACCAATAGGAAATATTTTCCCTATTACAGTTATCCCTCGCTTTTCGAAAGTTTTCCGTGCGCCACTTTTACGAAAAAGGCGAAAAGTGAAAATAGCGTTCGGTGTTTGTTTTACAGAAGCAGCGTTTGTTTTGTAGTGGCAGGGCGTACCTTCTTCCTCTCTCCTACACCCCAGTCCCTTGTACTTCCTACCACCCAAACCTTCGAGACCATCATCACCATTTTTGAAGTCTGAAACGCTAAAAAATGTTCCCATATAAATTAATGGTAATTGCTTCTTCGCTCTACGAAATGTTTTTATAGGAACGCTCTACTTTTGGATAGATAGGGAAACCTATGTATATTTTCTATTCCCAAGTGGTTAAAAAACAAAATGAATTTCAATATATCGCCCATGGCAGCGACAACTGTTTTTATATTAATGTTCTTATCAGCTATGGATATATGATATTGAGGACATAATTAGTTGAATTGTTTACCATACATAGTTCTTGGAAATTACCATTTTAATAATACATGCAAGTCATCGAAAATTCAAGATGGCGGCTATGGCTTGTATGAAAATTGTAATTGCAATAAAGCTGCGAAGACTAGTCTGATATGGATGATCTCGGTGTCAAATCATACATGTTTTATGCAGAATTCGAATTTGGAACTTTAGAATTTCCCAGAAGATTCCTTCTTTTTGCACTGCCTAACACAACCCTTCTTACATTTCCAGGAGACAAGACTGGACTGCCCTGAATCTTGTAGGCATGTCCAGAAGAGTTCATAGTATCCCTCAGATGTCTTTGAGCAGTCACATCTACACGGTGAATGTAGTTCTGGTTTGGACACTAGCATCTGACACCACATATGACACCCTTGGTACATTTCTCTCTTAACATGCTCCTCTAGGACAGCCTTTGTTGGAGTGATTGACTGCACATTGTATCTCTTCACAAAAGATTCTTATACACACACACACACACACACACACACACATATATATATATTCAATAATAAAATCCCGAAAAAGACCATACGAATAGAGGGTGAAGCCATAGTAAAAGTTAAGAAATACATTTACCGAGGATAAAGCCAGAGAGAGACCATAGAAATGAAATAAGACAGCGTATAACGCTTGGCTAGAAAGCATTTGGTATAAATAGAGACGTACTGAAAAACAGACTTTGGTGCCCATGGGACAGTAAACGCAGTCGGGAAAGAGCAGACACAAGATGGAGATATGAGATGTATAACTAAATGTGTTGTTTTCTTTGAGAGAAATCAATCTTTTCGTCTGAGAAGATTTTTCTTTTCAAAAAAGGTTTTTGGTTAAGGCAATGCTTTTGCAATCTTTTGCATAACAGGTGTGTGCGATGAATACAATTTAGTTCTTTAGGAACAGGTATTGATATTCACGTATATCGTTTGGGGGATTTACAATGAAAGACAAATAGAAACAAAAACACTGAGGACAGTGAAATGATGCGTTTAGCTCTGGTGCATTTTTTTCTATGATGAAACCATGTTATCGCGAAGACTGATTTGCTTACATGAGAAACGTCTTTTTTCAACAAGACCTTTTTCTTTGTATTTGTAATGTGTTCTTAGCAATGCTACTCCATCCTGTTTATTTATGAATTCCTTCGTTTGGGGGATTTACAATAAAAAAA
>VCCN01004626.1:8954882-8967335 GCA_006491835.1 Architeuthis dux
TCTTAGACAAAAGGCCGCGAAACGACCCCCTAAACATGTGTCCATATGCCAAAACTAAGCTACGCTCAGTAAATAACTATAAACAAACATATCAATGGCGTCTCCTTGTGGTTTAATGGTGAGAAAGCTAATATCACAGACCATTACTATTGAGTAGTGAGTTAGATCCTCACTGGGTGCCCTGGTCTTATGCTAAAACTAAGCTAAGGTGGATGAAGTAAAAGTCACCACCTCTATGGTTCCCTAGTAAAGATAAGTACCCCTCAATATAACCAAGTAAATCAAGAATCAAATGTAAGGATGAACAGAAAAAAAAGAAGAAAGGTTTTACAACAATTTATTAAACTCTATATATTCATGGGGTCTGCTCTATTCTAAACAGGAGACATGTGCGGGTCTCTCCGGGGGTGTACTAAATCTCTCTTTGTATGATGTAATAGCATAACATAACCAAGTAAAGATCAGTACCACCCAATTGAACCAAGGAAAGATCAGTACCACCAAGAAGAAAAGTGGTGTTTATCTTTACTAAGCTTAGTCAATAGCTATAAACAAAGATATACATTTTTTCCCGAAAAGTCAGGACAGGAATTTCTGCCATATTGGATTGTACGGAGAGACATATACTAACAAAATATTTGTACATGTCATCAACACGATGGGGTTTAATTTTAATTGTATTGTGAAAATAAATTAAACCCGCACGCATTTGCTGGCTTATAAGACGGGTGGTTCACAAGGGTATTTCAGGGATTACTTCTCACTGCAACCCATTCAAGCCTCATCACTGTCCATTTCGATGTACGTCTTGGAAGTGCAGGGTGGCCAAGCGGGTAACGGCATAGAGAATGAACGGCGCTGAGACAGTTTGTGCCCACTTCACACTAATGCCCTTGCGTGAATCCATCTGCCCCAATAGCTATGGGTAAAATAGCATAGGGTGAAGTCAGTGAAGCTACACCGGGTACTTGACACCTCTAAGTCTATTTCACATATCGCAAACGGGCCGAGTAAGTAGTATGTGATATGTGGTGCCTAAGCATGGACAGCTGTATCTATAGCCAGCGTAAGAGCACTACTTACTTAATGTGCGTCTTACCCGTCGGCAAAAGCAGTAAATAAAAATAGCCTGAACAAAAATAATATTGTTTTCCTCCCAAGAAAATTACTTACGATTGATTAGGACCTTGGACAATATATAAATATCGTTTTGCTCCTTAGTAATTGACTGATTTTTGATTTTTAAAAAAAGAATCTTCACTATTTTTATTTGTTATTATTATTTTTATTACCAACTTAACAGAGTGGCAGCGCTAGGTTCAACTGCACCCCCCCCTGCAAATTTTGTTTATATTATTTTTTATATTTTTTACATTACTTTTTTAGATTTTTGAAAGAATATTTTAAAAGATTTTAAAAGTTTCTTCAGATATATTACGCCCCCAGTGCTCCAGCTCAGCTCTGCAGGTCCCACACATCACCTCTGCGACACTAATTAAAAGAAGGTATACTACTTCCATTCCAATTTGACCGTACGATGTCTGACCACTTAGGGGTTACCTGTGGCCTTGTGCCAGACTAAGCTAAGCTAAGCTCTGTAAATAAGGTAAGTTATTGGCATGGAAAAACGGTAATCATCGAACCGAATTTGAATCTTAGCTAAAGTTGTTTATGTTAATTTCGCATGTGGGGAAGTCATAAATCCAATACTTCCCGGTGCAACCAGTCGGTGTTTAAGCCCAGATAGAAGTCATGATTTGAACAGACAAGGCACTTAGAAGATTGGCACAACTTCCTACTCCAATCCCCACCACCTTTAGCCTTGCGGCGTAATCCCGGTGCCAAATATCCTAGCAAAATGTCACGTCACTAGCATGACACGATTATTGATAGAGAAGAAAGAGGCCACTCTCTCATAACTAACATGCTCTGGTACTAGCACCAAAATGCTGTTAACCCCATTGTCAACCTTGATAGAGTTCAATCAATAAGTACTTTATTAAACTTAGTTCGGTACTCGGCCAAATGTAAGTAGGAAGTTTATATTGCGTCAATCTTCCAAGTGGGGAGAGACCTCCTACCTTAAAAATCAGCATTCGAAATTTTAGCTTTCATCTGGGCTCGAAAGCCGAATTCTAATACCGGGAGGAAAATGCATCCAGCAAGCAAGACTAATGACTAATGATACACTAGTCTTGCAAAAGGCCACAAGTGCTGAGCGCTCGATCATGATCGAACTAACTTCAGTAGTAAGAGTTTGTGCAAGGGTGTCAACTCACTAAATCCGTTAGAATACCTGATGATGACAATGATGCATAAACTTACGTTGCAAATTGAACCCCCCCCACTAAAAACCCATTGGGGGGGGGGTGTCAAACAATTCTAGACATAATAAGGAGCCAGACAGCCAGTCAGACCAACTTAAAAACTGAAGATGTTGGCAGTTTTGGTGGCAGTTTCTAACAATGGTTGATTGGTTGGTTTCTAAGAGGTCGTCAGACTGTCTTGCAGGGGTCTATAATATCATCTCTAGGGCCAGAGGAATCACTTTGCGATGCCAATTTCCTCTCCAAGCAGAACGTGACCGGTGTTATTGGGTTACATGGTTCCCATGGCGCAGAAGATGGTACCGGTCTACCTTCCCCATTCCGAAAAACGTCCGCGACCCCGCGTGCAATATACTAGCCCCGATCCACCCCTCATCAATGCACTGTCTATATATATATGTACGTAAAAAAAGAGAAAAAAAGAGGGGAAATATTTGCTTTGTTCATTTCGAATTAGCTACTATTTCTGTAAATGTTATATTATAATTAGCTAATATAGAACACACATATTATCTTCAAGTTGGAAATAAAAAAAATAAGAATGAAATGTGATAAAATATAAGTAGAAGTGTTGTCCTTGTAGCACAGGAGATTGGTAAAATCCTCCTTTTTATTTTTGAGGAGATACATTAATAATCACATGTGTGCATTCGCGAGCAATCACGAATTCATCGATGTACCTATGATCGAAAGGTATGTTTGAAATATCCGTTGTTAAAACAAGTTATTTACTTTCAGATTCCGGTCTTGAATAATAAGTCCATTTATTGGGATCGATCCTGGAAGTCTTGCTTATTCCAGATGTCGTTTTCGGCATAATTTCGTTGAAAGGGCTCTTATTATCGATTATCCCGGATATATTCGTTTTCGCATGTTTTTGGTTTCAATATTTGTTTTGATATTTTGTGCTTTTTCAGAATATCATGTGTTAACACGCCAATGGAAAACAATCCGTTTTTGGATGAAATGGAAATGTTCGTCTCCAGAGTATTTCATGTACGTTTATTGAAAAGAAAAACAGGTCTAGTTAGTCACTAAACGTGACCAACAACGTTTGGCAAGATATGCCATATGGTGGTGGTTAATTAAAAATGGGGAAAAGAGATGATCGATGAATAAGTTACTTCTCTCGCCTTTTTTTGCCTCACTAAAAGTCTGCCAGACACAAACTAAGGGCCCAATTTAGCATAAACTGGCATTGTAAATAAAAAACTTATTTTGGTGGGAAATTTTCAAAACAAGTTTTTTCTAGACATAATAAGGAGTAATTGTTTAAATTTTCAGCCCTCTAGCTCCATTGGTACGGCCTGTACTCGTGACGAAATGACAGATAAATAGATAGATGGATATACAGCCAGCCAAAATCACTTAAAAACTGAAGAAACCTATATTGACAGTTTTGACCCAAAATGCAATCCTTAGTGAAAACAATTGTTTGGTTAAGGGGTTACATTTTTCTTTTTGAGTCCTGAGCGGCAGTTGTTTCCACGGGGAGAAGCCTCTATGTGTTTCTTGCTCTGTGAAAAGCACAGCAAGCCGCTATGAAGTGGTGGATCGGCGCCAATGCAGGGAATCCCCCTTTGCACCAAGGTTACTAACTGCAGCATGTAGCAGAGGTATAAGCTGCAGCATCAATGACAGCAGCATCAGTAGTAATTACAATAATACCACGCTTTGCTTACCCCACGTAGCGCTGATTCACTATAGCACTCGTTTTCAAATATATTTAGTAAGGAATTTAGTATAGTAACACACCGCTTTGCTCTACCATGTTTAGCGCTGATTCAATATAGCGCTCTTTTCCAAATGTTTTAGTAATTAATTTAGTAATGTTAAATTTCCAAATTAAATAATGAATGATAAAAGACAGCATTATCCCCAACTGAATCCTGTTCAATATGAGAATAAACACATATACATAATCAATAATTTTTCATACTTCAACACCTAGTGATATTTTCAAAATAAAAGATGATAAAAGACAGCATCATGGGCAGTCTCTGAAATAACTGTATACTGCACATTTTGGTTAATGTGCCATGTGTATGGGATTAAACATATACACAATAATCTATTATGTAGCGATATACATAGACACCTAGTGATATTTCACCAGCTCTAGAAAGTAGCTACCATGAGCTAATCCATTCCGTCTTGTTGAGGCTCAACAACGATATTATATATTTTTAAAAAGATTGCTGGTGCAATCTCCTGTACTTTCCAACATCTTTCCGACCCAGCCTAATATACCATCATCACCAATTTGGGGGTCTGGGGATGCTCAAAAATGTTAACCCATATAAGTAATATATATTGTAATTGCTTCTTAGCTTTACGCCATTTCGGCTTACGAAAGGTTTTTGTTGGAACGCTCTACTTTCGGATAGCGGGGAGAACCTGCATTTCTTTTTGGCTGTGAGACAAATTTACTTTGTATTTTAAACTTAATGACATAACTATTGAGAAACAGATTTAAAAATACTCACAGTGGTAATACTACTCGTACTACTAGATACTTTTATTTTCAATCCGGTTTAGAATCATTCAGTGTTAGTTCAGTCGGAGTTCAATATTTCCGTGTTTTCCCCCTCGTCAGCTGATAACATGGATAGAAGGTAAAATTGTGTGCATCTTCGTGGGGCAATGGTTAGCAAGCTAGTCTGGGAAAATGTAGTGAGTTCGATCTGCACATTTAACCTTGTGCCCGACTAATTAAGCTTAGGACCACAAATCTCCATGAAATCCTCAAAAGAAGAAGAAATCAAGCGAATAATCACTCTAGGTTGGCAAGCTTTCGGTAGAGCAAGCTCAACCTTCAAGAACAAGGAAATCCAATTGGTTTTGAAAAGAAGGGTCTACAACCAATGCATCCTCTCAATAGTCCCCCTGGAGCTGAAACATGGAACGTAACCAAAAGATTGGCCCTCAAACTATGCAACGTGTGTATGTGTGTGGGCACAAGGCCGATACTATGGGCAGCCAGTTAGAATCGAATTCACTACTCAGTAGTAATAGCTTACAAGACCAGCTTGTTAACCATCAGCCCACGACGTTGCACCAACAAATATCCCTAATGACTCCAAGCAACGCCCCCAACCCAATTCCCGCTGCACCCCATTAGCAAAAGATAAAGTCTGAGCAATGTATTTCCAGTGGCAAATCTGTTTGCAAAAACACACGTTTGGTCCCTCATTGTCTGTGTGTTCGACAAACACACTTGCTCCTTCACTCGATTATGAGTATTGAAACTTACACGTATGATGAATTAGCAATGTGTCTGTGTGTTCGACATCATCTCGACGAATAACGAGTGAGAACTTGGTATTGCAGACGAAGAAGATAGCAGACGATAATAAGCTTCATTTTGCTCATCTACTTGTGTAAATACTTGTATAAAGGGATACGTGAGATTCACTAATAAGTGTGAAACAAATTTATCGTGGGGCCATATAATAATATTATTATATTAATCATCATCATCAGCCGTTATAAGTCAACTGCTGGACAAAGACCCTTCTCGTCTCCTTCCATGACGAGCTTGTTTACCCTGATCTCTGCCATGTCTTACCGGCAAAACTTTCAATCTTATCTCTCCATCTTGTGTCTGTTCTCTTCCTACTGCGTTTACTGTCCCACAGGCACCAATCGGTTAGCATTTTGCTCCGTCTGTTTTCCTTCCTTCTCGCTATATGGCATAATGGCAGACTTTCTAGAAGATGCAGGAGAGATTTTGCATAAAGGTCTAGCACAACTATTCACACAATGCATAAGAGAAGGAAAGGTTCCTAAAATCTGTCTAGGAATAGTAATCCTACTCCACAAGAAATGAGATAATCGCGACCTTGGCAACTAGCGCCCCATTACACTATTACCTAACATATAGAAACTATTCACACAAATACAGATTAACAGGGACTCTAGATGAAAATCACCCACGCGAGCAGGCAGGATTCAGAAGCGGCTACTCAACAATAGATCAGCTACATGCAATTAATCAACTAATCGAAAAGTCCTTAGCATACAACACACCGCTTTGTTTGGCCTTTGTAGATTATGAGAAATCATTTGACTCGGTAGAACACGCGGCAGTCTTCAACTCAATGCGAGAACAAGGTAACGAGAATTACATACAAATCATCCAAAACATATACGAAAATGGCACTGCAATAATTAGACTACATAAAGATAAAAACAAGATAAAGATAGCAAAACGAGTAAGACAAGGGGATACAATATCACCTAAACTATATACAGCGAGCCTTGAAAGCATCTTTCGGAAAACCGATTGGAAGGGAATGGGAATAAACATAAATGGAGAATACTTAAACCACTTGAAATTCGACGTTGACATTTCCATGACGCCAGAACCATTTGAAGAATTACAAAACATGCTGACAGATCTAAATAGAAAATGTAAGAAAGTAGGCTTAAAGATGAACAGAAGAAAGACAAAAGGTCATACAGATAGAGGAAGAGGTTCTAGAAGAGGTTGATGAATACATCTACCTAGGCCAGGTAATACAGATAGAGAAAGACCATAACAGCGAAATAAAACGACGCATAACGATAGGTTGGAAAGCATTCGGCATGAATAGAGACATTTTGAAGAGCACCTTACCAATGTGCTTAAAGCGTAAAGTATAGAATGGTTACATAATATCAGCCATAACTTACGGATGCGAAACATGGAAATTAACAAAACGAACTGAAAACCAACTTAGAATCGCCATAGAAATAGCAATACCAGAGATAGAAAAGGAACAACATGGATAAGAGGGAGGACTAGAGTGAAGGATATTATACAAATAATAAGGAGCAAAACTGGAGATGGGCTGGTCACTTAGCAAGAAGAGATGACAATAGATGGGACAAAAGACTAACCGATTGGTGCCCATGGGACAGTAGGAAAAGACCAAACACAAGATGGAGGATTGAGATAGAAAGGTGTGCGGGTAACATGTAAGATACTATGCTTTAGTTCCTGTTGACAGCAATTTACCCCTCGCCTTCTTTACCCACTTTGAAATGGGTGAAACATCAACAAGAAAAAGTAATTTAAGGACTGATAGAACAACACATTTTGCTGGTGTGAGAAGACACCAGAGAAACAAAATGAATAATAGAAAGGGTTACGGTCGTAAAAGAATTAACAATAGAAAGGGCTTCGGCCGTGTTACGAACAAGCAGATTAATATACAGAATTTCTGCATTCGATCGTGTTTTGTTCTTCGCCAAAAGTGAAGAGCAGAAAATTAAGCGCGTCTTTATCCCCGGAAAAAAATTGGCGCCATCTAGTGGCATTTGGCAGGACTTTTACTTTTTGGCAGCGGAAGGGTTTGGCATTGACTCAACAGGTCTTCCTTTGCCAGACGAAAACCACGTCATAAAGACGAAATATATATATGACCATCGCAATGTTACATTCAAATCCCTTTACAAATATATGCAGCCAAACATACGACCAAGAAGACATAAAAAGCAAAACATAAATAAATCGGGCGACGCGCGGGGAGGGGACGACGTGTGGGGAGGAGGTGTTGCTGCTCGAAGGCCAAAAATAAATCCAAAAATGTTTCAAAGATGCCTTTTTAAAAAGAATCTAATCTGGCCTTTTTCTTCTGAATCAATTACCCCCATTCTTTCTTTCTTTCTTTTTTTAGTAACCCTCAACCAGAACTGTCACCAAAACTGTCAACATAGATTTCTACAGTTTTCAAATGGCTGGCTGGCTATGTATGTATTACGCGTACAGGCCGCACCAATGGAGCTAGTGGACTGAACATTTAAACATTTACTCCCTTTCGTTGTTTTTTTACCCCCTCCCAAATAGGTTTTTAATTTACAATGTAAGTTTATGCTACATTTATCCCTTAGTTTAACAAAAGGCCAGAGAAGTAACTTATTCATTGATCACCCCTTTTCCCAATTTTTTAATTGATCACCCCATACTGCCAAAAGACGTTGGTCACGTGACGGTTTCTATTGAGTGAATAACCAGAACTGTGTTTCCTTCTTTCTTTCTTTCTTTCTTTCTATCTTTCTTTTCTTTCTGTCTTTCTTTCTTTCTGTCACCGTAAATATATAAAATGATATATTTATATAAACATATATTTCACTACCGTTGTTGAGGTGACACAAAACCTAAATTACAGTTTCACATGCAAAATTTAAACGAATTGAGTTTCCCAAGAAATCCTCTGCGATAATCAAAGAACTGCGGCCGTGCATTGGCATTAAACAAGAAATCCTCTCACAGAATGTCACAGATCTAACAGATCAGTCAATGGAAGCTCAGAATAACAGACGATAATTTGCACTCGTTCTAGCAAGGCAGTTGAACCAAGAGGACAATCTAGAGAAGAACATGTGCGTAATTAGCACACTCTTCATTAATGGTCATTAGAAATTTAGCCATTGATCAGGGGGCCTACTAAGAGGCCAGGCGCTTGTACCACGTGTAATTAGAGAATAATGCTTGTTACCTTTATTGGACCCAAATCTGACTCGTCCCAAAAGGTCACTCTTTTCTGTTACACAGGGTGTCGTCAGCTACAAAATATGTATTACTAATTGATTCTCTCTACAGATATAAACAATTTAATTTATTCAATATAATTTATGTATTAACTTCTGTTTTTCTTTCATGAATTTTCCACACACTTGTTCACTAGATGTTAAAAACGGCTCACAAAGGTGCCGTTTTTAACATCTAATGTGTGAGGGTGTGGAACTTCACAATTTACACTCGGGGCCACCTTCCCCTTTTTAGGCAAAATCAATAAATACGTAGTTTTAATTTAATTAAAGTAATCGACGTCACCCGGTGTAACAGGAAAAGTTACCTTTTAGAAGTTGATACATTTCATGAGACACGATAAAAGAGTCTATTGGGAGGAGATTATGCTAAACTAATTTATGTTGATAATCATTGGGTGCCTAGCCGTGGAGCAGTAGTTAGCAAGCTTCTTTTGTAGACCATTACATTTGTACCTCTTTAACCGACAATCTTGGGAGCTGGCCATTGCCCGATAACAGGAAACGCTGGAAAAGAGAAACTGTACACCAAGTGAACCCCCAAGTAAACATCGATTTAAAATATTTTTCTAATAGTATGGAAAATATAACGATATATTTGTATTCTAATTTAAATATAAACAGGTCTGGTTAGTCACTCAATAGAAACAGTCACGTGACCAACGTCTTTTGCGAGCATGCTGTGTTTGGGGTGATCAATTGAAAAAATGGAAACATGATTAAATTACTTCTCTCGCCATTTGTTGAGCAGTGAGCAGTAAACACTCCCGGACACAAACTAGGGACCAATTTAGCATAAACTTACATTGTAAATTGACCCCCCCCCCAAACCCTATTTAGGAGGGAATTTTCAAAAAAACAAAAATAAGTTTTTTCTAGACATAATAAGGGGAAAATGTTTACATTTTTAGTTATCTAGCTCATTGGGGCGGCCTGTACTCGCGATACATACACACAGAGCCATCTAGACCAAATTGAAAACTGAAGAAACCTATGTTGACAGTTTTGGTGACAGTTTTGGTTGACAGTTTCTAATAGGCTGAGGTGGAATAGAAACTCATTCTGCCGATTCTATTTTCTGGATTGCCAACTGTTATGCCTCCCAGCACCTTACTCTTAATAACGATTGTCAGCCTCAGATATGGAGGCTCCTAAACGTTATTATTCTTATCCTAATATCATGCCATCATTGACGAATATAAAAAGGCAGCTGAAGGCAACGGAACTATTCATTTCCCAGAAGTCCGATTGTATATGATGTGATCTGAGTTTTCGAAGAATAGAATCCGTGAATAGTCATTCATGTAAGTTGGGCCTTTGAATAGATTTTTGCGAAGTTTATTTTCAGGGAAGCTATTTTATCGACAAGGTTGCACTGAATGAATGAGATGTCCATGAGATAATTATGCAAGTGATAGTTTAGAATGATATGTCTTCTCTCCACAGTAATGTTTGATAACTACAGTGTGGATGTGCCAGTTTTTTTTTTAGATCTGCGGATTTGTATTTATGGTGTAAGAAGCAATTTGGAGCACGGATAGGTGTGGGGTATGTATTTATATTAACTATAATAGCATACCAAAGCAAATGAAACTAATATATCTGTTGTTATTATTATTATTGATTACTTTTGCTATCTGTTTGTATTCCTGTGATCTACTACTACTATAACTAAATTTTTAGGTTTCATACTTATGGGGGAGGAGTAATAAAGGAATTACAGTTAAAGTGAAGGCTGGGTCCCTATTGTTAAAATGTTTATGATAGATAAGGATTTACTATAGAAATGCATTGAAAATCTGGAAGAAAGGGATTGACAGTGTCCAGGAATTAAGGCGGGTGTTATGTATGAAAATTAAACATTTACTATAGATTTTGTGCATCGACCTTCAGGGATATTATGTTTAGAAATAAATATTTATTGTGTGAATTAAATGCTTTTGCCATCATTAGACTGCGGATTTATTGGTGTACCAATGTGTATGAATACATACGTACATTGGAACATTCAGATAGGCATGTCTATCAAACACAAGTTTCGTGACAAATCCCTGTTTTATCGACTTTATCTCTTCGTCCAATCAGTCTGTTCATATCTATCTATCTATCCATCTATCTATCTATCTCGGACTTTTCTTATCTAACTAATTCGTTTATATCCAAAAATATATGTAGTCCATGTGGGTTACAGCACTTTCGTCTACATCACTTTAGTAAATATCAGTCGAATGGTTGGGTATGGGCTAAGGATGGATTGATGAAAATTCGAGGTGGATCCAGGGATTTTTTCGATCGAGAGATATTCTTTTTTATTAAATTTTGGGACGGATCCTGGAATTTATTTCCTCTCAATCGAAAAAGAAAATCCTTGGATCCACCCCGAAATTTCATCAATTCTTCTTAGCCAATGGCCCACCATTCGACAAAATGTCATTGAAAATCCTTGAGGACTTTTGGAGATATTGTGCGGACGAAAGTGATTTTAGACCAAAGTGATTTTAGACCAAATGATTTAGACAAAACTGAAATTTGCTAAAGTGATGTAGACGAAAGTACAGTAACCCAGTCCATGTATGTGTGCATCCATACACACAGCAGACTTCCCTCTATACACATAAACGTATACAAATATATATGGAGACTTATATATAGAGGGATATGTGTGTGTGTATATAGCTTTATAATTTTATAACGAAAATTCAAATTCCACTTGATTAATCGTCTGTTGTCCGCTTATAAGTAAAATATGCCTCCCAAACTCCCTTTCCTCTCCCGTGTTCGTACCCATGTCAGTTAAATCGTCCAAACGTTTTTACAAAACATTTTTCTAAGGAAAATATTTCTACGGGGAGGAACAGATATATTTTCCACGGCTTCTAGCAAAATGTGCTGAGGCGGCCGATATGTTTTACACTGAAATTTCAAGTTTATTAAACAATATTTCTCCAGGAAAGGAAAACACTTTACACAGAAGAAAAATAATTTCCACGGCTTTTTGCGAAAGGGCTTATAAGGCTATTACATCTTACACTGAAATTTCAAGTGTATTCTACTTCTGAAGATCTTACCATGACATACGGTTTCGGAGATTTAAAAATAATACCGTTTTTCCCATCGCCACGGCTCCACAAGCAGATTCGATCAAAAACCACCTCCTCACGAATTATGATGTTCTTATAATTCGATTATTAGCCTCGGTCATATTGAAAGGTCTCAAACGGTTCTTGCTTAATCTCGTGAGTGGAACATTTAGATATGCGTGTCTTTCATGCCCGGATTTGCGTGACACATTCTAGTTCTAGTGATTTCGTATCTTCATCCAGTCAGTCGAATTTGACTGCAATGAAACCTCACAGACACGAACATCAAATATTCAAATAATTTCAAACAAAGCGCCTTGTGAAATTAGAATGGGGATTTGTATCGTGTCAGTTCAATATTATGATGGGGCCCAATATCAATAAGGATTTAACACAGAAAAAGGGGCATTTTTACTATGTATCTATGAGTTTATATGCCTAAAAAATGATCTACAACCCGCAGCGAAAAACGTGGTAAGAAGTCGGACTGCTGGCCCAGAGGTCCGGTTTCA
>VCCN01004626.1:9245641-9256034 GCA_006491835.1 Architeuthis dux
GCTGTACTTAGAGGGGACGCAGGAGAAACAGCCATAGCTAAGACAGAGCTTGCTTCCTTGCTTACCAAGAGAGACCAGTCGCTCGTAGTTAGAAATAGATTAAAAAGAATGTCTCCCGAGGCAACGAATATGGCCGCAGAATTGCGTGCAGATGAAATTCGGAACGCTTCAAGTCGACATATCGCCAGTATCACATCACCGGACGGACGACAGGTGACTACAAACGAAGGCATATGTGAGGAATTCCGGGCTAACTTCCTGTAGCTTTTCACCAGGGAGCCTGCTCAGTTCGACGCCTATTTGGCTGAATTCCCTCGCCTCGAGGCGGCTGAAACAGCTTGGTGCGAGGGGCGTATTACAGAGGGAGAATTCGAGAAGCGTTAAAGGACGTCGGAACAGAAAGGCACCGGGAATTGATGGGCTGCCCTACGAATTGTATTTGAGGTTGTCGCATATTTTTTATCCATTTGCTGACAACACTCTTCAACCAGCAGGGGAATATTCATCAGCGCTTCACCCGGGGTGTAAGTGAAGTTGTTACGCAAGGAGAAAGATCGTAGGGGTAGACTTGTTCTGTGAATGGTAGGACTATCCAAGATAATTTGCATTTGGTGCGCACAATCATTGATACAGTCAACTACAAATATATAATTATATATATAGAACCCGTCTACCCCGCCGAAAGGACAAAAACTGATGGTGTAAAAGCGAATAAAAGATGATATTTAGGAAAGAAATTTGTGTGGATTGATAGTTTTCAAGTAATATCGAAGAAAGGTTCTCGTTCTTTAGTCAGTGTGGGGTCCTGCACGCGAATCGTTCAGGCAGCGTGCAGATGAAGTCAAGGAAATCAGAGTTGGCATCCATCCGCCTTAAGAGGGCTCCACTCTCAGGTTTGGAATCAGAGTTATTGATTTTCTAGATTGGTTGACAACCATGGTTAGATAGTCCAGTTCACATTCGCCAGGTATATTAGTCAGCACACAAGGCAGTGCAGTGTCTAGCTTGAAGTTGTTTAGAACAGAGGTTTTCGAAAAATCTAATAAATGTCAATATATCTCTATAACGCTAGCTTCTTGTCGGCCATTAAAGACATGCACCTTTGAAACGAGCACTGCACTAGTTCCCAACTAATTCCGAGAGAATATCTTTAAATTCTTAAATCCTTCTTAAAGAAATAAATCTTCATCAAACTCGGAAGAATGCATTCATATTCAACGGTGAATACAACAAGGAATCATCAATCTTTCATGAATTCATGACAAAATGAGTTTTCTCTGGATTTTAACACCCAATACAAATTAGTTTTGGGATTTTTTTTTATTTGATTAAAAGAAACGACGAATAGAAAAACGAATCGAGAAAGCGATCTCTTGAAAATAACAAAAGAAAAGGAGAAATGGGCTAAGTCAGGTAGAGGCTGGGATGTGCAAGTGTTCGGGTGGTTAATGATATGGAGATTGTGATCCGCGAGCCGAGTTCAAACTCCGGCTAAGACAGTTTGCGTTCACTTAACAGTAATACCCTTGGGAAAGAAATGTATCCATCTCTTACCCACTACCAATACGTCATGGGCCAGCGCGGCAGGGTAAATCAACCCCCGTCTTACCCTTATCTGGGGATAGGAGGCCTATGTCCAACAACGGACATGATTACAAAAAAAAGATAAAGTTTTTCCGTTTTCTTATATCTGTATTTTGCACTGAAACTAATTCAGTTTCAGGGCGAAAATAGCTTTCTATTAAGGAACAGTGAACTTAAATGGAATATTTGAAAAGATTCAGAATTGGATGGAAGAGGGTTAATGAATAACATTGAAATTGCAATATAGTGAATAACTAAGTTGTTTCTATTTGTAAATAATCATAATATGTAGTAACACTGAAAAACTAAACACCAAACTATATGAACTCCTTATCAGTACCTGGATGTAACTACTACTAATAGTAACACTAAAGAGTTCCACCGGAAGCCCACTACTACTACTACTACCACAAGACACAGACGTGGTACCATCTTGGCGGTTACTTTAAAATGTTACTGTTGTCTAACTTGTGTCTTACGGGTCGTTGTGTTGCGTTGTAAGATTTGTCTTGTAGTGCGGCTACGTTATTTCAGAAATCATCTGAAATCAGGATTAGGTGTTGGGTGGCCGACAGGTTAATGGCACAGAGAATGGACTCGGCGAACCGAGTTCAAACTCCTGCTAAGACAATTTGTGTTAATTTCGCACTAATACCTTCGGGCGCTAGTCACCTCTAAGTCTATTTTACATATCGCAAAACGGAGCCGAGACAGAAACTTGTGATACGTGGAGCACTTGCAGGGACGACTGGTCCAGTGTCTTTACACTGACTACGTGTAAAGACACTGGACCAGGGGTGGGCAAACTGCGGCCCGCGGGCTACATGCAGCCTGCGAGACTTATTTGTGCGGATCGCGAACGTTCTTGCATGGTGATGTCAATTTGTGTGATCCCATACATTCTCACATGGAATAACGTGCAGGATGTTGTGCAATGGCATAAATCCCATTAACAGTTTGAGTAACTGTTCAGTAACATTTATGATGCAACATAATATTAAATTCAGTTTTATCTGTTACTTTACAAATAATACAGTTGTATGAATAATTGTACTTTTATGTGGAAATACAGTTTTAGTAGATTTAGTCTTTTGTCGTATGTGGCCCGCTAGAGACCTTACAACTCTTCCATCTGGCCTTCGGGAACAAAGGTTTGCCCACCCATGCACTACACAAAAAATCAGGATTGCTCAAGAATCGAAGGCTTCTAAGAACATTTGTAACTAAAAGGAATCGAATCAAACATTATTGTTGAATAATCTTGAATTATTGATCCAAACATGATCATTTGTTGGGATTGAAATTATTGAAGGCGGAACTGATAAGTCTACCTTTTTGAATAGGAAAACCTTCCAGTCTGTATTAAAAGTACCTCGTTATGAACTAGTGGTTATCAATCTAGTCTCGCAGACCATTACTACTATAGTGAGTTCAATTCTCATTGGGTTCAGAACTTCAGACAACACTAGAAAGGCTAGGTAATTGAATTCAACAAACACGATAATATTCCGAATAATTCCTGAAATGATGACAATACTTCATCCAACACTTTTAAGTACTTGTGATTTGTCTTTTAGAACTTTTCAAGACTACAATCTGTCTGCATACTTCATATTTTCTGCTTTTATCATATTTTTATATTTGTTTGATCTGTCGTTAGGAAAATGTTTTCTGCATTTCTGACCCGCTATTGATTTTTACCATGTCAGAACAGATGACCCGATCAACTCTTAAATGTCTACTGACAATATTTGGTAAGATAAGAACTTCAAATGTTAGACTCCATCCAAGAAAGAAAGAAAAGAGAAAGACAGAAGTGATGTGCCTACAAAAAGCATATGTACATCATATCTATATCTATAAACCTCATGGTTTGTGGCTTTGTAATGCTGATGTGGGTCATATGTTCATATCTAAGTGTGTAGACCAGCTACAACTTCATACATAAACTTAACGTACTTAAAACAGATTTCAGATTCTTTTAAAACATCTCTGTACATGAAGTGGAAGATCAATAAAGTGGGGGATCGGTTTTCAATCTTTTTTGCAGTAGTAAACTGAACTCCCTGATTAATCCATCTTAACGTAAGATGTACCTGGACATAAATGGGGGATCGGTTTTCTATTGGTATATAGTGGCAGACTGAACCATCATGATTAATACATCCATATATATTGCTTCAAGTCTGTAGACCACATACACATTTAATATTTTGGATAATTATGTCTGAATAAAACGGTATGAACAGAAACATTATGTTCGTCTTTTTAAGCCGACCAACTCTTCACCAACCACGACTTCTTCACAACGCAATTGCTCATTTCAGCCACACATTCCATTATATTCTAACCATTCCGTTAAATTCAGAATGGAGGAGTTAAGTTTAAATAAATTATTTTAAAATTAAGCCGACCACATCTTCATCAACCTAGTTTCATTCGTGACACATTCGTTCTTGCAATAATCCTTTTACCATAAGAATTCGTCCTTCTCCTTCCAGTCTTTTTCATCCACCACAATTACTCTGTGGGACTTAAGCTATTTAAAACCCCATGATTTTGATGTACAATTTGATGATGGGGAGTGGGCAAAAACACAAGTCAGGGGTGGGTTAGTATGGGACACACCCTACCTTGCTAATTGGAAGAACGCCCGCTGTTTTCTGGGCTTGGCCATAATCAAGTATGTCGATCTCTAAATGTGATGGGGGAAATTTGGTGGAGGAGGATGAGAAAAAACTTGGGGATCGAGGTTCTTGGTAAAAGTAAAGCAAGTGGTGTCGGGAGCTTCAATCATTCATCTAAGAGCATTTACGTTAACTTGTGAACGGGTTCCGGAAAAAAGAACCCAGGGTCTGTGTGCGGCGGGAAAGACCACTTCAATTTGGCTCTTTTCAAACAGACCAAGCTTTCTGCACGTAGCTATCTTTTGCTGAAACATGTTGTCACACACGTACGCCAAATCCAGGACGATTCTTGGTCGATGCGAGTCGTTACCTCGTTGATGTAGTCCCAGAGCGGGCGTACCTTGTGACAGTAGAAGAAGGCATGCTTGGCTGTTTCCTCTATACCACTGTCACATCAGGTGCAATCAGGCATATCCGCCAATCCCGCTCTGAAGGCCCTGTCATTGAATCATAGCGTTTTCCGAACCAATCACCAGGTGAGAGAAAACTCAGGGTTAGTGAGGTACTCTGCAACTGGCGCCCAACTCCACAGGGAGCGGAGCTCCTCCAACGACAGATTGTGCTTCTCCTGATTTTATGAAGGCCTTCTTAGTTTTCCACTTCCACACAGGTTCCTCCGTTAAGGTGCGGTTCAGAAATGCCAGTCCCGGCGACTTGTTGCCGACCTGTTTCAGCGCAGCGCAGACTTCGCACTCTGTAACCTCTCCCTCGCAGCTAGCCGCTTCAGCTGATTCGAGTCGGGGAAAGTCGGCTAAATAGCTGCGAAATTCCTGCTCACGCATGTCAGGCTCCTTGGTGAAACGGTCCTGGAAATGTTGCTGGAACCCCTCACAAATTTCACGCATCGACTGAAGGATGTGCCCTGTGCGAATGTAGTCGGAGACTCTTCCTCAGCGGCGACCGGGTTACGACCGAACTAGGACATGGCAGCCTAGGACCAGCCGTCGGACACTGCCAGATAGGTAGATGGCTCTTAATTTGGCTAGTTTGAATGTGAAGGGCATGAGAGATCTGGGTATGGAGGCCCGCCTGCTCAGTGATTCCTTGCTCATCGAGGTGGATGTGGCTACGAGGCAGGAGACGCACTTTGTTTGCAAAGATGATGACTAAACTATGTCGTCTAGATTAGAGACTATGTCGTATTCTCAGCATACGGTGATCGGCGGACCAGAGGCATCTGCTTGCTGGTGAAGCGTTCCCGTGATGCAAGGGTTGACTTTGCTGGCGCATTGGGTAGATTGATCGTGGTCGATGTTACCGTGAAAGGTGGCAAATTTCGAATCGTCGTGGTTTATGCGCCCAACAGGGCTAGGGAGAGGTACACCTTGTTTCGGCAGATGGAGTCCTTCCTGACGGACCCGAAGCGGTTAGTTCTAATGGGGGATTGGAACGCCCTCATTTGTAACATGATGCAGCCGTGCGGCGCACCGCCAACATACCGTTGCGGAAACTCCGGCACTTGGCGTGACTTCAGTCGTTGGTTCTTCGGGTCACCGCTGACAATGTGAAGATGGGTCATCTCGAAAAATAACGAGGCAATGCGAAGGATAGGTGTTTTTAGCAATTCGATTTATTCGCAGTTTTTGGAAACTGCCCGATCAAATGAGAAGAACAAAGCGAACTACTATTTCTTACATCCACCCCTCGCACCCCCATCCCATCCTCATCGTACCGTGGTCATCTGCTAATCATCGTTGTAGTAGTAAAAACGACTGACCATAGACATTCCACGTCTTCCCTATGGCCAGCCAGCGCGGCTACTACTTACTCACTGATTTCCCATCAAAAATCCAAAGGCTTCCCCTTGCCCCCACTCAGCCAATCAACTCCCATCGAATCTACACGTTGTCCCAAGCTCTGCCACCCCGGGTGACCTATATTCGCAGAAGTCCTATACTACGATGCCTAAACTACTCTATTTCTTACATGCCCCAATCCAATACTTTGTAACACCTTGACTTCAAGATAGATAAGGGTGATTGGGGAGCTAGAGGGAAGGTAAGGCGTGATCGCGCGCTAATCGATCTGATCGATGAATACGATCTAGTAGTTAGATGGCGAGTCGATTACCCGAGGCGAGAGATTTGGACGTGGACTCCTAGCGGGCCTTCTGTGTTTATTCAGTGGGAATTAGTGGGGGCCGTTACCGGTAATAAGTACTGGGGTAACCTTAAACACAATATTCGATCGTTTACCGTCAACGACTCGCCTTAGCTAAGGCAAATACGGAAGCGGAATTAAATGATACTTTGACCCGGTCGTTGGCAGGGGGGGGGGGTCTCCCTAACCATAGAACTAGCTAGAAAGGACCTGAAGCAATTGGCTAGCAAGCGCTACCAAGGTCAATTAGTTAGGGCTAGGTTAGAAAGAGTGTCCAACGAAGCCGTGAGTGGCGCAGAAATGTGCAAGGAAGTAAAGCGCCGATGGCCGGACAACTACATTCGCAACGTTAAGACCCAGTACGGGCATACCCTCCAGTCGACGCAGCATCTCCAAGATCATTTCACCAAGGAGCCTGACCTGCGCGAGCAGGAATTCCGTAGCTATTTAGCCGACTTTCCCCGACTTGAAGACTGAAGCGGCTGGGAGGGAGAGGTGACAGCAAGCTGAAGCAGGTCGGTAACAACAATTCGCCGGGTCTGGATGGTTTACCCTATGAACACTGTTGTAGGCTGTCGCACATGTTTGCACGCCTCTTGACAGTCATGTTCAACCACTGGTTCCAGCAGGGAGCAAACCCAGGCCAGGTGACCAAGGGTTTGATTAAGGGTGACAAAGATATGGGTAGGCTCTAGATGATTACAGGCCCATAACTCTACTAAACACAGAGTTAAAGATATTGGCCAAGATCCAGACGAATCGCTTACAAGATTGTCATCGAGGATTCGGTCGGACCGAAGCAGAACTACGCTGTGAAGAGAAGATCGACCAAGAAGCGATCTGAAGCGGCTAACTGCGAGGGAGATGTCCGCTCTGTGCCGAATCAGGCCGGCAACGACAAGTCGCCGGGGCTTGATGGTCTACCCAACGGACTCTATTATGGGCTGTTGCATGTCCAACCACTGGTTCCAGGTAACTAAGGGGTTGATAACAAACCAGGTAACTAAGGGGTTGATAATGCTGTTAAAGAAGCCAGGGTGACCCCATACGCCGTTGACGTAACGATTTTCGTGTCATGTCGCCGGGACATAGAGGTGGTGCTAAAGGCGCTTGCACGGTACGAAGAGGTGACGGGGGCCGAGATTAACCGCAACAGTCGAACGGCCTGTGGTTAGGCACCTGGATAGGGACTATTCCTCTGCCGGGGCCCTTCGCAGGAAGGACGGACCTGTCCATATATTAAAGGTGTGGTTTGAACCTGACCTCAAGCTGGAAAAGAATTGGTCAGAGGTAAAGTCTAAGGTCGAAGCGTCGGTCCGGGTTTGGGTTCGAAGGAGATTATCCTTAAAGGGCAGGGCCGAGGCGTGCTGCACGTACGTCTTCCTTCTGATCCCTTTCCGTTTGACTGTACTTCCCCTGCCTGCGAATCGGATGTTGGCACTCGAGCGCCTACTTTTCACATTGCTGTGGAAGGGGGCAAGCCAGCAGATCGCAGACAGGTCTGTATCCAACGTTCAATAGGGGTTTGGGAATGCCACACTTGCTGGCATTTCTGAATCGTACCTTAACGGAGGAACCTACGTCGGAGTGAAAAATTAGGGAGGCCTTCCCTAAAATCCACCTCACCCCCGAGGTCGAGCACCGTCGTAGACCTTGGGGAGAGGCGCAGTTCCTCAGCGAGTATCGTCAGGCGTTGCGCAAGCTTCCTCGGTCCAGCGACCTTTCACAGCCGGGAAAGACGCTATATCGGGAGATAGTGGTGGGGGCTGCTGTGGATCCGCTCCAGCAGAAGCACGGTCTGTCGTTGGAGGAGCTCCGCTCCCTGTGGAGTTGGGCGCCAGTTGAAGAGTACCTCACTAACCCTGAGTTTTCTTCTCACCTGGCGATTGGTTCGGAACGCATAACGCATAACGCGTTCCGAACCAAGACGTGGCCTTCAGAGCGGGATTGGCGGACATGCCTGATTGCGCCCGAAGTGATAGTGGTATAGAGGAAACGGCCCAGCACGCCTTATTTTCACAAGGTGCGCCCGCTATGGGACTACGTCGGCGAGCTAACGGCTAGCCTCGAGCCCTATTGACCTGGATGTCGAGTACGTTGCCCAAACTGTTGGTGTTTCAGATGATGCTGAACTTTCTTTTCTCGTCACAATCTGATTGACTTTTTCAAGCATCAGCTGAAGGTGAAAATCAAAGGTGGGTGTGTTCAGCGAGCTCAGTTCCTGATGGTAACTTATGGTAAATGCTCTTAGCTAGATGAATGATTGAAGCACCCGGCCCACTTGATTTACTTTTTCCAAGAACCCTGATCCCCAGGTTCCTTCTCCTCCTCATTCTCCCCAACCAAATTACATCCTGGAAAAAGATACCCCGTCCTTTGTCCTAATCCAACCATAATTAGTTTATTGGCCTTCCCCTATCCCAATTAAAGATCGACCCTCTTGTTTCTGGCTAAACGCAGAAAACCGCAGGCGTTCTTCTATTAGTAAGGTAGGGAGGGTCCCATACTAACCTGCCCCACACTTTTTGTTTAGTTTCTTTCTTTTGGGGGAATCTATTGTCCCCTCCCCATCATTAAATTGTATATACGAGTCATAGCTTAGGCCCACAGAGTAATGTTGATATTGTGGTGAATGTAAAGGATTCGAATTCTTATGGTGAAAGGATTATTTCAAGAATGTATGGTTCACCAATGAAACTAGTGAAGAGTAAGTTAGATAAAACGACGACCAGCCTTATCCCCCCCCCCAAAAAAAAAAACACGGCATTGTGCCAAACTTTTGTATTAAACACAACAATAAAGAAAAAGACCGCCCTGGCCAAATACCCCTGATATGTTTATAGACCAATCACGAGGGCGGTGTTAAAACGGAAAATAATTAGCATATTTGTCTTTCCTTCACACATAAATAAGATCAGCTTTCCACAGTTTAGAGACAGGATTTTGACGAATAGAGTTCTGCTTGAAAGGTTTCTTCCCAAACTAAAGATGGCTCCTCCTTCAGCAACAAAAGGCTCCAAAAAGGACATCAAAATAAAACCAGCAGCTACCAATACGAAGAAGAAACATCGCAAACGAAAGGAAAGCTACTCTATTTATATCTACAAAGTTATGAAACAAGTCCATCCAGATACCGGAATATCCAGCAAAGCCATGATAATCATGAACAGCTTTGTGAACGATTTATTTGAGAGAATCGCCTCCGAAGCAAGTCGTCTGGCCCTGTACAGCAAACGTTCAACCATTAGCAGTCGTGAAATTCAGACCGCTGTTCGTCTCATCCTTCCTGGTGAATTAGCAAAACACGCCGTCTCTGAGGGGACAAAGGCCGTAACCAAATACACCAGTAACAAGTGATCTTTGCTGTCCAACTTTGTAGTTCGGTAACGCTGATCTTTGATTCCTACGTTGCTTAATCTCTAAACGACAAGACTTTTCTTTTGCATAGAGCCTGCCTTAATTTCATTCTAAACCCTGACGCTGTTCACTCGCGAATGGTTGGTAGTACAAAAACTCCATTCTTTTCCTACCTTCTGTAAAAGGCAAAGCTAATCTTCCATACCACGACGGCGCGTAAATCTTAAACTCTTGTGTTTTGTTTTGTATAAATAAAATTTACTTCTACTCGTTTAAAATCTTGTGCAATTCCTTTCTGTACTAAATGTGGTGATCTAGTTCACTACTAAACAATCAACTTGAACATCATTTATTATTTTAGCTTATCTTCTGGCTTAATCTTGTCACCTGTCGTCTCCGCTTTCTCTTTGAACCTCAAGTCTACTTCCCCATGTAAGCGTCTTGAACTACAGTAAAATGTCTTCAGTTCAATCTGTTAAGTTAATCAGGCAGAAGTCTAGGTCTGTCAAACTTCATTTCGGTAATAATTAAAAACCGATTAGAGTAAGTTCATATTGCTTTAAGATTAACTTTTCTGTTATGCTATATCCTATTACCAGCGAAAGATTACTGCATGATTAGGATCAGGCAGTCATTTTTCGCTGGTACTTGTCGTTATTTGGGCG
>VCCN01004626.1:9262216-9282742 GCA_006491835.1 Architeuthis dux
AACTGAAAATAATCCAGTGGCATTTTAATTTTAACACCCCTAATTTAGTTTCTGTGGCTGGCCAAAAGATTATCAGATCCGACCCTAAAAAGCCATTTTGAAGGACCCATAACTTTCAAACCACATAGATTAGGGTGGGAAAATACTGGCGTACTAGATTTCAGCTAGATAAATTCTTAAATATCAAAGTTATGAAGGGCAAAGTTATGAAGAGCAAAAGCATGCTTGCGGCTCGCGACATGCAAATCTAAGCAACTTTCAATGTCATAACTTTTGTTCAATCAAGCAGGAAATTTCAAGGGTTATAATGCTTTAATTTATTGATACTCATATACTCTGTTGGAATTCTTCTCAAAAAGATTCTCTGAAATGTGTGGCAGTTTAGCCAAGTTACATATGAGTAGGACCTTTTACATTTTTAGGAATGAAAGAGGAACTATAATTCAGCAAATCTTTTCAACTTACTACGTTACTATGTTTTGATCATCAGAAAAGTATGCTTTTAAACTCTATATTTCAATCTTTTACACAAGGAAATGCATCAACTGATATAATCCAGTGGAAATTTCTATTTATTCACTAGAATATTGAGATTATTATTAGTGAGAGCCTATATTTGCCCGGCGCCGGTAGTGTAGGATAAAAGACTCCTGCCAACCATTTGACCTTCGTTAGCTCAGACGGCAGAGCAGTACCTGCGTATAAGGTAGCTTCCAAGACGCACGGAGTTCGTTTCCTCATCCACATTTACGATTTAGGCCGCTCGTTTAGCAGTCGCTCACACCGGGCAAATTTAGGCTCTCACTAATAAATGTCATTATAATTATCATATTCTGTCGGATATAAAATTATCTATCATTTGATTTCATACATATATATGTAATGAAATACACTCTGGTTGTGTGTTCGTGTGTCCGTTTGCTAAGAAGGGTGAGGTACAGAGGGGTGACGTTTTGGGGAATGGTAGAAAATAGGTCAAACGGCCGACGAAGCCGGGTTTTTTTAGGACGTCGATTTCAAATCGGCCGGAGTATAGAATAAGTCAGGGTCCGACACCCAGCAGTGACAGGTCAACAAGCCAGGAAGGAGGGGTAGGCGGAGAATAACAGGCGCCTTGATTTTTGGACTGCTACTATCACCGCCAGTCCTTCGGTAATTTAACAACTCTTTTAGAAATTTAACCGAAACAGAATTTAATACCTCAAGTGATCCGCAACCGGCCCCAGAATCGAAGCTATCAAGGTATAAAATGAACCCATATTTTCAATTGAAAATAATGTATTGTGTCGTCTTTCTCTCCACCTACGTGGGAGAGCCTTTTTTCCGTTATGGGGAAAAGGTTTTATTTCCCTCCACACAATGTTCGCTCCCGTAAATGTTCAACCGGCATTCTTCTACATATATATATATATATATGAACAGAATGATATAAATAGATATGAACTGAATGAGATAGATAGATACATAGTTATACATATATATTACCGGACTGAGATAGATATATAGGTAGATATGAACAAACCGAGATAGATATATAGTATTTTGAGTTCTAGATATCTGGCTTTGTCTGCCGCTACTGGACCGTTCTTCCTTGATATTTACCAGTAAACGTCCTCATTTTTACCAAACCATTTATTTCATTTAAACTGTCCATGCTCTTAACTGATGTCAACTGCTTCCTTTCATTTCGAGTTGTAAAACACTCAATAAGACAGATAGCCAACTAGAAAGCACTCAGAGAGTGCATACCTCTTCCAACGCCATTGTTAATAAAAACTGAATTAAAATCAGTTCATATATAGCTACAATGCAGGGAAGTAACTGTAAGGAATTAGCTCCATTATAATGACGCAGCGACGTGTCTTTTACTCGTAGTTTTGGTTACATATACTCACGTTGGCTCCATTAAAATAAGGAAGAGACGTGTCTTTTGTTTGTAGTTTTGGTTATATATACTTACGTTAGCTCCATTATAATATGGAAGAGACGTGTATTTTGCCCGTAATGTTGGTTACATATATTTACATTAGCTCCATTATGATGAGGATATTTGCTTTTCACAGACTTACATGGAGGATCGTGCTCTTATAACCAGAAAATCAATGAGGAAATCGTTTAAAAGCAAATAGAAGTTCAAAAGAAATTCTAGACTATGTCCCTCCATGACTATGCTATTGCGGCAGCCATTTTATTAATGCAATCTTTGTCTGTCACCATTGGACCGTTATTTCATGTCATTACCAACAAACGTCCTAATTTGTACCAAACCATTTATTTCATTTGAATCCACCACACCCGTGACGAATGTCGACTGGTTTCTTTCATTCTCAGAGCCAAAACATGCAAGAAGACATAAGCAAAAAAAACAATCAACGTTGAAAATGGTCGTCTTAGGCTATCACAAGAGCAGATTATATCTGAAGCAGAAATAAATCAGTTCAGTATTTGAAGACAACTAATCTTTATCCTTCCTTTTTTCTATAGCTTTGAAAAGGGTCATTAACATTCAAATAGTCGTGTTAACAACATTAACAACAAGAAGGGGTTCAATCGTCCGAATAACTATTTGAACGATATCCTTGTTTTGAACTTCGTCTGGAAGAATTTGTCTGTTATTTGAAAATATATTTGATGGCAGAACTTGCATTGGAGATGTACAAAATGGTTATGCACATTTTGGTGACTGCATTTGTGACATTTTATTCATTTACATAAAAACTTGTGTATCCTTGTAATTACATTTGTGATACTTTATTCATTTACAGAAGAACGTGTGCATCCTTGTAATTACATTTGTGATACGTTATTGATTTACATAAGACCTCGTGCACTCTTGTGATACTTTATTCATTTACATAAGAATGTGTGCATCCTTGTAATTACATCTGATGCCTTATAAAAAAATAATACACTATTATATTATGTGATCAAATCTTCGGAAACTATAGGGCTTTTTTAAAAATCAAATTCATATATATTTTTGCATGATGGATTTAAAGAGGGAAAAGTGTACGATACTATATATAGGTAGAGAGAGGAGGGAATGATTTGAATAGCTAGCTAGCTAAATAAATATATGATGGTTACACAAGGAGATTGAATCGCAAAAAAAGATTTAGATCCAAATAAAATTATTTAAGGATCCGTGGACATGAGAGAAACGAATAAATGCTTTCGTCTGGGCACTGCAGTTACACAGTGGGTACGATTAAATAAATATCTTGTTCTTTTCTGCTTTTCTTAATTTCTGTTTCTTTCTTTCTTTTATTTCATTTTTCTTTCTTTCTTTTTCTTTGTTCTATCTTTCTTTTTTCTGAATTACCTGCACTCTTTCAATGTTTCTTTCTTTTTTCTTTCTTTCTTATTTTTCTTCTTGTTATTCCTTCTTACATTCTTTCTTTCATTTTTCTCTCTTTTTTAATTCTATTTTCAACATTTTGCTGCTTTCCTGTAATTCCTTTATTCTTCTTACTTTTATTCTTTCTTTTGTGTTGGCTCAATTTTCCTATTCAAATGATATCATTCACGGATCTGTGTGAAATAAGGTAACCTGTTGGTATTTTTACTTTTTTAGGTGAAGAGTTTTTCCTGAGTCGAAAACAACATTAAAAGTTGGATAACACGTTGATTGTTCGATATTGTCCGTCTCACTTGGATCTTTCTTTGGAACCAGCATCGATTATTATTGATTAATATCCCGTTTTAATGAGGTAATTAAATTTACTGATTACACATGATCGGCAAATTTGGTTAAACAACCTTCGATGAATACCTTATTTGTCGGTTGATAAGACTGACCTTCAGCTTTTTTCTTTCTCTCCCTTTTCTTTCTTCTCGTCTTTCTTTTTTTCTTTCTGTTTCATTTTCTATCTTTTTTCTTTCTATCTTACTTCTAATTATTATTCTTTTTTGCATTCCTTCTCTATTTTGCTTCCTCTTTTTTTCCTTCTTTTTTCTTTCCCCTCCTCTTTCTTTCACACTTTCTAATTCCTCTTTCTTTCTGTTTTCTTCATTTCTTTCTTCTATCCTATGTTGCTTCTCGTCTCTCTCATTTCTCTATCTTTGTTTTTTTTTCTTTCTTTCTTTCTTTTTGACTTTGTCGTTTTTTGTCAAACTCCAGGACAAAGTCAGAAGTTGACTTCGTTTTCCTACCATACTTGTTATGGTAGGAAAACAACAATCCTCTCTAAAATTAGGGGTGTGATTTGAACTCACGACCATGTGATTGGTAGCCGGCCGTCTTACTGTATGAGCTAAATTGACAAGTCTTCGATATTAACAAAGATGTATCATACACATATGTGCTTATTCCATTCTAATGAATAAATATATAATTTTGTATTTATTATATATACAATGCTAATCAGTTACAGTAATCATCGTCAGTCTGAATAGAAATTGGAGTGAAGTTTGTCCCTGTGGCAGCCTGTATTTATTCTTCTTACATTCTTCCTTGTTTCATTTTATCATTTTATCTGTCTTTCTTCTCTCTCCGTTTCTTTACTTTCTTTTTTCTTTCTTTCTTTTCTTTTTTTCTTCCCTCTCATCTTTCAAAGAAGAAACATAGTTATTGTTCAAAAGTGCATAATCCTAGAAGATTTTCACTCAGCGTATAGTCGGATATTGGGGTGGATTAAACGGGGACAGTCGATTTGAATCACTGCCGAGGTAAATCTATCTGGCCCCTCGCTGTTTCATTTGTAATGAATTATCTCCATTTGTTGATAATGTAACGAAATACACCCAGATAGGGTTACCGGTAGCCGTTTGGGATAGGAACTGGTCAGATTTGAAATCTGTGTTAAACTGCGTACGTGATAAACTAGAGAGATCGTGTTACCAAAAACCGTTGAAGATTTGAAAAGAGGGAGGAGCGTATGACCATTAGCATATATAAAGGCTAGATCGAAACGGTAGGAAGGCAGTTGGGGTTGCGACCTGAATCAACAGGGTCGACCAGGAGGAAGCAGTGACCAGTGGGAGATTTGAATCCGTAGTAGTAGCCCTAAAAAGTGACCAACTCTTTTAGACAACTAAATGCAACCGAATTTCCGTACCTCGATGAAATCCGCAGACCAGCCCAGAAATTGACCTGCATATGCGGAAATAAAACCCCAGATTTAAATTTGGAGATCCGTGAATTTTGTCGTCTTTTCTCTCCACACACGTGGGAGAGTTTTTATCCGAAATGATTTTCCCTCCACAGAAAGATCAGCTCCCGTCAGCAGACCCGGACAAAGAGTCATCATCATCATCATCATCATCGCAGTCCGCAGCCCCGGAAGAAATGATCGTCTCTCTCTTTTCTCTCTTCTTCTCTGAATCTATTATCTTTGATCCTCTATCTCTCTCAACGTCTCTTTCCCTCACGGCGACCAGAGAAGAAATACATATCGCCGGTTATACTACAATAAGAACAATTTCCTGTATAGAAGATAAAACGGCCCCAGCAATGATTATATTAACATATTATATTTCGACGCAAAAGGCTTGTTTGGAGAAAATCCCCCAACTGACTTGAAGAGGGTAACGTTCCCTTTATATGGATGTAATTTTAGGGTCCAAGAGGCTACAAATCATTGGGGTCATGTACGGTCGTTTCAATTCAAATGATAGCTTTGATATCGTAAATCTCTATCGCAATAAAGCTCAAGTAGTCTACTCAACCGTGGAGCATCGTTCACCGAGAAACCTCCAGCGCAAAACTTCGCTAACCACTTTTGATTGCTTCAGTCAATCACAGTAAGCGGAGAATTTGGCTCTCTGTTTAGTCAATGATATCTGTGCCAAAGTATGTGTCATCTTCAATATCTAAATCAATAAACAAAGACAAATCTGCTAAGTCACTCAATAGAAACCGTCATATTACCAACATCCTTTGGCAGCATCCCGTGTTGGAGGTGATCAATTAAAAAAAGGTTGACGAATGAATAAGTTACTTCTCTCACCGTTTTCCAATTTTTCAAAAAACAAACGGGCACAAACTAGGGGTCAATTTAGCATAAACATTGTAAATTGACCCCCCCCCCCACTAAGACCTATTTAGCGGGGGAGTTTAAAAAAGTAATTTTTAAAAATTAACAAAGTTTTTTCTAGACATAATAAGGATGCTATGCAACGACAATTACAGAACAGAAGTTTTTAACTCTCCACTATTTCCCCTATGGCCGTGTCGATATTATTTGCAAGAAAATATGTGTCATTTGAAATTGAGAAGCAGAAGAGAAATCAGGACGCATAAGAAAAAGAAAAGATCAACATCCTTGATGAATTTGTCGGAAGACGGAAGCAAAACAATCCTGATAGTCAGACCATAAATGCGGTAGTTGAAATGGTACTTATTTTTTTTTGCTTTTTGTTACAAATTATATCAACCGACAGAAGCAGACGACGTCTACAGTATTCACGAGTGTACAATACGAGAAATGTAATATAAACAACCAGGGTTAAAATTGGGGGTAGCATTACGAATGTAAAAATTATGATACTATGTATAAATAGATTATTGATGTTTAGCTACAAAGATTGGGGGTCGCATTATATTCGAGGTGACATTGCACTTGAATAAATACGGAATTATTGTGTGAAGATCTATCAAAAATGCATCAATCATTTTTAGAAAGCCGATTCGCAAAATTAATTTTGAAAAATCTGTGATATATTTGAATACCTGGCAAAATAGGAGCATTTCAATGTCAGAATCAAATATTGAGAAGTTTCGTCAATACAGACATACACATATATCTATCCCTGTCTCACTGTCTCACTTAATATATATATATATATATATATGAGAGAGAGAGAGAGAGGAGAGAGAGCGAGAGAGAGAGAGCGAGAGAGAGAGAGATAATAGTTGAATTCCACAAGAACGGTCCAATAAATTTCAGGAAAAAGGTAAAAATTAAGGAAAAGTCATACTGGTTGGAAGTTTTTAGGTGGTTTAATAATATCCGATATTATATGAAATAAGATGTTAGTTTCTGGACTTAGACCTGTTTCTGATCTTTTCTTCAAGAAGTCTCCTGTCTGAATGTGAGTTGATGGGATGTCTGATGTTGTGTTATTGGCCGGGGTCATAAATTGTAATCTTCAGGAATGGAGTGTCCTGTCTTGAAAGGCCAACAGGTCATAAAAAGGGGGTGGGTCAGCTTTCCTTCCCAACTAATGGGAGGTGATTTAGTTTCTAGGATGGGTCTGTTTGGGATGGACGTGGAATTGAGTCTAAAAAATGGGTTATTTTTATATTTTAACCGAAACAAAAATCAAAAAGTAGGAAATAAGAAATATAAAAGTGTATATATATCGAAAAATATATATGGGTATGAACGGATAAGCATGCCGACTGAGGTACATATATGCGTAAAAATACACATGCATAAACATACATACACATATACATATATATATACATACATACACATACACACCCACACACCTACATACATATATACATACATACATGTACCCGCATTGGGAGATAGATAGACAGACATGTGTCGAAAGAGATAGATAGATGTGAAGAGACAGAAATAGATGGACAGATAGACATGAACTAAAATAAAATGTGATAAATAAAGAGAAAGAAGAATAAGAGATAAATGAGAGATAACAAATAATAAGGGGATAAAGAAAAAAAGGGAAAATTAATAAGGGGGATAGAGAATTGAAACACATGTTGGTACAGGGTTTAAGGTGTGAGCAGTGGTTAGATAGAGAGTCAGTTAAATTTAAGTGAATGAAGATTAGGGGAATAAAATATATGTATATATATATATGAGAGAGAGAGAGAGAGAGAGAGAGAAGAGAAGAGAGAGAGTGGAATTAATATATATCTGGTGTGTGTGTGTGTATGTATATATATATATATATGTGTGTGTGAGTCTGTATGTGTGTGTAGTGCCATTATTAAACATTGATTATCCAAGTATTCATGCCTTATATAATCTTCATACACAATTTAATTGAAAGATATTCAATTTTAGATTAAAGATGTTATCCAATTTAAAATTTTAAATTGGATAACTTCTTTAATTTAAAATTGAATATCTTCTTTATTTTTTAAAAGATATTTTAATTAAATTGTGTATTGCGTGAGATATGAAACTTTGGTGTAGTAAGAGTTATGAGCGATATGATTGTTTGTTTACGTTTTATAAACAAAAAAACATGTTTTTGGTTCCAATTGTTTAAAATGTTCAATTCTTGACGATTTTTTTTCTGAAATTTAGTTAGAATGTTGGAGAAAAGTCCGGAATTAAAAATTGGTGAGTGATGGCCGCTCCGATTGTTTATTTTTCATTTTATATGAAATTTAAAATTGGATAACTTCTTTTTATTTTCAAGATTTTTGAGTTATGTTCGATCCGATTGTTTTATAAACAAAAAGTAATTCGTTCCATGTGTTTGGTTCCAATTGGTATAAAATATGTTGGGGAAACCACCGGAATTTAAAAAATGGTGAATTATGGCCGATCAGAATATTTGGATTACTTCTTTATTTTAAAATTGAATATCTTCTTTATTTTTAAAGATATTTCAATTAAATTGTGTATGAATGGAACATAGTCAGTTATTATTAACATGTAAATAAATACCAGATGCAGGGATGCAAAACCGTTTTAAAAAGTCTAAGATAGTTGCTTCTATTTCTGTTGGCTACGGCTTTGCTTTGAGTTCTCGCCGTAAAAAAAAATCTATTCAGCCGCAACAGATAGTAGTTTTCCTAAACACATCATATGTCCTCAGAGGAAAAATAAGGGTGGTTAACTTGACAAAGTTTGTACGAGAGAGAAAAAGCCTAAGAAAAACCTAAGTTTATTTAGCTATGGTTTATTGAGCACACACGCCTCAAAACGGACCGGAAGGTCCGTCTTCTCGCCGGTCGCTGACCCTATCTGACTGTGTCTCTCGGTGATAGCTACGTTTATACGTATCGCTTTAAATTATCCCTCTTAATTCTTTCTTTTTTCCTTTCTGTCTTTTTCACTTCCGTTAATTTTACATTCTCAATAACATCTATCTTTGATCAATGTGCTTTCAAACTGTCACTCACACCGCTCGCTTTCATTTCCATTAATTTTATTTATCTTTATATCTGTATTTGATCAGCTATCCTACCATAATCTGCTAATTCGCGACATGGGGTCTTTTCGCGAATGGTCGTCAAAAAACTTAATGTGTTTCCGAATGTGTTTCCAAGATCATAATCTAACTTGTGGCCCCAACCCGACAGTGGGTCCTTTCGCAAAAATCCCTAGGAAGATAAACAGACTAATCTAATGAGCAGAAATAGCGTCAATTTGGCATTCTATGTTTTCTCCTGCTGTGAATCGGTCATTTGACCTCTGACACGTAGACTGGGAAACAAAATGTATTATTTTTACATTTTAAATATTGTACTTCACAAAAAACAGACATTGGCACTGTTTTTATTATGGTTTTTAGGTCTTCGTTTGAATATTCAAAGAACCAATCTAATTTGCCAATTATTTCGGTAGCAGCTTCTGCTCCTTTCTTATTGTGTTTAGGAGCGTTTATTTCTTTTATAGCCGTTTGAAACCATGTTTCGCAAGAATCCATGCCACACACTCTCTAGTTTTTCATGTTTTTTCATAACCGATGTTTGTACACTATATATTAGTATATAGGGTTCGGACACATACATTTTAAAAGGAGAGTTGAATATACAGATTAGAGAGTTGAGTACAATGATGAAGATTGTATTTCAAAGAGTTCCAATTGGTTTAACATTTTCAAGTCTTGACCTGTTTTGCTGAAATTTAGTTAGAATGTTGGGGAAACCCCAGGAATTAGAAAATGGTGAGTTATGGCCGATCAGAGTGTTTGTTTGCATTTTATATATAATCTAAAATTGGATAACTTCTTTATTTTTAAAGATATTTCAATGAAATTGTGTATGACGGTTAGGAGAAGTATGAAGACTTTGGAGATATGTTCGATCCGATTGTTTGTTTACGTTTTATAAACAAAAATTAATTTATTCCATGTGCTTGGTTCCAATTGGTATAAAATGTTCAATTCTTGACCGATTTTGCCGAGGTTTAGTTAGAATGTTGGGGAAACCCTCGGAATTAAAAAAAATGGTTAGTTATGGCCGATTTGATTGTTTGTTTACATGTTATATCTAATTTAAAAATAGATACCTTCTTTAATTTAAAATTGGATAACTTAATATTTAAATGAAACTTTTATGAAGGTCCATCTGCGTCTTTGTCATGGTCTTCTACACCCGCGTCATTCTCATATGCATCCTCATCATTACCATCTGCGTCGACATTATTATCTGCAACCTCGTCAGCGACATATACTTGAAAACCTCATTACCATAAGTAGTGACTAGGTGTTTACTAGAGATAGGCATTAATTCAAATATTAAAAATAAAGGCTTTTGGGGGGCAATTTAGGTATTTTACCAGGGGATAAATACAGATAGGTGATAAAAAACGGCAATAGATAGAGACAGCGTGTTAATCAAAATAGGTTTTCCCCGGAGACCTTTTGAGATTGTTTCTTTATCCTTTACTTTTCATGTCCAGTGTCTCCCCATGGGAATTTCAGAACTCACATCTTTAAGAGAACCAGAGGAACATTAAACAACACTATCTTTATTTCTTTTATATTAGATGAAACATAGTCAACCATTATTAATTTAGATTAATATTTATTTCATCTTGATTTTAGTTGTTTTCCATCGCGACAACTCAGACAGAATAATTTATAGAATAATGACAATACTTCTGACAACAATATATATCCAATATATGGATAATTGAAAAGTACAAAGATGATGAGACTAGCTATAACAGTAGGAAACTTGGAGAGTTGAATACACAAAGATGAAGATTGTACTTCAATGAGTTCATGGAATATATCAGAATTTTTGTCTCGGAACTTTCGGCAACACTAATCCAGAAACCATTGTCCATCGGATTCAAATTCTTAGGATTCATGATGATGCAATTAGAAACCATCAACTAAAACTGTCAACATCAATATAAGTTACTTCAGTTTTCAAGTTGGGCATGCTGACTGGCTGGCTATGTGTTTATGTATCACGCGTGCGTACCGCACCAATGGAGCTAGATGGCTGGGAATTTAAGCATTTACACCTTATCATGTCTAAAACCGTTTTTGAGGAGCCCCCTCTAAATACTGCGGGATTCAGACTCTTTTTAGAGATCACTGCCCAACAAAAGGCGAGAGAAATAACTTATTCATTGATCACCCCATTTTCCAGTTGTTTAATTGATCACCCCTAACACCGCATTGAGTGACTAACCAGTCCTGTATCAGAATTTGTTTTCTCAGAACCTTCAACAACACCATTGTCCATCGGATTCAAATTCTCGGATTTATGATGATGCAATTGCTTTATCCTTTGTTTTCGTTTTCCACTATATTTTTAAGGATCAGGAATTTCCTTGTTCCAAATCTTGTGTTCCGAAAGATCTTCTGAAGCAGTGTATATTTATATATTTATTTCTATTACGAAATACTCAGATTCTTGGCTGTGTGGCATGAGTAGTAAATATATCAATAATCCGATTATGTAATCTACATCTTAAGGGTTTAGACGGCATCTTATTTGGAAGGCAAGAAGATTTTGTTGAAAATCACTCTGCATATGCTAAATACCACACCTGACCTCAAGGTTAGAGGTGGTAAATACTCTTGCTTTTTTTCGGAATCCATTCCATCAAAGAAAAAAGTTATTCCAAGCGCCAATATACCACAGTGAGGGTTTTCTGGAACCCAACTTTCGATAATAATAAACATGTTCTTCACGGTTTGTTCCGTCGATGAGATGGATGCATATCGATCGATCACACAAATCAGGGTTCGAGTCCAGGTAAAAGCAAGGATTGCGAACTGATCCGATGAACATGAGTAATCACATATATACAATTGCTGCTACAGTCGCTGCAAATGTTAATTTTAAGTGTAATTATCTGAAACTCGTCTCGTAATATATTATTGAGTTTTAAATTACCTATCCGATTTATTACGTTTTCAGTCAAAACCTGGATTAGAACTTGCAAACATGAAAAAGCTTAATTCAGTAAATCTGCAATAGTAATAAATCTGATACCTAAAAATGTCTTCTCATTTAAACAGAATACATTAAGAGACAAGTTTCAACTAATTTCATTAAAAACTTAACATTATAGCAACATCTGTATTTACGTGATTACTCATGTTCATCGATTCAGTTCGTTTGTCTTTTTAATTTGCGTGCCTTATTTTTACTATTTGCTGGTTGTATGTTTTAATTTGCTTGTCCTCCTTTTTAATTTGTTCGGGAAAAAGTATAGCAATAATCTTAAGAGTATTTTTTACATTTCGAAAAGAATTATTTTCTCTGAGACATTTAATTTGTGACTTAGTGATAAAACGCCAGAAAAATAGATGATAAAAAATAGTCCAAGAATACATGCAATGGAGCCAATGTTTGAAGAGATAAATTTCCTCTAGAACAATGTTTTTACTGATTCAGTTCTTCATTGACGTTTTATAAAAAGATAAGGTTTCATTAGATTCTCCTCCCATGTGGTCTTTGAATGTATTTGTGAGGATTCCTCAATTTTGTCCAAGAGAAAACGTTGGAAGCCGTGCCAAGAACAGAATAGTCTCTCGGTCCTAATATAATAAAACAGTGACTTAAGATATTGTAAGCTTTTTATCTCTTCCAACAACCCTATTGACACGTTTAGATTTTTGTTTGTTGTTTTTCTGGGTTTTTCTCATGAAATGCTGTCTAAACCTCCCTCCAAGTAATTAATTGATTACATGTTGCTTAAAAGGCAAGTCTAGCATGACTTCTGAACTGATTGAAATGAAAGACGATTTCTTGTCCAACAGGCACATTCATGAGAATTTTAAGTTTAAATTTTGTCTGGGCATTTGAGGTCAAGCATTTTTGTAATCCACAAGTTGTTCTCACCTTTGATGTTTTTATCAATTCCTTTCGACCGATGCAGTCTCTAACCTTCTTATTGTTGTTTGAGATTTCGAGATTAGTCGCTGTCATTATACAACGACTTATTCAGAGTAGTATCCTTATCTTTTGTAGTTTCATTACTACGTTTCGGCCGATGAGATCTTAGGTCTCCCCAGTGTTCTCTGAAATCCTAGGAAGATTTTGTGTCATTAATACACGAGTCGTCCGGACTAATATTCGCATCTTTATTGGCTTATCACAATATTTCTGTTGAAGCGTGTGATAAATTTAAGAAGGATGAGAATTTACCCGGAAAACTCGTGGGATCGGGTTACTGTTCGTTGTGAAAGATAAATCCAATGTTAAATACTTTTTTTACTGATTCAGTTTGTGGTTAGATCACTGTTCCTCGCGATATCAAAAAGTAGGACTCGGTTGACAGCCTATTGGGAAACCCCATCGGAGATTAGGGGGTGCGTCATGTTTTGATTGGTCAACAAAAGCTAGACAAATCAAGAAATGGTACGACAGGAATTAGCAGTGGGTGCTTGTTAGCAGTGACGAAGAGTCTAGCATTTTGGCTTGAAGGCAAAATAATGTGGTTCGCCACTTTTCCCACCAGCAGGTGTGTAGAGATGTTTTTGTTGAAAGACCTTCTAAAACAGACTTTCTTTTTAGCGATACTACACTGGTTCTTCATTAAAATGTATATGAATTCATGTCCGTCGAATTCCACATGGCATCTATTGTTATTTGATCCTACCGTTTATTTTTATAGATTATTTTCGTTCACACACAGACGCGCGCGAGCATATGCACGCACACATGTACACACACGCGCGTGCGCGAGCGAGCATATGCATACACATACATGCATATGCACACACACAAACACACACACACACATACAAACACAAACACACGCATATGTTCACATCGTACTCTTTTTTGGCAAACTTCTATTATTATTATCTCAGTTTTTACATTATAGAAAATAATGCTAAAAGTGAAAGATTAATTAATGTAATTGCTTTTTTGCAGAATCAATATAAATAGAGATACACGTAATATACAGGCAAGCATTGATTAGTGCGGTACTGTACAAAATCGCACTTTTCAAGGTCTTAATATAATTTAATCTGTTTTTTCCACTTTATACTTAGTTACATTGATTTCTATAGCAATACTTTAACCGTACTACATCAAAATCCGCACTAATAAAAACGGCACTATTCAGGTATTCCCGTAATTCGTTTTTATTGGGGCTGTTTGAGTCCTTAACAGCAACGGTCACTGCCCAAGAAGTTAGACTAATTTTAAATACGATTTTAATTCAGGACATACTGCTTCTCAAATTGCTGATAACGTCAACAAAGAATTTAGAATGAACACTACTACAGTGCGAAAGGTTTAGCATTGGTTCAATGAAAGCATTAGGTATGTAGGCAGGAATAAGTATGGAATAAAATGAAGAATATTATAGATTGTCATTATGTAAATATGAACAAAACCTGTCAATATTATAGAATCCTGTCTACTGCTTAGTAAGCATTGGAAGATACAATAAAATAAGGTACGTACTCAAAAACGAACAAAATAACAAGAATAATTAGAAACCGTCACCCAAAACCGTTTACACAAAATGTCAACATTCAGTTTTCAAGAGAGTCTGACTGGTTGGCTATGTATCGCGCGTGCACACCGCACCAATGGAGCTAGAGGGCTGACGATTTAAACATTTTGGTGAAAATTCCTCCCCCTAAGTAGGTTTTTAGTGATGGAGTTCAATTTAAAATGTAAGTTTATGTTAAATTGATAACTTATTCTGTATCCGGCAGCGTTCATGCTTGTTTTTTTTGACAATTTGAACTTTTTGATCACGATCAAAAAGTGATCACGGCCCAACAAAAGGCGAGATAATTAATTTATTCATTGATCACCACCTTTCACATTTTTCAATTGATCATCCCAAACACGGCATGCTTACAAAAAACATTGGTCATTTGACGGTTTCCTCGAGTGACTAACCAGACCGTAGATTTGTTACTTTTCAAAAGAATTTGAATTATATCAAGATAAAAAAAATGGTCTATATATCTTCGAGAATAGTTTATCTAACAGTCATCGGAATTGATTATTTTATTATTGGGTATGTTATGGGCAGGGAATTGCTTTTTGACACATCCACTAGCGCAGTGGTACCATTACTATTTATGACACAGTCATGCTAAACAAGTTACTTTTCAAAAGAATTTCAATTACGTCATATTCTAAGATGCAAATAATGGTATGCGTCTCTTCTAGACTAATTTTTATACATAACAGTATTCAGGATTAATTATTTTATTGTCGAGTATGTGGTTCTTTGTCGATTTTTGGTGTTATTACACAGATTATTCTCCCTGTGTTTAGTATCTAATCAATAGTATTGGGTAATTTGATACAAGCTGTAATTAATGGAATGGAAACTTTGAAAGGAAAACAAACAAAAGAATACCAACATATATTTTAATTATGAACATGAGACAGTTTTCCGGAAGGAGAATCTTTTGTCATGAAAACGTGTGTCTACAAAATTATACCAAAATAAGTTAGTAGATAATTAGATATCTACACTTCTTTGTTCTTTCTTCAACTCTGCCAACAGCGTTGGAAGAGGTATGTGCATTCACTTGTGTCTGTCTGTTTATCTGTCTATCCGTCTGTCTGTTCGTCTGTCTGACCGTCTGATTGTCCACACAATGTCTCCAAACGTTCTCAATGAATTTCAATGGCATTTTGTGTAAGGGTGGGCAATGGGCTACGAAAAAATGCCTGTGCAATATAATGGGCACGGGTGACTTAATTAGGTTGTCAGGTATAAATAGACCCGTCATTTTCAAGAGTCGGGCAGTCAGAAAGGTTTAGTGGTGCGTGGTGCCTCGGCGCGTGCGAAGCTAATTAGCCATGACCAAATAATCCTATGTCTTCTTAGCCTCTCTCTCCCGCTCCGTATACAGATATGTAAACACCCGTCTTCTCCCTCGGGTAACGATTTGCAAACAGTTGTTTGTATTTTGAGAACTACTGTGTTGTGACTGCATTTCGCTTGCATGGGCCGAACGACAAAATAAACAGATATACGCTATAAACGGGACTTCGTTTGTTTAATCTTTCTCTTCTCCGCTCAACCTCTGCATCTGCTAATTGTATGTTTGCATGTTATTTAATAACAACGGTTATGCAACATATACAGGTTATTTGGCAACCGAGACCATCATAAATCATCGATTTAATAAAAATGTGAACCTGAAATGCCACGACACACACACACAACGTGAGGTCTACAACGAAAACTAGCCACTAGAACGAAAACCGGCCAAAGTTAACGGAACGAAAAAGAACAAAACCGATGCAGCGTCTTGCACAACAACAAGAATCAACACGGCAGATGCAACAAGACAAAATCATAACAACATGGAGGCGAGAGTGTGCAGGAAGAAGAGAAGGAAGGATCGAACAAACAACCTGAAGAAGGTATGTGTTTTTTAAAAAGAAACAAATAAGAAAACGAAATAAAAGTTTGCTTTACATATGCACACACAGATACACAGCAAATGAACAATTTCGTTTTTTTTATAAACACGGGCATTTCAATCGGCTCGGAATGAACTGTTTTATACATATTCTGTTATGCATTGAAATGTTTTTAGAATACACACACACACACACACACACACACACACACATGTTTTAAGACATACACTACACGCTACATACACACAAAACGATTACAGGCGCATATACACTAAAGACAGAAAAAACAATTTTTTTTAATAATACGATGAAAAAACGTTTAGAAAAATTGTGAAAAATGAATTATAAGCACAGAATCAAAACGAGACACTAATGACGAACAAAGCTGTTCTCAAATTGTGTGAGCTTTTGTTTCCGAGTTGTATTACTGTTTTTTGTTTTCGATTCATTGAGAAGAGAGGACATTTTATTTTGTAATTTTATGCATTATTCGTATCAGTGCTATGCTTACATTCTTGCCGGATGCAGCGTCTGCAGGTTGGGTTGTCAGTCTGTCTCGGCGTGAAGTCGTATTTCGTTTGTTTGTGCTTAGAATTATGATCCTGTGCTGAAAGTTGAAATCATGAATTTGAAGTCAGGCCAGGAATAACCTTGGACATGTCAGGTGGTTTATGAAAATGTCAAAGTTAAGTTACGTAATCAGGAACGGGAGGGTAGATTTAGGTGAGTTATTTTTGGGGGACAGACACACTCGACGAGTACGCTGCACGCCGGGAAGGCGTCATGATTTGGCCTCCGGACATGCATGGGGAGGGTGTCGAGATCTGCAATGGTACCTATATTTGTTTCATTGTGTGTATTTTTCTTGGAAAAAGAATTCTTTTCCTGTTCATTGTAAAATGAATAACATTTTGCTTTGTGTTTCGATGTGATCTTTAATCAGTGTGACTTCTATGATTGTTTCAAGTTTTTTTGTTTGGGGGGGGGTTAAGTGAACTGTTAGTGTATTCTTTATGTGACTATCCATTTATTTAAGTGATTCTATTGTTTGAACGTTAATTGATTGGACGGGTCCGAAAAGTAGAACTCTATTCACTATAAGTTCAGACTTGTACCTCGTATGTTTGGAGTGATTAGGCGACAATCACTGGAGGCACTTGCTGTTTACGGAAGAGTAGAGCAATTTCTCGCTGCCATTTTGTGTAATGTTACGTAACAGTTTTCAGCAACAGCTGAGGCTGTGGTTACAGCTGAAAGAGATAATTTACTTTCCATCTCAAAGAAGTAAGGTATATGGGTTTAATTCCCGGTCGAGGGCGTGAGTGGATTCATGCCTATGATGTGTTTCTATGTTGATCTAGTACTTTTGTGTAAAGGAAAATAACATTGGTGCGTTGCCTATTAGTTCCATTAAGGAAATGGCACGACCTGTTCTTTTCCTGAGGATTTCGTACCCATTTTCCGGGGTGTATATTTTTCTGGTCTGAGTTGGTGATGGAATTTCGATCTCTGCGCTGGGGTTTTAGTAATCGTTCGGATGTGGGATTTATTTTTAGGCTTTAACGTAATGTTACTCAATATAAGTGCCTATTGAAAACAAACAGTATGTTTGGAATATTTTGACTAGAGCGTCGACAATATCATGTTGCAAAGAGACAATCCCTTACTTGTGGAACCTAGAAGGAAAATAGTTTTACATGAAGTTCTAGCGCTTATAGTATATGGGGTGTCGGTGGATATCATGTTGCTTACATACAATCCCTTATTTGCGGAACCTAGAGAAAAAGGTTCTAGCACTCTAAACTATTCGTAAAATTGACGGACAACTGGTAGACCCTGGAAGTGGAAATGTGTTTGCGGTTTTGACGAAAAGGAACATTAGGGGTTCAAGTTAGGGTTGGGACTGAAATTTACTATTCTACGGAAACAGATCCGGATGGTGTACTTTACGGCGAATGAGGACTGCATGTTTTCTTTCATATGAGAGTGTGTGTTTTTTTCTTGTTCAACTACATTTTGTAGATCATTCTTTTTTCATGCCATAATTTGTTTGCTTTTTTGTTTTTGGTGATTCGTTTTACGGAAAGAGACAATACATAGAATGTATTAATTGTTATGATGGGTGACTTAATTAGGTTGCCAGGCATAAATAGACACGTCATTTTCAAGAGTCGGGCAGTCAGAGAGGTTTAGCGGTGCGTGTTGCCTCGGTACGTGCAAAGCTAATTAATCCTAAGCCTTCGTAGCCCCACCCTATATCTCTTTCTATTTCTCTCTCTCTCTCTATCACTCCCTCCCTCTCTCTCTCATACAGATATGTAAACACCCGCATTCTCCCTCTTGCAAAGAGTTGTTTGTATTTTGTGAACTATTGTGCTGTGATTGCATTTCGCTTGCGTGAGACGAGCGACGAAATTAAACAGATATACGCTATAAACGAGACTTCCTTTGTTTCATCTTTCTCTTGCACGCTGCAACCCCTGCATCTGCTAATTGTATGTTTGCATGTTACGTAATAACAACGGTTATGGAACACCTGGATCTTCCCAAACAATTAATCACTTCTTCTGTAGTCCATGGCCCACCATTACACAAAATGTAATTGGAATCCATGGGGACCTTTTGGGGATATTTTGCGGACAAATATAAATATGATAAAAATTAAAAAATCCTATTTCTCAATCAAAGAATAACTGAAGCCGACCTATATTTAATCAATTTATCTTAGCCTATCTGTTACATAATGCGTGCACATGCTAGTTATCGAATAAACGAAAATGACTCTTGTTGAAAAGGCGTATCTGAAGTTCTTTTATTATTCACTGTAATACGACCAGTAGTTTCCCGTTGTTATTTTTGGTCGGCAACAATTCTCTAGCAGTCGTCTATATAATACAAGAGTCAAAGAGAAGAGGGTGTAAGGTTTTTAAGTGGAGAGGAAGGCTAATGGTCCCTTGATAACGTATTCCGCACAAGCTTAGGGGACGCAAGTATCAAATGAACCGTGTAATCAAAGGTCAAGTGTCAGTCTTCTTTCTTTTTAGACTTAATTGAGAGGTCTATTTCTTTTTTAATTTTATTTTATTTTGTATCTGGTGGGTTTCAAGTTTTACTTCGCTTCGTTCCAGTGTAGTGCGCTTATTATCACTATATTCCGAGCGCTATTGGCATTTATTCGTTCCGTCGCATTAAGCAATATGTAGTCTTTAACTAGGTATTGGGGTACTAGTCGATTTAAGTTTCAAATTGTCTTCATGTCTCCAACGGGATAATATCTCATCTCTCTGATTAAGCAAATTTGTTTTATCTCTGAATCTTAAAATCCTATACTTTTCCTCTAGGCACATTAGACATTTTCCCCCAAAGCTTGTAGGTGGGGCTGTTGTAGTGAGTATTTCCCATATAATTTCAGGGGTGAGCCCTGTTTCCTGCAATTTCCAGACACATTTCGACAAAGTGGTGCTAAACTTTAAAACTCATGGTATGGTTATATAATCTATTTTTCCACATCGGTTTTGAGGCACCTAAATAATATTTCACTATATTGTGTTCTTCTTTTATGCGTATAGTCGCCTTATATATTACATTTTTGGTCAGACATTGTTTATTTACACAAGATATTTAGGGGTCTTGCAGTTGCAATTAAGTTGTTTTTTATTTGTTATATCGTTATCGGTGTTTAATACTTTTCTGTTGTGTGTGCTAATTATTTTGGCCATATTGTTAGTGCAGCTGTAGGTAATTTCTATAGTGTATAGATTGAATATTTTGTTAAGTGGGTTATTTTTTGGTTTGGCTTTTTGGGGTTGTCCCGTATTAATTTCAAAGTAGTTTTGAAGCCACTCATAGTGAGTGCCTTGTTGTATATACCTTTTATTTCGTCGAACACATCGGTATTGGAGGAGTTGCTAGCTATTCTTTTGTTTTTAGATTTAGGTATTTGGGGGATGATTTGATTTGTGTTAATATACAGCGACATCTTCAACAAGATAAGCTATCTGATTGGGTTAGCATTATATATACACACATTCATATATACGTATATATATATA
>VCCN01004626.1:9325599-9340560 GCA_006491835.1 Architeuthis dux
AAAACTCACCTATAACCCAAAATAATGTCATATACGAATTAATTTGACTTTAGGAGACTGTGTCTCCCATCCACAATCGAATCGTTACATTGGCCAGACTACTACTACTCTATCCAGCCGTCTCACTTGCCCCTCTCTGATCTAATTGCTATTCGCACCCATTTAAACAAACACACACCCTTTCAAATTCTCATACGCCAAATTTTAGTTAACAAAACACGCATTATAAAACACACCCACTGTAAAGAAAGACTTGCCATAATGGAAGCGAGTCTAATACAATTAAAAATCCAACCTGTAACAAATATTCTTTTGGTCATGGCCAGGGAGTTTTAAATGTGTTCAACAACTAACATCTGAAAGCCCCTTCTAACAAATATTGCATTCGCCTATCACATGCCTTGCACGCCAACTAACCAGCGCTATTAAGTTTTTAATTAAGCGGTAAGTATACAACGGTTGCATAATACTAGCCATGACTTACGGATGCGAAACATGGAAATTAACAAAACGAACTGAAAACCAACATATTGCACAGAGATCCATGGAAGGAGCAATGGAATTATACAAATAATTAAGCAGCAACCATAGAGATCGGCTGGTCTCCTAGCAAGAAGAGATGACAATAGATGGGGGCAAAGACTAACCGATTGGTGCCCATTGGACAGTAAACGCAGTAGGGAAAAACAGACACAGTAGGGAAAAACAGACACGCATGTGTCTGTTTTTTTCTACTTTCCTACTAACATGGCAGAGGTTAGCACAATCTAGGTCGTCATAGAAGGAGATACGAAAGGCCAGCAGTCGACTTATAACGGCTGCTGCTGCTGCTGCTGCTGATGATGATGATGATGATACATCCCCCTTCTATAAAATGCACACAGACAGCATAATACAAAGAAGAAAAAGAAAAGGCAATTTTATTAAAACTTTAAAACCTTCCTTGAATTAAAATTAAATTAAGATTAAATTTAAATCAATGAGTGGACGCCGAGTATAGAGTGACGGTTAGATTACGCGTTCTGCTGTTAATGAAAGATGTCAAACAAATGATTGCGTAAACTACATAAATCTATAAATCTTATTGAAGAGAATAATCCTGGAACTCCAAGGGCACCTAAATAACAAACTGATGGATAAGAGAAAAAAACTAAAATCAAAGAAACTGAGAAGAAGATATATGAAGGAGGAAAAGGAAAGAAAACGAAACGTGCGGATTTCTTAGATATTTGTGAGAAAGGAGTTTGTGTCGTGTCATTAAATTCTACTTAAGGTTTCACTCGGCTAAACAAGCTTCACTTCATTGGCGAGAAACTTCCAAGAAAAGGCAAATTGTAGGAACTTTTAAGCAAGGAAGTGCCGGTGGCTGTGCGGTTAGCAGCACGGAAAATGGAATCGGCGAATCGAGTGCAAAGATATTTGTGTTAACTTCGCACTACTGCCCTTGGGAAAGGCATGAATTCCTCTCCCCAAATTATGGGTGAATAGCATGTGAAGTGAGTGACGCCACTTCAGGTGCTTGTCGACTAAGTCTATTTTCACAAGAATGTCGATGTCTAGCAGAGACAGAGACACTTGATATGTGGAGCCCGGGCAGGGAGGGCTTAAGCCGTAGCCTGAGTAAGGGAACTACTTTAAATAAACTGAATGAGAGAAGAAAACGAAACCCACATATTTCTTAGATATGTGTGTCAAAGGAACTTGTCTCGCCCCATTAAACCCAACTTGAGGTTTCAGTCGATTAGAAAAGCTTCACTCCATAGCCGTGAAACTTTCGTCTAAGAAAAAGGCAAATAGTAACTTCCAAGCTGAAAGTGAGAATGCATCAATGGAATGCAACCCAAATCCAGGGACAAAAACATTGTACTACGTTGCAGAACTATCTATGGTTATTCTATGATGGTAGAGGTGAGGTGTGAGTGGCCGAGCGTGAGGTGTTAGTGGTTGAGCGTTTAATGGCTCGGAGAATGGGATCTAAGATTAATCTAAGGGGAAAGTGTTTTTATATCATACAGGTTTCCCCCGCTATCCGGAAGTGGAGCGTTCCTATAAAAAACATTCAAAAGCCGAAATGGCGTGCCGTGAAGGAGCAATTACCATTAATTTATATGGCACAGAACCACAATAGTGGGAAATACGAACTCACTAAGCTAGCTGACTTGCTTTTTTCTCATTGCAAAATTTAATCCTATTAAAAAAAACATTTTCCTGAGATTTAGCATTCAGAACCACAAAACATGACTGAATGCATGTCTTGTTATGTTGATTGCAAAAGATTTGGTTCTTCGTGCGTAATGTTCCTGTTTTTAACTCTCAAAACCAAGCGATTAGAAGCAAAATGTATGTTTGTTCAAATACTTATAACATGTACTGTATATATAAGAGAATGATTGTAACCGTCCCTCGTCAAGCGAGCCAAAGCCATATTTTATAAGATAAGTGAAAATTATTCTTTATCGACTAATGATCTAACGTCATTATTGACTTCCTGGGAAGAAGGATGGGGAAAAGGACCGTATGAACTTATGAAGTAAGTTAAAACTAATAAAAGAAGGGAAAGAAAGAGAGAAATAAAACAAGGATATTTTCTTGAAACAACAGGGGAGTCCAGAACCTGAGCTTCAGTTCTACTGTCTTGACCTCTGCAGCTAACATGAGCATCTGCTTCAGCGGTATATCTCGAACCTGCCATTAAATGCACAGGCAGCCGCACTGTCGCGTCACTCCTCTGAAAGAGCAGCAGACATCTACAGCCAGATTGGACATCTGCTCTTAGTGGTGTCTCCAGGAGCTGAATTGTAAACCCTTGGTTTCAGCCATACTGTTGGATATCTCCCTCAATGGGGTGGCATACCTCCACAGCTAGCTCGGGCATCTGCCAGGAGAAGGAAACTAAAAAAAGATTTGCTCTCATCTTTCCACCACGGTGGACATGGTATGCAAACCCCTGCTTTACGGGTTGGGTTGGCAGTGCGCCCGTCGCACCTCACCTTAAAATTTCATTGCTCAAGCCTTTGGGCTATTCACGTACAGGCACGCCGGTAAATACGTGAAAAGCTTTCCCGGATCTCTGTTCACGGAGCTAAGCCATTATATACATACATATACATACATATATATATTCATAAAGGTAACTGGCGAATAAGTCTGATGCCCTTAGCCTTATGCAGTTTGCACGGATTTCAATCCCAATATTTACGGGGCTCCTGCCGTTGAGCGACGGTTGACGAACTCATCTACAAGCCTATTGTTCATGAGTTTGATTAATTAATTAGAATCCAACATGTTGAGTGTCTGAGTGTGCTCTTGCCTTCAGCAATCAAAATCAGCCGAGTGTGTATGGAGAGAGAGAGAGAGAGAGAGAGAGAGAGAGAGAGAGAGAGAGTGTGTGTGTGTGTGTGTGTGTGTGTGTGTGTGTCCACCAGGTGAAGCCGATTGACTTTGGGTTGCGCGTATAACATGCATTCTAGAAAAGGCCCCGAAGCTATGTGTACGTTCAAGTTACCGAGAATAACTACCAGATGTTAACTTTAACCTGTATATTGTATATATAAAGAGAGAGGGGAATACAGACAGTTAGATAGGATCAAACCTTTTTTATCAGGTCAAATCGAAACCGCGAAAATAGCCTCAGTCAGTGTAAAAGAATCTTACTCTATTAATGACTAAAAGCTACTTGAATTTCTCTTTTCACAAAACTAGTCCGATGCAAAATATTTTCTTTCTTTTACACGAAATAGCCTTTTGAAATGATTCAACAAAACAAACATTAAATGGAAAACACGAATATTTTAATGAATTATTTATTTCTTACATTAATTTCTCTTAGTATGTCTTGTTCTGGTGTCTGTAAATGATTCTATCAAATGTGTTTTTGATTCTCAATGGAAGAAAATACCATTTTAGAAACAAATAAATCGTATTAAACGTTGGTAATTCCATCGTACATCGTGTATAGATCGACAATTCGAGTCGGAATTTTAAGGGAGAGTTTTATGCTCGACAGTTACATTGCTAAGAGTTTCGTGAGGATAAAACCATGAAAAATAAGAAGGCCTAAGAGCAATTGTTAGCTTCAGATATGGAAAATATTCATCAGCTACTAACAATAAACAATGTAACCATAAACATAGAATATATACAAATTAGCAAAGAAAATCTGTGATTTTTCTCATGGAGGGTAAGAGAGTATAAATAACATAAAAGCTGAGACATAGTAAGTTATTTGTTTACTCGTGTATAAGTCGAATTTCTAAGACCAAATTATGAGGCATAGCTTTGGGGTAGTACTTTTCTTAGGTTGCTTGATTGGAAGGATGAAGAAAACAACATGGTTTCAAACATAAAAAGTATCACCTGTAACGCTAGAAACATGAAAAGCTGTGCACAATAACAGTTCGAAGTGCTAACAGTAAACGCTCACATGTATTTTCTATGAACTAAGGATGGCCTATGTCTTTGACAATATAGAATCTATAATATTATTCTGCTTGTTCCTACCTGAGATAAGAGATCATGGATTTGAACTATGTATTGATTGAATCATACCTAATTTGAAACATTATCACCATCATGAATCTTTGTATCACATTCAATTTAAATATATTGGGGATAAGAGAGAGAGAGAGAGAGAGAGAGAGAGAGGGGGGGAGGCTAAGAACACTTAGGATTATTTGGCGTTGGCTAAATAGCTTCGCACGCGCCGAGGCTACGCGTGTCGCTTTGACTGCCCTGACTCTTGAAAACCAGGTCTATTTAAGCGTGCTGTTTACATAGCTAGCTTGTTTCTCTTTATCCCTCCTCATTATTTCTTTCTTTCTTCTTCACTTCCGCCAACCCTATCTATCTGTTAATCACATCTACTTTTGATTAGTGTCATTCCTATATCTACGCGACGTGGCTACTTCCGTTAATTATACTTATCTATAACCAGTCTTTGGTCTGCGATTATTAACTCGAAAATCCTTAATGTGTTTTTGACTGTCGTCCGTAAAATTCCTAGACGGGGCCTTTCTTTAAATGGATCGTTTTCAAATTCTACTCCCCAAATTCACAATCTACTCTAAATGCGTTTGTCACGCGACATGGGCTAACTTCAAACTGTCCTCCCCAGGCGCTAATAGCCAAATCTTGGCGTCGGAATCTCGGTGTTCTTTCCCCGCTGTTTCCGACGTACTAATGACCAAATCAGGGCGTCAATCTTGTATTATATATCTTTTCGCAGTATCGATCATTTGACCTTCTGACACGAAGGGCCTGGGACGAAAATATATTCCTTTCTGTACTTTGACTGTGGGACCATCCATTTTATTAAAACTAGAATCACTTATCGGAAATTATATTTATTTTACTAATTTCGTTTCCTTATTAGAGATATTAAATGACCAACCTAATTAAGTCATAATATTACATTTCTCATTATCATTATCATTATTTCTAAATTAATTTTCTAAAATTTCAAATATTTGTGTATATATAAGTCCGTCACCCGTACGTCATAATATTATACCTAGATCCACTGAGTATGCGTGCCACATTTGGTTGGGCTGCGCCAATGTTTAAGTGGTTTCTATAGCGTGTCAGACAAACCGTTCTCACCTGTATATATTGGATTTCTTGGGAGCGTTTGCTGTTAACAATTAGAACTGTTATTTTGAACGTTCACACTTATGTAGACCTATCAAATTATCAAATTCTTTATCTTCGTGGAACCACCAATAAATTTGGAGATTTGCTTGCAGGCATCTTTTATTTAGATGTGTGTATATGTGTGGGTGGGTTTATGTGTTATTGTGTGCGTATGTGTGTAGGCATGCTTATGCGTGTATATGAGTATATGCGTTATTAAGTGTGTATGTGGGTTTATGAGTGTATATGTGTTGATGCGTGTGTGTAGGTATGTTTATGTATATGTTTGTGTAAGTGTGTTTATGTGTGTATATGTGTAGGTGGCTGTATGTTTGTATGTGTGTATGCGCATGTATGCGTGTGTTTATGCGTGTGTTTATGCGTGTATATGTGTGTATGTGTTTTTAAGTGTGTGGGTTTGTGTGTATGTCAGTGAGTGTGTTTTTGTATATCCGTATGTAGCTATATGTGCGTATGTGTGTTTATAGGTATGTATGTGTGTTTATATGTGCGTATGTGTGTATATGTGTGAATGTGTGTTTTTGTGTGTGCATATGAGTGTACAGGTGTGTGCACGTGTATGTATGCATGTGATTATTTGTGTATGTATTTTTATGTACGTATATTTGTGGGTGGGTGCATATGTGTGTAGCTTAAGGAAAATTCCCTTCACGTATTTGTTTCTCAGATCTCATTTTTTGTCTCCGTGTTATTGAAATAAATCCTGTAGACATTCTCAAACAACCACAAGAAATAGAAAATAAATAAGTCAATAAAAGCAACGAAGAAATTGTGCCAACATTAAATTATGACAAAATAATTTCTTTTTCCTTTTCGTTTCTTTATCATCTGCAAAAAAACATTTCTTTTCGGTCGCTCTCTCTTACAGAAATCTCGATTTACTGAATTCGGAAGCCTCCCCAAAAGATCTTTCTCCTCATTTTCCTACTTAGTCTTTTAAAGCACAAGAAAATATCCACTTCCCGAAAAATATAAAACTGCAAAACATCATCTCAACAACGACAAACAATTTTTAAGAACTATATTTGTTAGGGTTTGGAAACGGGTTGGCACGGTTGATCACGGTAGAAACGAGGGTTTGGGTTGTTGTTACAAACGAATATATATGACAGGCAAGCGGTAACCGAATTATGAAGCATAAATATTCTAATCAGCTTCCAGGTTATCATAATAAGTGCCAAACTCGGGGATATCAATAACAAAGGTCAAGTAAAGAATTTCAACTTACTACACCTTTTTAGCTTCAATTTAAAAAAGTTGAATTTCAAAGTAAAATTCAGTGCTTCTTAAAGTGGGCGATATCGTACAAAGCGGCAGATAACCTGCAAACCATAGCACAAACACACACAGCGCGCTCCTGTTTGCTATACGACCAATCAAAAGCAACACAACATCACGATTTCCGACATTGAATATCACTGCACCCCCCCCTGTAAATTGTTAAATTGTTAAATGTGCGCCCCTCACAAAAGTAAAAGGTTTAAACAGTAGATCTGATTACGCCCCCGGAGCTCCGGTGTGCCTTGTTGGGAAAATCAAAGGCAGCATATATCAACATGTCGACTGAATGTATTAGTCAGACAAGTGCGGAGTTCAACCCTATGGGACTTCCGCTACTCAACAGTGACAGGGTATGGAAATCCAAACCTGACAAGGGAAAAAAACACCCGAATCCTACGTTATAAGCGCTGCCTCCATCGGAGTAAAAAAAAACTTCTGTTTATCCCATCACGTTCGGATATTACACCCGCGTGAGGAGTGAAACTCCCAAGACGTTCATCCTCCTGCTGATGTCCCCTAACTGATTAACTGACTCCGGATTTGAAACCCCTAAAAATACTCGGAGCTGAGTGGTCGAACGCATTCTCTTTGTTCCCGTACTTCTCTTGTGACCTCGGTTAGTTGTTTGACGCATATTCTAGTCCAGAATATGATAACAATCCCACAACCCACTACTATCACCCAAAACGTCAGTCTTTTTGTACCCTCTTTCTTTCTAGTAGTAAACGAACACACGAACACACGACCAGCGTGTATTTCATTACATAAACCACGTACAATGTTTATATGTACGGCCATTATTAACTTTTGACAATGGTAGTAATAATATTTTGAATTTTTATTAGATGGAGCAGTGTCAATCATTTTAAATGTTTGACTAGTATTTCTATCATCTTAATTTCAATTGCTTTTCATCACAACTTTTCTCTCCAAATGTGTCATTCAAACGAGCCAATCGCCTAATGTAACGTTTTACAGTGACAGCCTATTCAGGATCAAACAATTCATAAAGAATTATTTTCGAATACCAAAGAACACAGAGAAAGGTGTTTCTTCACCAGTAGATTCCGTTTAGGTTGAGCATTTGAAGGCTATCCTGGATTTACGAAAGATTTCATAGGAATTCTCTACTTTTGGATAGCGGGATAAACCTGCATTTATTTTTTTCCATTTCGAAGTATCCAGACGTTCTTAGCTAAATTCACTGTTCGTTTCTACCTCAGTATTTTCATTCATTCCTGGTTTATTTTATTTTAATTTTCATCCTGTTGAAAAAAGGAAAAGGTAAAGAAAATTACCAAAAATAATGGCGAACAAATTGAACCATGCAAATATTTGAGAGAAAAAGATGTTGTTCTTGCAGAAAAGCAGACACTATTTGGACACATATTTGAGTAGTAAGAAGTTCAGAATTCATAATTGTCAAACTCCAGGTCAAAGTCAGTTGGCTTTGTTTTCCTACCATAATAAGAACAATCCTCACCAAAATTAGGGGCGTAAACCGATATGTAAAATCCCCATTCCCCTACCGTGATTTGAACTCACGATCATAGTGATAGCTAGCCGGGTATCTGAGATAAATTGACAAGTCATAGACGTTAACAAAAATGTATCATACAAATACGCAAGGGCTTATTTCATTCTAATAAGAATATATATTTTTGTATTTTTCTTATTTATTATATATACAATACAAAAGTTGCAGTAATCATCTTCAGTCGGAATAGAAGTGGAGTTGGCCCTGCAGCAGCCAGTCTTGTCTTACATACGGCATGGAGAATGGGCACGTCGAGTTTGTGTTTACTTTGCACTAATGACCTTAGGAAAGGCATGGATCCCTCCCCCTCCCTAGCTATGGGTGATATAGTGCAGGTTGAAGTGAGTGACGCCACCTCTTTTTCACATATCACAAACCGGAGCCGAGACAGAGAAAGTTGTGTTTAGCAGCGAGGCGCCGATCCACATGAGCTTTTCATTAGGTTCAAATTTACTCTCATTATTTAGTAAAACGGTGCACTGTTGGATCATACATATTAAGCATAAGTACGCTACTTTTCTACTTATAGTTAGTTTTGTTTGTTATTTCACATGTTTCAGTGAATATTTTCTTCGACCTTTCTGTCCCTCTGTGGAATTCTGAAATGAAGTGTTTTCCTACTTCTATGTATTTTTCAGGCTATTGTATTCATAAACAGTTATTAATTCTTTACTAGTATTTCTTTAATCTTAATTTTAGTTGCTTTACATTGCAAATACTGTTTTCCCGACGAGTACAATCTCGACATGTTTAAATCCAGAGTGAACAAGTGCCTTACTGGACTTAATTTTCAGTTCTGTTGCACAAATAACTTCCATCTTACTAATCCTTTGATGTGAAAAGTGGCCTAGAGGCCTTGCTTAGGGTGACTAAGAGTTTTAAAAAAGAAAATTAAATAGCGCAGATCGGACATAAAGAATAAGCTCTCGGCAACACTCGCACTCACGTCCATTTTTCTTCAGAAAGCTTGCCTCCACCAATTGAGCTACTAGAGGTCTAAAAGTTGGTAGAAGTTCAAATCTAACACTTAAGCTTATCATACACTTTCCCCCGATCGCTCGGCCCTATATTTGTTATTGTTTTTACGGACACTGCATCTTTTTAACTTTACCTTCAGAACTTTTAACTTTGACTTCAGAACTTTTAACTTCAGAAAGTTTAACTTTGTCTTCAGAACTTTTAACTTTGATTTCAGAAATTCTAAGATAGATTTCAGAAATGTTTTAAAAGTTGTATGTCGATTCTAACTAAGAAATACGTTTGAATCTAAAGGAAATGTTGCTCCAGAGTTTGGTAGAATATTGTTTACAATTACATATTTAGCAGTGAATCAGCGTATTTAGACCAGTATTTCTTAATGCGGGTTCCGCGAGATAAGTTTCCTTTAATAACATTTAATAAAGAAAATATTTTTAAAATTATTTCATAAAAAATTGGTATTCACCATTTTCAAAATAATAAGTTAGGCGACGTGAAGTGTGAATCGGGTAAACTTGTAATTTGGATGGACGAATCAAATTACAACTTATTTTGTCGAAGAGATCAGGGTCGCACGCGAAAAGGACAACGGGCGTTGATGTCATTGCCTGGGAGTAAAGGTCCAAATGTACATGTGATATTGTCCTACGAAGTCATTTATGCCAACCGCAGAAGAGGAGATTTCAAATCTGAAACCGCGAAGGAAAGGGTACTTGAAATATTATCACGTCTTCCCGGAGATAATGCGGCATCAGTTGTCCTTGTCTGTGATAATGCTCCTTGCCACAGTAAGTTACATGAATGTGCTATCCAATATCCTGGGTTTATCGTTCTTCGGTTCGGCTCTTATTCACCTCAGCTTAATCCAGTCGAAATACTGTGGTAAAAAATGAAAAGCACTGTGAGGCGAAATATGCGAGTACCGGCAGTCAATCCACCTTTCCAGGTGTCCAATATTGACCAAGCTCCTGCGGAGATCAAATCTCTGGATTGTGTCCACGCTCATCAACATTCTATATCATTCTTCTCTGCTGTTCTGAATGGCGAGAACTTGATCCCCAGAACATGATTGATTTGTAACGACCGTTACCTTCATAAGACCTTCATGCATTTTAGAGTCATACACATAGATATATTCATTCTTTAATTATAATTTGTATCTTATTTTAATAGATATAAATGGTTCAATTTATTTTATTTTTATTTGAATGACTTCTTTGTGTTAGAGTACCAATGCGATGATAAATACAGAATAATGAATACGGATAGTACATAAACAATTAAGAACAATAAATTAGAAATTAATAAGGATTTATTCAGTTATTCCCATCATAAATGTTTCAAAATCTTTCCAGTAAGCAAATACTTGAAGCGAAAACAGGATCTTGAAATACAAACTACACGATAATAAAAAAATACATTTTTGTATTGTCTGAAGGCAATGTTAAAAAGGTATAGTTGTATTAGTAGTTGGAATATTATCATGATTTATCTATTTATTTTTCAGTCAATAATTAATAATGATTGATAATGCTTCATGTAATATTAAAATAAATCAGGATAATATTGCTATCGTATTTATCTTTGTTGTTTTGAGCACAATTCGTATATTCTTCAAACTTCCTGTATTTTCTGCATCTTTTCCCTCATTCCATGCATGGATCTTTTAGACTATTGTTCTCATCTTTCTTAATTTGAGCATAACTTTCTTCCAGATACTGAGGCAGCTTAGCCAAACACTTTGTGGTAACAGCATATACTTTGGTACTCTCATAGCCAGAGGCATTCCAAAAAGATATGGATATTGAGCCATCATGAATTTTCAATATTTCGCCCATGGTAGCTATTTTCCAAAATACAACTGCTTTCATATCAATTTACTTATCAGCTATGGATATAATATGATATTGAGGATATAATTAGTTGAATATATTTACCCTACATAGTTTGGGGGAATTGCCAAATTGAATAATACATGCAGGCCATTGACATTTCAAGATGGCCGACATTTTTAAAGATGGTGGCCATGACACAATCCCAAACTCAAAGGTGATAACAATAACGACCCCTCTATTCAGTACTCCCCTTCACAGTAATAGATAGTTGTACAGTCTAAGGCAACTTTTTTGCACTTGAACTGCCTCACACACCCCATCTTACAATCGCAGGAGACATAGCTGGACTGGCCTGTATCTGGTAGATGTTTTTGGAAATATTAGGTTTGACACATTATGATTTTTATCCTCATCATCATAATCAACACCACCACCACCACCACCACCATTTTGTTGAATGCCTTTGGCTATAAGTGTACCAAAGTATAATATATTCTTCAAACGTTGTATTTCCGATAGGTTTTATTTTCCCATAGGTTTCGGACGGTTTTTTCTATTTTAGATATTTTAACAAAAGCTTCAATTGATATATTATTGGGCCTTCCTTCAAAATTTCTAGAGGAAAAAGATTATACACTATATATGTATACTGATATACGTGTATATACACATATCTTAGGGAAAACAGACTTGCATCACTACCGCCCAGGCAATAATCATTGTAAGAAGCTATCATATCTACTATCAACCTTCACAGGGCCCAGCATATAGCACACATATATACATTTATACATCTATTTCTCGACATATTCTATGTGTGCACAAGTGCTAAGACAAAACGACTGTGACAAAAGATGCAACCGCCATTTCATCCCTTAGAAACAACAAACGAATGCAATCAGCAAAACCACTCATGATTCGTGTCTGTCGAAAAGACGGTATCTGAATAGCACGAACCAAAATCTCATTAAATTCCTCACTCCCGTTTTTTTACGCTTCCAACATATAAATAATATTACCGAATACCCAACCCGAGTTCATTATGAGTACGAGTTCTTCTCTTTGCAGATTAGTATCCCTACAGACTTGGTCCAAGTACGATGCGCATAGACGGCCTCTTGATCTTTACCCCTCATTGGCTATACGTATGTATAGGCTGCATAAGTATGTTAAAATAAACTTTTTGAAATGCATCGGATACTTTTTGCACCCACTGTACATAACGAGTCTAACCAAAGCAAAGATTATTATTTGACCTATAACCGTAAGATTTTAAACTTTTTGTCAAGAGTTTTACCAGTGCGGTAACCATATTATTTAATAAATGTATAAACGATGAAAACATACCAAACGTATGGAAACAGCAGTAATAGGTCCAATACTTAAAAAGGTTCCATACATTTTCCCAATAATTATAGACCAGTTTCTCTGTAAAAAGCTTTTTGAAAGATTTACTAGGAATCACATACTAGATTTTATGAAAAATAAAATAACTTGTAACATGTCAACATGGATTCGTCCAAGGGAAGTCAACCTTGTCAAATCCTTTGGAAAGTATTGGTATTATCAATGGATACTTAACAGAGGGCAACATTGCTGATATATTGTATTTGGACTTTGGCAAGGCTTTTGATACTGTGTCACATTATCGTTTATTAATAAAAATGAAACATTTAGGAATTTCTAATAATATAATAAATATTGTGAAATAATGTTTGTCAAATATATCTATGAGAGTAGTGCATACTCTGAATCATTTAATGTACCCTCTGATGTTTCTCAGGGTTCAGTAGTGGGACCACTGTTATTTCTAATATTTATAAACGATTTACCAGAAAGTATAAGATCATTTGTTGAATTATTTGCGGACGACGTTAAATTACGTGTCGGACCATCATTGCAAGATATAATACACATCGATCTTAATTGTCAAGGTGGGAAGACATTTGGAAATTGAACTGTGATGTAATGTAATGTAATGAAATGTAATGTAATGTAATGTAATGAACTGTAATGTAATGTAATGTAATGTAATGAAATGAAATGTAATGTAAAGAAGTGCCAAAAATACTAAGTTTGAATATAGAGTAAGCAATAAGGGAATCGAAAAGATAACTGAGGAAACTGATTTTTTTAATAATTCCTTTCATTTTAATAATCATATTTTATCAATTGTGTCAAAAGCGAATCAGAAAATAGGTTGGATGATTAGAAATATTCTCACAAGAGATGCATATGTTATTGGTAGAATATACAAGACATTGATTAGATACATATAACTGTACTCAGGCTTGGGAAATGGAATTTAATTTTAAGACTATAGAGCGTACAACGAAAGGTAACCAAACGAATTAATGGAATACAATATATTGGTTATAAAGAAAGATTGGAGTCCCTGGGTTTAATACTTTTGCTAGAGAGAAGAATGAGGGGGGATTTAATTGAAACATTCAAAATAATTAATGGGATTTCTAAATATGGTACACCATTCTTTAATATCTCTCCTCGAACTGGAAAGCCAGATTTCAAAAACTAAATCTTCTAAACAATTATCTTTTTTTCTAATAGAGTAATATATTTTTGGAATAAGTTGCTTAGTCATGTTAAAGATAGCCATAGTGAACACAGTTGAAAAAATAATTTAGAAAAGTTTAGAAATGATGTAAAAAGCATGAGATTACAAGGACATTTTTGGAATCTGTTAGATGAGATTTTCAAGGTAGTCTGATCTGTGAATTGTGTTAAAATTGTAGATGTTGTTTGTATGTATGTACATTTGAATATATTTATATGAGTTTTATATGTTTTGAATTTGATGTGTAAATACTGTGTATAGTTGTAGATTCCCAAAGAGGCATAATAAAATAATAATAAGGAAGATATCCGAAGATTTTACTGAATAAAGAAATTATTCGAATTATTTACTTAACTTAAAGTCTGAGGTTCCCAAGGAGAGTTCAGATCTCGTCAGTAGCTATAATGTCTATCATTTTGAGGAGTCATTAACATTTCAACTTTTATCAAGAGAATTGAACTCCTTTGTTTTTGTGATGTTATTAGCATAACATTTCGATCGATCCGTTATTTAGCCTTCGTCAGGGGAATAATCAATAAGAAAAGAAGGAAATAAAAACACAAAATAAAAATGTCGACACCAGAAGAAGACTGAAGAATGGAGTTGTTTTTGTGCCAATTCCTTAGCATCTTTAAGTATACAATCCGTAAGAATGAAAATGCCCCCCCCCGAAATGATTGCAAATAGAAACAATGGTGGCAAATATACAGGTTGGATCAGCTCATTCACAGCAGTGCTCACAATACAATTCTTATCTTGACAAACAATATCCCGTCACTGGCATACCACGATGTCAAACGGAGAACCAAGTGGATGAAGGAGCACTTTAGTAAACCACTCTCCACTTAGCAATTCATGCAATACAAATCCATACCCATTGTCAACATTGACAAGAGATATCTATATATAGTGAATAAAAAGAAATATTTTCAAAGTCGAATCACTCTGTTTTATTTCTTGAAAATATACAAAAATGTTATCCATTCATTTAATTTCGTGATGTTTTTTCTATAAACGAATAAGTTTTAAAGGCTTTTTTTTAAAAAAATATCCCCCCCGGAAATGTTCTTTAAGGCATTTGTCAAATGCAACCAGTGAAAAAAAAA
>VCCN01004626.1:9340807-9354065 GCA_006491835.1 Architeuthis dux
ATATAGCCTATTTATCTTTGACACATTTCAATTACTTATACCCTGAATAATATTTGATTATTTGAGTAAGATGTGGATATCCTAAAGGTGTTAATAAAACTTATAGTACAACATTTGTTAGTGGACTTCCATTAGTTCTATTTTTAATCATGTTTTTTATACGATCACCGGAATATTCAATAACAAGATTCAGGCTCTCTTTATATTGTAAACAAGCCTTTTGTTTCATTTCCACTGTTATCTCTTCAAAATCCTTTCTAATCTAGAATTTCAGGAAAAGCTAAGATAAATAATCTGCTTATATCCATGTATGACACGGATTAATTTTATCTAACTCATTCAAACTTATCGAAGTTATAAGTAATTGAAAAGCGTCAGAGATAAATGGGTTACCGGGTGATTTGTATAAAAATATGAGAGTGAAGGTGCGCGAATGATGATATACTCCACGCTAATGAGTCAAACTTGCTCCCTGGTTCATCTGAAAAAACCACGAAGGCCGAAAATAATCCACCACTCTCAGGCTAAAAACAATGTGCTGCTCTCAAAAACTTCCCCACATGCATGAAAGCCCTTTAGTCGCATAACAAGCAATTGCTAATAATTGTAATCAGCTTGTCTTCGTCTAATCAAAAAAGTCAACGATGTTTCTTCATTGTTTTCGATCTACTTCTTCAGGAAACCGAAAAGATAATCAACGATACACAACAATATTCTTCCTGTAGACACCTCTCTCTAAATTCTGAAACTCATTGGAACAAGATACGGCGTGGCGTCGGTTGGAACGATCATACTGGAAACTGTAGTGGCCTCTCAGTGGTAAGCAAATGACCTATTATGAATGGGAAATTTAAATTAAAACTAAATTGAGACTGACAGGATAAAGAAAAGGAAAAGCTATTTATTTATGCCGACAGTGGCAGATATCCTTCATTCCAGGCCCTCAGTTTACCACCCATGCTTTTTGCATACGGTTCGCCACAACCGTTTCGTGTTTTAAAAACAAGGTGTCTTTCGGTCGATAGAAAGAATACTTCCTACACAGTATGTTTGCCTTGTCGCTCCAAACGGGAATGAAAGACAGATAACACCCATGGTTTTACAACGTGTATTTCCCTCCATTGCCTTCTTTTTCGCAGTTGTACCTGAACCCCCAAGATGTTACCTTCCGAGACTCGACACTGTTCGATCCAACTAACCCAATTACGTGGTAACGCAACAATCATCCAACCAATGTTATGGCAGTTTAGGCCTCTTTATCCTGGACATTAATCCTCCTGACATTTCTTCTTGATATGATGCGACCCTCGACTTTCATATAAACCATTCTCTTTGCTGCGGGATTAGATAGCCGTCTGGGATGTGCGTAAAGGCCACGTTTGGGATATCATCAGGGTCACTATCTGTTTTCGTCTCTTCCGTTTCATAGTTTCCCCGCTGTCTGTTGTTATTACACATAATGTAGAGAACCGCCGTGAGGGTAAGGAAGAAGGCTGATAATGCCACTGTAAGAAATAAATAAAGAAAAAGTATTAATTTAGATCTCAAAATTGAAATTATGGTTGGTAAATGATACATGAATTAGTATTGTACTAAATAGTGTTTCTTCTTTATTAGCAAATGGTATTATATACCCACACACTTACACATGCATGTACACTTCACACACACACACACACACACACACACACACACACACACACACACAGATATATATATATATATATATGCATACATACTAGAAGGTCGTAAATGGACGTGGAGAAGTCCAAATGGGGTAACAAAAAACGAAATTGACTTCATAATAGCTATCAATAACATTAAAGACGTTACCGTTATAAACAGAGTAGACCTATGAAGTGTTAACGAGTTAGATTTAACTGTGAGCATGAAAGGAACAAAATGATTCTTAGGAAAATATGCCCTAATAAGATAGAGGTAGAGGACATTACCAACTTTCGGGTAGCGATAGAAGACCGATTTGTGGAGTAAGGGTAAGAGTAAATATTATTAAAGAAGAAGCAGAGATGGTAGGCAATACAAATGAAAGCAAGAGAAGGGAAACACTCAAAAACAACATTAGGACTAATACAAAGGAGAAATATGGAGATAACAACTAAACAGGTCGAAACCAAAAGGATTTTTGTCAAAACAAAGAGAAGAACTAAATAAAATGATAAATAAAAGAACGAGAGAAGAAGAAAATAGGGAAAGACACAGGTTTAAAACACGCTCGAGCCGCGGATTTTACCGGCCAACAAGATATGCTAGCACTGAAGGACAGAAACGGTGGAATTACCAAGTGTAGAGACAATATGTTAAGAATAACTGAAAAATACTATCAAAACTTGTACTAGACCGAGGTCTGGTGGAGGTAAGTACCACCTGAGGCCGGAGTAATTGAGGTTAGAATTTTCAAATAGGTATACATGTGGGTATTCAAAAATGCGATGGTAAACGGGGATCTGCGCGTGCGTTTGGCGAAGGGTTGGATTATCCCTAGCATGTCATACTATTAGGTAAAATAGTTCGGGGGCCAAACAGTACCCCCTATGCACCCACAACCCCCATAAATAGGTTACCAAAATGTTCCTTAGAATGTCCTCTTTTAGATAAAAGATGTCCAAGAAAGAAATTGGGGAAAAACTACATCGTTTGCATAAAGCAAAATGGCCGCCACCAAGAAAATCCAGAATTTCATATCTCGTCTTGCAATTGATATATCTGAATACTTTAAAAGGCTAAATCAGAGTTTTCAGACATGAGGAATTCAGAAATACACTTAATTCTACCATAAAAGTAATTCTTAATTCATACAATTTGTATCTGCTGGGCATGAGAAGTTGCAGCGAAAAACATGAAGCTGGATATGTAGCATTTTTCGGGGAAATTTCAGTCCTATTTCCTCAGATTATAATAACATATACCTGGTTAGTAGTCCGAGTCATCCCCGCTTTCTTCATCCTCCCAGTCATATCCTGCAAATTCTCATCATCGGACATATCAAACAAAACTTCTATGTTTTCTATGTTTTCTGGGAACTGGTTTTAAGCCATTTAATCTCACAGTTGGCATTCCAACCATGCAGTGCAACTGCAGTTGTGCCTCATCGGCAGACTTCCACATCTCTGCAACAAAGTTGAATCTCAACGAATGAAGTCACAGAACAGATCTACATGGCGGCAGTATGGAAAGATCGATAATTTTATCATCTTTGTTGTATTTCTTCTGGAACATTTGATGACGAACACAATTCACACTTCGTCTATAGCCATAGAGCAGGCAAACAACCCCCTCCAGTTGATTACTGATTTCTTCAGAAAGATTCCAGGCTGTACCTAAACTCCCAGAATCCTGAAAGAATCCGGGATTTTTCTTCAGCAACTTTCCAACAAACGTTTTACCTTTCCGATAAAATGATGGTACATAATCGTTTCCAGTGAATGCTCGGACACCAATCAGATTAGCCTTCACTTCAGATTGCATGACAATATTGCTCAAAATCAAACCTCTATGGTTCTTGCCACTTCCATAATCAATGTAGCATTGTTCATTTACAATGAATTTCCCTATCATTATGACATTGATGTCAGTATCTCCAGAAGAAGATCTAAGTACGACAATCTCGTCTGGAAATCTTGCTAAAGCGTGTTTGCAATGCAAAACGACTTTTGTGTCAGCTTCTTCTTGGTTGCTGGCGAGATCCACTTGAAAATTACAACCTTCTTGAAACATTGACACATTTATTTTCAGTAGAGTAATACAAATCTTTACAAGTTAGAATGTTTCAGGTATTTCTGTAAAATGTCGTAAACCTGCCATAATGTCGATTATGAAGGCTGACACAACAGTTTTTGCTGGTTGACTTTCTCTAGGGTGAACCAAAACATATTTACACTTGCTTGCAATAGGTTCCATCAACTTACTTTTTGCTGTCTTTCTCGGAGTTCCATCTGCATTTTCCAAACTAAGGGGAACTATACACAGTGGATATTTCAAGACATGTCCAACGTTTATAACTCGTTCTGTCTTCGTTGATATGGCAAGTCGAATTCCTAAAATGTTTCGGTCATGTCCACTGTTTTTACTTTGTTACTTCTTGTTAAAGACAATTTCTTTAGTGAATTCTGGAACAACAACTTCTGCCTTTTAATAGGTTTGTGAATTGCAACATCCTTTTTAGAATCCTTTCTTCGACAAACTCTTTAAGCAGTGAATCTCCATTAGCCTTTACGTCCATAATCCCTCTACAAAGTTCTTCATCAACTGGCACACAGGAGCTTACATTGTACAATTCGTTCTTTTCCAAATCAACATCAAATGGATGTGTGTACTTTTGTTGCAACATAGTGACAATTTTGGAAGTGAATAATTCAGATTTCAGGATTTGGGGAAGGCCTCAGTGATTTATAGATATCACCAGGAGTTTTCATATCAGCCATGGCAAACAATTCAGTAATGTTCTGGTTCAGATCTATTAAGTGTCCATTTTAAAATCGATTTACTATCACTTGCAAAACGTTTTATTCCGCCAGCGGTTTTGGTATCCTTATTTTGGCATCAATTGCTGTCCTCATAGGATATCGATCCTGTGCGTGAACAGACAATCCTTGATTCGTTATAAATTCTTTAAGCCCTGGAAAAAGCTGATCAATATTATCAAATATTCCAACATAGTATGAATCATACCTAATTTAGTTTGTTAAATGCAAAGTAGGTGGGAAGGAATCGCTTCCACGAAGCATGCAGAGAATCAAAGTCATTTTCCTGTACTGCTAAATGTTTTGATACTCCATCAAATCCATGTATAACTCGAAGTCTCCTTTCCGGACTATCTTTAAAAATTAGATACCTTGTGAACACATTGCATTATCCAAAACATTATTATAATCAATGTTTGGATCATCTGCAATCCGTTGCAAAGTTTGGTGCAGCAAGATTGCTTTCAAAAGAATAGCCTTTCAACTGAGTACTAGGAATATTCTTGAAAACTACTACATACCTATGGTTAGTGAAAGAAAGTGGTTTTAGTAACATATATTAAACTGGTTTTAATTATATATTTAAAAACTGGGCAAAGAGATTTGCTGGCAAAATTTTCTTAAGAGCGTAGTTTTACTCAAAAACCCAGTTGGCAGGACTCTAGGAAGATTTCTTCCAAGCGCCCCACCTGCTTGTGGGGTTCCGCATTCGTGCACTCTGAAAGAAGGATTAAATCATACACTCGTAGAAACAAAGCAACCGGTGTGTTATCACTTTTAAAGAAAGGGGGGATGCTATAGAAAAAGAAAACAAAAGGGGAGAAAGACAGCCGTTAATTGCGACGTTATATAGTGAATGAAATCTGATATTCTCATTTGTTGATGGTAGCAGTGATTCCAAGCCAATTCCTTTATACATTTGTGCAGGGGTCAGTCAGTGTGAGTTGCATACACATTATGTAACAATAGAGAACACCTTATAAAAACTGATCTACGCATTTTTAGAGCTGCCAGAATTTTACCTAAATACAGGTTGCTTAAGACGAAAATTAGAACATAGATTTAGAAAAATATACATTTTTTACAGCAGTCTGTACTGAGACAATTGGGAACAGCATCCACTGCTGCCTAAAAAGGAAATGAAAACACCCGAATTCTACGTTATAGTCGTAGCTACAGTTGGAGAGAAAACCTTCTGTTACCGCCATCGTGTTAACAACATAAACACCAAGAATGAGTTCTATTGTCCGAAAACCTTTGAATGTTAATGGCCATTCTCAAAACTATAGTCATATTTAGAAATGTAATTGGCAAAAACCTGTTTGATAAGAAGATATTCGTTGCAGTTTAATTTTGATTTTGTGTGATGTTTTCAAATAATCCAAGCCAATCAATCAATATGTTCTCAATTTCCCCAAACATGGGGCAATTTAGAATATATTTTTGAGTATCCCCCATATTTTCTCTACCAGCATTTTGGACTATTCTATATAGTACATATATAGTACATATATAGTACATATATAGTACATATGTTAAAAAGTAATTAAACAATTTTCAACATTAACTTAACTTTTGGTGAACCTTAGAACCTGAAAAATAGCCTAAATTCGTTCTCAATTACCCCAGTACACATTTCTCTGAGACAAAAAAATTGTTTCTGTTTGAACCAAAAGAAAAAGAAGAAACATCCTCTGTATTACACATATTTATTTCTGAAGTCAAAATAAACATCATTAATCCTTTTTTAAAGGAAGATTGATAACATCATACACAGCACATTATATTAGAAAACAAATAAGGGTAAGAGACCAAGAAACCATTATAAAATACAAGAATGTCAGACAACTGCTGGACTTACAACGTGGACCCCATAGATCATATGCGAAACTGTGGTCAGAAAGTATTGGCTCTGTGATGCCTATGATAGAGAGTTCTGGCGAATCTTGGGGAACGAACGCTAAAAGGCTGCTGCTGATGATGCTGATGCTGATGCTGATGCTGATGCTGATATTCTTTGAATAAAACCTTTTGCGGGTCGGTTGCCTTGCTATAAAAAAGCAGTTACAAAACTAGTTTCACAGATAATTACTACTGTGAATTTGATCCACACTGTGTCCCACACTTGTAGACGTGTGCCAGTCTAAGCTAAACTTAGTAAATATCTCATAATAATTTAGGGCCTTTTCCTTAGTTCCAACCAAAAGCTATGTCCACAATTTCAAAATACGGAAGCCTAAATATTTTTTTAAAAGATCAAGTTGGATTTGTTTATCGTTGACTAGAAACTCGATTCGTGGTGTTAGTTTGGGTTCGAATTTTAACAGCCATTTGATCTTGGAGACTCAAAACATTCCAACCATTATCCCGAACGGTCAGTACAGCTCGTCTGGCAACTAAATTTACTCGTCTTGCGAATTCTGTCCTCATAGGTTGCCCTGCTACAGTGGCCGTTTTCAAAACTCTCAGTGTACTAAATAAAGAACACCTACCCATGTACGATTGTCAGTAGGTTCTTGGCATCTAACTTCGTGTTGTGAACTCCAACCCCACATGGTGCTCCACAACTGTAGCCTTGTGCCAGACTCAGCTAAGTTTAGCAAATAAAACACACATATTCTAGTAAGATGCTCAGTAAGATTGTCTGTCAACTCAATTCGCTCGTGTGGGGGATGCAAAACCCGGAGAGTGCCCCAATACAGTGGCCCTGTGCCAGATTAAGCTAAATGTAATAAATAGCTGTATAAAAACGGATAGGTTGCAGACAGAATAAGCTTTCAAATGCTTGTTTAAAAACATCGTAACGAAGTTGACTGAAACTACAGAAAATATTTTCATTCATGTTTGTTTTGTAAGACATCCTTCTTATTTCATGTTCTGTAAGACATCGTTGCTTTGTCTTGTTTTGTAAGACATCGTTCTTTTTTCTTGTTGTGTAAGACATCGTTGTTTTTCTTGTTTTATAAGACATCGTTCTTTTTTCTTGTTTTGTAAGACATCATTCTTTTTGTTTTGTTTTGTAAGACATCGTTGTTTTTACTTGTTTTGTAAGACATCGTTCTTTTTTCTTTTTAAAGTCTCTTTTAGATTTGCTTTTGCTAATCTTTTCTTTTATTTTAACACTTCTTCCTCTTGTTTTAGGCTCTCAACTTTAAAATTTGTTATTCTGCTGTTGTTTTTCTACTTTTTGCTTTGCATATTCCTCCATTTTCTTGTTTAGTATATGTGACTGAGACATGGAAACCTATTTAATAAAAACGTTTTGTCAAAAGACAACGAACTCTACTCCCGTTTAATTATCAATTGTTGGCCGTGCCCTTATCTCGGCGACATAGGACACTAGAAGTGACGAAAAATAGAGTAACGGAAAGACAAATAAACACAGACACAGGAGACAGCTATTTAGAAAAAAAATCGATGGAAAATATCCCTGAGATGAATTGAAATAATCAGTAAGTTGTGTCTTGTAACAGAATCCGATAAGAAAAGAATGGTTGGTGCATAGCATATTATTTACCTCTAAATAGCGAAAGAGGGGAAAGAGAGAGAGACACACACACATACACACATAGAAAGAAAGAAAGAAAGAAAGAAAGAAAGAAAGAAAGAAAGAAAGAGAAATAAAGAAATAATGGTTGGAAGTGAATGTAGAAAAAAAGTAAGAAAGAAAGAAAGAAAAATGGTTGAAAGTGGCTGAAAAAAGAAAGTAAGAAAGAAAGAAAAATGGAAAAAAAGGAACAAGGAAAGAAAGGAAGAAACAAAAAATAAGCAAATACATAAATAAAGACAAATAAAGAAAGAAAGAAAGAAAGCTGAAAAAAGAAATGTATGGATTTCTGACAAAATAAAGGAAATAAGAAAAACGAAAGAACGATCGAAAGATTTATTTAGAGATCCACTCGCAGAATCACAGTTCTAATCTGCCGAGTGCAGTCTTAGAATACTTAGAATAGGGGCTCTACTCGGAAGCTTTTTGATGGGATATAGGCAAGATATAATGAAAATGGGATTACTTGAACCTGAGGAGATAAACCTTGAAAAGATTTGAATGACATATATATATGAAAGACAGGGAAGATAACCAGTAACAGAATAGCAACGTGTGAGCGTGGATAGAAAGAAAGAGTTGAAATGAATGACGAAAGAAATGAGGTTTTCTTTATAGATCCACTCGCGGAATCTCGATCATAATCTGTTGAGTGCCGCCTGAGAAGAATTGCTGGATGGATTGCCATAGTTGAAGGGACTCCCACCGAGGAAGAAGTTTTACATTTTGGTTCAAAAGAGGCGAAATTAAAAACTCTTTCAACACACGAAGATAAAAAGAAGACGAACGCTTGTCGGTCATTTGTCAAGAGAAGAAGTCACCAAAGGTCGTTTGCCATTTCTGCAATTCCATTTCAAGGAAAAGACTCAATAAATGTTCAAAATTCCTTGACAGGTAAGGCAGGATGGGATACAGGCAGGATTTAATGGATGCAGGGTTACTGAAGACAGGCACATCTATCTTGAAAAGCTTACAATGAGATATAGGAGAAATACAGGGGAGACAATTAGTGACAGAGTAGAGAGGAAATATATACAGAGAGAGAGAGAGCACGGAAAATGAAACAGGGGAGATAATCAGTGACAGAGCAGCAAGGTTGGAGCAAGGAAAGACAAAAGACATTTGTAGATATATGTGTAGATAGATAGATAGATAGATAGATAAATAGATACGTACGAGGGTGGATCAATACGTTTTTATTGTATAATTTTAAATCTATGTGATTAATATTTACCACTTAATCACTTAAGTGGTAAATATTAATCACATAGATTTAAAATTATACAATAACAATGGAAGGAGGTTAAGTTGAAAAATAAATATTTGTGAAAAATAAATGCTTTTTATCATTAGGTTCCGGATTTATTGTTGAACCTACATATAATATGATTTTATTCACAAAAACTAACTTTATTTGTGAAAGGAAAATGACAAAAGAAAGGAAAAAGAAAGAAAGAAAACGGAGAACAAGGAAAGATTGTCGTCATAAATTAAAGATGAATCAAAGAACGAGTGAAAAATAGGGAAACATAGAAATGGAATTCAAGAACAGAAACGAAAAGTGACAAGGTTTGTATGACATTATGTAGAGTGAAGTCTTTCGTTGAAACTACTTGAGTAGTGATTTTAACGCCACATAGAAAGGAAGCGCCAAGTTTCTGACTGTTAAGTCTTCTCTTAAAAGGGGTTCAAGGTAAGGCCATTTGTAGCACAGCGGTCTGGAACGGGATAGGTAATAGAGATAAATCCTTCTGCATGGTAGTACAAAGAAAAACAAGTCGATTAGAATGTAGGTCACCATGGAGCTGGCAGAGCTTTGGACAACGGGCGGATTTGTTGCGCGCCGATTGGCTGAGAGGAGGCATGGGGAAAGTTTTGAATTTTGGTGGTGACGTGTCAGTTGAGAGTTAGCCGCTAACCGCGAGGATATAAGGTATTGGACCATGCGACTGCTATCAAGAGGAATGGATGGTGATAAGGGGACGGGGCGATGAAGAGAGATCACAGGAGGTAGGAGAAAGAGAGGGCAAGGGGTAGATGTAGCAAATAGTAATTCGCTTTGTTGTCTTCGCATTTTTATCGGGCAGTTTATAAAACTGCAAATAGATCGAATTCCTATATCACCTATTTTTCGCATCTCTCACTATCTTTCGATATGACACACCTTCCCATTTTTAGCTGTGACCCGAAGATTTGGCGGACTCGAACAAGAGCCAACGACTGCCGTCCACGTCTCGTCCGGGGCCGGAGTTTCTACAACAGTAATTTGACGGTGCACCACACGGATGCATTGTTACACATTCCCCTCGGAGGAAATTATATTAGGGGTACAGCCTCCCCGCTAAAATATCCTTGTGAACACAAGATTTCGCTACTGCTTCCATAAACCTATTTAAAAGCAGTGATCTTTAAGTTACTAGTCCATGTACAAGTGGCCATGTTGGAATGATAAGGGGCAGTTAACTCTTCCCTTTTTTGTACCGGTGTTTTTAGGAATTGGTAATTTCGTAAAGGGGAGGTAATTCATGTTTTTCAAAGTGTTCCGTCAGCAATATTTTCGTGGGTCTAAATAATACCTTAAAAAACGATTCCGTGGCATCAATTATGGACATCGACATGATTACCACACCAAAAATGATCAATAACATGATTATGACGTAAGAATCGCTCCTATGCGAGAATAGACAGCGGAATGAAGACATTTGCACCACGCTTCGATGAGGGTCCCAGCATTCCGAACCCTCCCCATTTACGACACCCACCTGAAGCGTTGTGTTCAAAAGATGAACCAAGATGTGGACAACAGTCCGAAGATGAAATCTATACATATTGAGTATATTTCCTTGACTAAGAAGACATACAATCATCACTTGGATTATGAAACCAACCGCAAAATAGCGCCCCCTTTCCCCAGCTATGTCACATCCAGCAAAACAACCTAACTATTTCCAGGGTCAACTGCTAGATAACTTCCACTGAACTAGTCTTATAATTAGGGACCCTTTATGGCGGCCTAACTCTCTGCAAAGTCATTGCACCAACCTGCAAGTAACTATATTTGCACTAAACATATAATGAAAGACCCAGCATGCCACCCTTGTGATCTTCTAGATCAGCCGTTGTCAACCAGGTTTTCACGGAACCCTAGGGTGTCATTAGCTGTACATATGATATGTTTATGCAGGTTCCTAGAGATATGAAAGTTAAATGAAAGTTAAATCAAGGTTCTTCCAGTCTAAAAGGGCTAAGAAAGGCTATATTAGATCGTAGAACCTACAAGCTATGTAAACCAGTGCTAGCTGTCTTATGCTTATTGGAGAAAGGATGGTCACCCCTTGAAAATGCCATGAAGCGCCCAGATTGGCACCCATACGATCTTCTAGACCATGGGATTATTATGAAATCATTCGTGACTAACCTGTAATGATAAACGCTTCATACAAAGCCATGTTTTATCAAGTTCAACGGCGAGTGAAAATGTCACTTGAGTAGGGATTTGCTTTCTGAGGCACAGATTGATGACATCATGTCTTCAATTTTGCTCCGGTACCCAGCATCAAACCTGTACAAACAGAAGAAAGAAAAAGGTATGGATAAAAATAACATTCAAATATTATTGTAGTGATCAGAGAACAAATCATCACTACATTTTCTTTTTCATTTTTCTTTGCAGATTTCTGTCCAATCCCAGTCCATCACTCATTTCCTAGTGTATAGATTGGTGTCTTCCTAGGAGGATTCACGGGATCGCTACAGGAGGATTTTGTATATGATCCCCAGATGCTTCTGTCATACTCAAACAGTCACCTATCTAGATACTGTACAGGATGGCCGTTTCTTAACTTCAGTGATCGTTTGAGAACAGGGATAAACAAGGTGATTTAGCCGTAACTGGCTGCTGCCGGGTCAAATTTCACTCCTTCTATTCCAACTGAAGGGAATTACTGCAACTCTAGTATTGAATATAATAAATACATAAATTTGTAGACATACGACGTTTGGCTCAGTTGGTAAGAGAGACGCCTAGGTCGTGATTTCAGATCACGATAGGGAAATGTTAATTTTATATATCTGTTTGGTTTAACGTGACGGTATAGACAAACAGTGAAGTGTTTACTCCCCTAACTTTGGTGATGATTGTTCTTGTTACGAGGGGAAAACTCCAACTTGAACAATAAGTGTATAGTGACTTTTGAGCCTGTATATATCGGCTAAATGTTCCTACGATGTTGTGAATTGGTTATATGGCTTAATCGGTGTGATTGGCTCTCCCAAGCCCAGACGATGGTCAGAGGTTTATCAGACTGTCTGATGTCTCCCGCTGTCAAGAGATTAAGGCCATGTGTGAGTGTGTGTATCTGTGCGTGAGTGTGATAGTGTGAGTGTGTATTTGGAAATGTGAATATGTGTTGTGTCCGTGTGTGTGAGTATGTTCCGTTCATGCATGTGTAAGTGTGTGTGATGTGTAAGTGTATGTATGTGAATAGAGTGAATGTGTGGGTATGTTTGTGAGTTCGACTGGGAGTGTGAAAGTGTAAATATGTGTGTGTGTGTGGAGTTGATATGTTAATCATATCCGAAATAGTTCACGTATACGTTGAATTTTTAAGTCATGTAGTAGCACAGGTCAACAAAACGATGGAACATACATATACCAATACATGGTAGAATATACATATACAAATAAAAATAAAAACAAATATAAAGGAATTATCAAAGAATTATACAAGCATTATAAAAGAATTATGATAGAATTATAAAAGAACTGACTACATATAGCGAATTGCATGTGTATAGGTGAGACGTATTGTGTAGATTGCTAAGGTACGGTGCTTTTGATGTCTATCACATTTCATTGTGTAAGGTAATGAAATATCCATTGTGTTCGCTATTATTGCAACCCATAATGATTGAGTTTATCTCTGGGAAAATACATCCTGTGTGTATGCGGATGGGTTGTGTGTAGTCCTTGGTTATTCAGTTGTTATCATTCGATTTGTAGAGTTCGTTTGTCTCTGTGAATTATTAAATGTTCTAGGGTTGGTTTAATTTGCTGTTCAGACCTTTTGGTGCTATGGTCTGTAAACGCTTCATCCATCGATATTCGTATGTTTCCATTTGTTCAATGATGATGAATCACAATTCAACATTTCAATTACATTACAGAATAAAAACATTAAACCACAAGCAACTACTCCCCGTAGAACAACACTTCAGACTAGCAGGCCAC
>VCCN01004626.1:9397452-9407767 GCA_006491835.1 Architeuthis dux
TTGATTTTCGTCTAGAGTGCCTGTTAGTCTGTTTGTGGTTATGTTTGTGAATAGTTTATATATGTAGTATAGGTAGTAGTGGAATCGGGCGGTAGTTGCCTAGGTCGTGCTTATCTCCTTTCTTGCGAAGTAGGATTACTATTACTAGACAGAAGTTCTTGGGGACTTTTCTTTCTCTTATACACTGTGTGAATAGTTGCGCTAGTCCTTTGTGCAAGATTTCTTCTGCATCTAAAAGATCTATCGTTATGCCGTCCTCACCTGGGGCTTTATCGAGTCTCATATTTCGTAGTACAGATACTACTCCTTCTACCGTTATGTCTGGGATATCGCTAGTATCATTAGGTCTAGTAGTTTGTGGTATGCTTATTTTTGAGGCATATACATTCTCATAGTATTCTTCAGTTACTTTAGTCAATTTATCTCTGTTGTTTACCAGTAAACTCTTCCACTTTCTGATAGCCTCTACTGTTCTCTTAGTGTTTTCCTTTCTTTTTTCTTTTCCCGTTCGTTTATTTATTAGTTTGTTCTGCTTTTTTGTTTTCGTCTTCTTTAGTTTTTATCTTCATATTTTTCTCTGTTTGATTAGTTTTAATGTTTGTTTAGAGCATTTCCCTGCTTTAATGTCTACATTTGAGTTGCCTACCATCTCTGCTGCTTTCTTAATTATATTTGTCAGACTATTACTTTTTTCCTCTATGTCACTGTCGGTAGTCCACAAGGCCTGGAATCTGTTCTCTATCGCTACTCTGAAGTTGCTAATGTTCTCTATCTCTATCTTATTTGGGCATCTCTTCTTCTTGAGTATCATTTTATTCCTTTCAGTTTTAAAGTTATATTTAGTTCTGCACGCTACCATTCTATGATCGCTTCCAATGTCTACTTTGTTTATAACGGTAACGTCTTTAATGTTATCGATCTTGTCAGTTAGTATGAAGTCAATTTCGTTTTTTGTCGTGTCATTTTGGCCTTTCCAAGTCCACTTTCGGCCTTTTCGTTTTTGAAAGAATGTATTTGTTATCTTTAAACCGTATATTTCTGAGAAATTTACTAGCATGTCACCTCTCTCATTTCTTTGTCCTATTCCGTATTTTCCTACACTAGTTTCGCTTTTCCTTGACCTACCTTAGCGTTAAAGTTACCCATGAGTATTGTGTAGTTAGTCTTCTCTCTGTCCATTATCTTGTCGATATCGGCATAAAACTCTTCTATATCTTGGTCTGAACTTTTCGATGTTGGCGCGTAAACCTGGATTACCTTTAGCGTGTATCTTTTGCTCAATCTAACTGATATACTGTCAAAACGTATTACGTTTCCTGCGATGTTGTTATTAACTAAGAATTCTACGCCACTGAATTTATCCCTTTATAATAGAATAGGTGGTTACTTACCTTTAGCTTTAGAAGGTTTTCTCCTTTTCTGTGGGTTTCACTGATACCTACGATGTGCCAGTCAATGTTATCCAATTCCATTTGTAGTTGGTCTAGTTTACGGTCCTCAGCTATGCCACGAACATTGTAGGTGTAGATCTTCATGTTGTTTAGTTTGTTTAATATCCAAGAGTTTGTCTTGCTTGGATAGTGTCTGCTCGCATTCGAGGGCACATTGCCCGCAGGCACACGAAGCAATGCGGTTGGACCTTTTGTAGGCGATGATCCAACAGGAGCGCTACGATATGTGTATGGTTGTATTGGATTTGGGAAGGTGGTGGCTAATTTAGCTCACCCGTTGAGAACACACAGCAGTCTTCAACGCAACATGAGAATTACATACAAATTATCCAAAACATATACTGCAATAATTAGACTACATAAAGATACAAACGAGATAAACATAGCAAAAGGTGTAAGACAAGGTGATACAATATCACCTAAACTATTCACGGCAAGCCTTGAAAGCATCTTCCGGAAAACTGAATGGGAGTGAATGGGACTAAACATAGATGGAGAATACTTAAGCAACTTAAGATTTGCTGATGACATTTCCATGACGTCGGAAGCATCCGACGAACTACAAAATATGCTTACCGATCTAAATAGGAAGGGTAAAAAAGTAGGCATACAAATGAATAGAACAAAGACAAAAGTAATGTTCAACGATAAAGTCCCCAAAAAGACTATAAAGATAGATGGTGAAATTCTAGAAGAGGTCGATGAATACATCTACCTAGGTCAGGTAATAAAGCTATAGAAAGACCATGACTGCGAAATAAAACGACGCATAACGATAGGCTGGAAAGCATTTGGTATGAATAGAGATATTCTGAAGAGCACATTGCCACTATATCTAAAGTGTAAAGTATACAAAGGCTGCATAATAATAGAAGAAAACTTCAAGTACACAGTCCAAAGTCTATGAATCGTAGAATTAATTATTGATGAAAGTAAATGTATGTATATATCGTCCGAAAGGGAATTTCATCAGCTTCCCAACAGTGTATGTTCCCAATTTGTATCTTGTGGTTCCAAAAAGGTTACAGCTCAAAACGAGAAGCTACATATTCAGCATTTTATGAGAAAATTCTATGGATCGTGGTTGATTGTGGTATATACATATATATATCGTTAGAAAGGGAGTTCTATCAGCTTTCCAACGGTATATGTTTCCAATATGTATCTGTTGGGCTTAAATAGTTACAGCCTAAAACGTGACGCTAAGTATTCAGCATTTTACGATGAAAACTTCAAGTATACAGTCCAAATTCTATGGACTGTGGAATTAATTTCTGATTGTGGTATATACATATACATATCGTTAGAAAGAGAATTCCATCGGCTATCCTAATTTGTATCTGATGGGCTTAAAAGGTTACAGCCCAAGGCGTGAAGCTAAGTATTCAGCAATTTACGATGAAAACTTCAAGTTCACAGTCCAAATCTATGGATTGTGGAATTAATTCTTGAGGTAAATATATATGTCTCTATATCGTTAGAAGGGGAATCCCAACGCTGTCTAGTGTCTATTTGTATCTGTTGGGTATGAAATGTTACAGCCGAAAACTTGAAGCTTGTTATTCAGCATTTTACGATACAAATTCGAGAACACAGTCCAAATCTATGGATTGTGGTGTTACTTCCTGGAAGTATATACATATATATACACTCTTAGAAACGTAATTCCACCAGCTCTCGAATAGTAATGTAAATTTGTATGTGTTAGACTTAAAGAATTACAGTCGAAAATGTGAAGCTAAGTATTCAGCATGTTACGAGTAAACTCCAAGTACGCTGTCCAAAGTTTATGAATTGTGGAATTAATTCTTGAGGAGGTATATACATATATATATATCGTTAGAAAGGGAATTCCATCAGCTTTTTAACGGTGTATGATTCCAATTTGACTGTGTACTTGAAGTTTTCTTCGTAAAATGCCGAGTACTTAGCTTCACGTTTTGGACTGTGACTTTTTAATCCCATATACATTGGTAACACACACCGTTGGAAAGCTGATAAAATTTCCGTTTTAACGATATATACATGTATATACCTCCATCAAAAACTAATTCTACGACCCATAGAATTTGGACTTGAAGTTTTTTCGTAAAATGCTGAATACTTAGCTTCACGTTTTGGGCTGTAACTTTTTAAGCCCAACAGATACAAATTGGGACCGTTGGGAAGCTGATAAAATTCTCTTTCGAACGATATATATATGTATATATCTCCTTCATTAACTATATCCACAATGTTGTCTATAAAGTATACTTGACACTTCCTTGTAAAATCCTGAAATAGCTATAAATTACGATTTTAGGGTAAGATAACGTGGATTTCTGAATTCCTCATGTCTTAAACCCATGATATAGCCTTTTAAAGTATTCAGATATGTCAACTGGGAGACGACATATGAAATTGTTTTGTTGGTGTATGCTGGCGACCATTTTGTTTTATGCAAATGAGGTAGTTCTTCCCAACCTTTTTCTTGGGAACATCTTTTTTCTGAAAGAGAACACCCTATGGAACATTTTGGTACCCTAAAAGTAGAATCATGGGAGGGGGTGCACGGTAGCCCCTGCTGGCCCCCGGACTAATACACTTTAGATTACATTGCGACTACTACGCTCCCTTATGCATTCTTACATCAGCTCTGACATATACATTCATATATGAAACAGTGAACTAAACATACAATTGATAACATTACGCACTCTATTGGCAACCACATAATCTTACAAATCCAATAGGAGATTTTCCTGAGTTTGTTACCTGAATAACATTTTTATTATTATTGATAGTCACATCTTTGCCAAATGATTCATTGAACTTTTAACACGCCTTGTATTATAAATATTTTGTTGTGCACGTAGAGATATGCGCACCCACAATATATAAAGAAGAGACCAGGAACACGAATATTGAAAGGTTTAGCGATATTACACAAATCCAATTCTTTAAACGGCGATCCAGACATACTATTTATCCAGAGACTACGTAATTTGGTTTAGATTCCTGTTTGTAATAAAAAAAAAATGATAGGTTTCTTCTTATCTAATATGCATGTAATATGTATACAATTTCAAAGGAAGGCTATCGAGTTATCTCCCTTCGAGGTCCAATGGAAAATAAAGTGTTTCTATTGATCTCTGTTATTTGTGATGAGCAACTTTTCTGACTCCTAATACGAAAGACTTCTCCAATTTCTAAAAGTTGAATGTCATACAACCAGCCATATCTGATTTCCCCCTCCGGGTGGACATGTAATGGTACAGAAAAATGCAAATATATCGTATCTAATCTATTAGGTCAGAATTAAAATGATTTAATAACCCGAGTAAATTATGCGGGTGAGTGTTCGCTTAGTATACAGTGTGTATATGTGGAGAACACATTATTATCATACACAGATTTGCGTTTCTGTAAGGAATATATGAATATATACTAGTTTTATATATTTCAAGAATCGTTATCAACATTCAAATAATTTTTCGGGCAACGTTTCTGCGGATCCATTCTACGGTAATCTTTAAGTGTACTATACGTATGTAAAGAGAGGGACTCATTTTCCGGTAGTGCCAAATAAAAAAGAAAACATGCATCGTTTCCCTCGTTAGCAGCAACGCTTGTAACGTAGTGCTACGTTATGGTCGATGCGTGACCTTTAAATTAAGTCTTAATTAGGTTGGTCATTTAAATAATTATAATTTCCGATAAGTCATTTTAGTTTTAATAAAACGGATGGCCTTGTTAAAATATTCTCACGGTCAGAAAAACGGATATATTTCGTCCCAGGCCACTTCAGGTCATAGGTCACATAACCAGGATGTCTGTCTGTGGTTTTGGTCAGAAAGGAATTTTACGGAAAGAAACCATGCCGTGGATTCATAGATAGACGGACAGCCAGAAACGCATTAAGAGATTTGGAGTTATTTGATAGCAGACCAAAGACGATAGGGATATTAAGTAATTAACGGAAATGGCCGTAAGTGGACGTATGGATGAGACTTGGATCAAAAACAGAGGTGTTGAAAAAGAAATAAAGAAATAATGAAATTAAATACGGCCGCAACTTTGAGGACGGCGGTCATTTGAGAAGAGCGGGCACGTGTTGCCTCACACGCGCCGTGGCGTGCCCACGAAGGCATGACCAAATAGTTTCTTAGCCCCCCCCCTCTCTCTCGTTCTCTCTGTATACACCATGTAACGTTTTTCTCCCTTGCTAAGTTGCTATGTGTTTTGAATGTATCGGTCCGGCTTACGGCGAGCAACACAGGCTGTAAACAAATAAAAGCAATTTGGACTCCTTTTTAAGCACGGCGTTTATCTCATCCTTCTTCTATGAAAGCCCTGCATCTGCTGAATTATATGTCCGCACGTTACGCAATAATAACAACCGTTATGCAACAGTAGGTTGCTGATGTTTTTAACTTCTTTCTTTGTCAAACAGAGAATTCAATACATGTCCCTGTTGAGCATAAAAAGCCACAACGACTTTATATCCGCACTGGTCTGACATTTAGCCGACAAATTGATGTATGCCGATTCTTTCATTTTTCTCACTCTCCATCAGCGTTCTCTGTTGATTATTCGGACTTCCTCCCATAAGGCTAGTGTATATCTGTCTCCCTCCAGATATGAATAAATATATTAATTTAATTATGTATAAAATAATTACAAGTGACGTCAACCTTTTAGTCCTATCATACGGAAGTACAATAGCAATAAAAATACAGATGTCAAAATTAGTCTAGTTATTTGTTTAGTTTTTGCTGTTTTGTACTTAAGATACATACATTGGTTGATCTGTTCAAATTAGATAGCACCTCCTATGAACAGACTGGTGCAGATAGATCGGTACCTAGCTATAAATTGGATTCGATATGAACATACTGAAACAGATATTTAAAGATACTCAGATATGACGGATAATAATGGTATTTGATACACGTAGGAACAACATGAAACAGACTGATTGATCAATATATTTCTATTAACAAACATTCCCATCATTTGTATACATAGATAAATTTATTCAAATTCTGCTGCAAAAACAACAGCACTGCCTCCAACAAAGCTTTCATCAGATGGTGAACCTGGAGTCAGGTATGTTTTCAGGACGGAAGCATCATTAATATTAACCCGTGGGGATCCATCAGTACCTCACGATACCACTAGGATCCGTTGATTTTCGCTCACAGTGTGGGAGTGCCAGATTCATGCAGATGCAGCCTCTGCTCGATCTTGGCGCTGCTTGATACATTTCTTCTTTTCTGCTGATGACGATTAGAGTTTAGTCAGGTATGCCAAGGTCCAAGGTCGAGTTTGCAATAACACATCGACATCCGACTTTGATAGGAAATACAGGGTGGGTGAAAAGAAACTCCTTATTGGAAATTGGTAATAACTTTATTATTTATCGGTTGATTGTAGTCAAACTAGCTTTACTTTGGACCATAGAATGGTAGAATCTGCTTGCTTTCTTAGATTTCAACGTAGGCACCAATTTCTGTAAGCGGTTTGGTATGGTCTCGATATACCTTTGCAGGAATTCCGGCGGTATGTTGGCGATAACATGTCGAATGCGCTCCTTCCAGAGTTTGTGGTTTGGTGCGGTACAAATCCTTCCTCGCCCATTCCTGGACAGGAAGAGGTCACGAAAATAGAGCAGTATTTACAAAAGTTACATATAATTTTTAATAAAGAGATAATTCTCATCCACCCTGCATATTAGTCATCCAGCTATATCTCATACATTGCTCTCGTAGATCTTCGTACTTTTCCAACTTAGGTTGATGTGCCCAGTCGATATTTTCGTCAAAAGGAACCGTTAATTCAACGATGTAAACTTTTTTGAATTAACTGATATTTATTTCGTTTTTTTCTCACAGAAATGGCACAACGGCTTACGAGGATTAATTGCGAAGAGGTTAGTCCCACCGCTCACATTCTTTCTCAATCACTAATGATCAGAATGGTCGACTAAGGGATATTGGGGAAAAGGCTGGTCCCATGATGCCTATCTTACTCTTAGCCAGATACTTTCATCACCCAGATATACATTATTCCTTAAACCAAAAGAAATCACCTATCGCTCACATTTTTTCTCAGTCACCAATTAACTGACCAGATCAAAAGATCTTTTATCATGACTGCCAGCTGCACTGATCCGAAACTGAAAAGGAAATCCTGATGTCAGACCGCAGGCCCCACATTTTGAAACTAGAAAGCACTCAGAGAGTGCATACCTTTGCCAACGCCATTGGCATTAGAAACTTGATAAAGAAGGTGAATTAGAAAATACACACTACCTCTACCCCATAATAGTTGTTAGATTTAGTATTAACTTTAATATATAAATGTACCTACTATTATGGGACAGAGGTGTTATAAAAGAACAGAAGTGAATTAAATGTACGAATTTATATTTACTTATCTCCTTTAAATCGAAAGCCAACTTTGTTAACTTGCCTATTTTTATCATGGCTGTTTGCTGCATAACACTAAAAATATTTCTCAATATAAAGAATAATCCTGGATTCGCCCCAAATTGCATCACTTCTTTCTCAGTCCATGGTCCACCGTTACACTAAATGTCCTTGTAAAGCATAGAGAACCTTTGGAGATAGTGTGTTGGAAAACATGAGAGAATACATAAATGTTTGAAAATATTAAAAATATCTCGCAATCAAACAACAATTCCTGAATCCGCCCCGAAATTTAACTTATCCTTCCTCATCTCATGGCCCACATTTCCAGAAGATTTCATTGAAATGTATTAAGGACTTTGGGAGATACTGTGTGGATATATACCTACGATGCACGAGGGTAACTGTAAAAAGTTCCGGTGTGTGCCCTAAAATGTAATCAACCTTCCGCAAAATGTTATTGAAATTCATTCAGAACTTTTGGAGATATTGTGTAGACCAACATACAGACAGACAGGCGGACATGCATACAGATAGACAGACACGAGGTTAAAGGAAAGAGAAGACAAGAAACCAAAATTCGTCTGACAATGGCCAGTCGTTTTTGGTCGTTTCCTCAATCAGGGAAGACAATAAAACTGCGCTTACTTGACCCTGATGCCGTATTCAGAGTGAACACGAAATAATGGAGTTGACCGTGATAAGTAATGTAGACACGAATGAAACCTCATCTATTTCGTAATTACTCAAAGGAAAAAAGTCTAAGAACACGATACAATTCGTTTATAATGATGGGGGCATTGTAAGCAATGGTTGTTCTGCAGCGGCTGGCGAAATATTTCCTGAACTCTAAATAATGGACTTGACCCTGTAGTAATGTAGACAAAAATGCAACCTCATTCATTTCGTAATTACTTTTAAAACAGTCTAAGAACACAAAACAAAACTGGACTCTAATAACAGCTACAGATAATTCTGTTATTTTCCCCAGACCATTGTTCTTGATATCTAATACGTCGTCTTTTAAGATTATTTTTAGATGGATCCAGACCATCGGGTGAAATATCCTAATTTTACTCTTCCTGCTCCTCATGCTACTACTACCACGAATGGTGGACGCACCGATGACTTTATGGTTTTATCCTCTGTTATATTGAAGAATGCCGATGCATGTTTTATAAGCTCAGCCAGGTAGAACATTGAAGTCATTTCAAACATATATTCAGTTTTTGAAGATATTTAATAGTCTAAACATCGTCTGACACAGATCCACAATACCAAGGACTGAACTCATTACACTAGCAATGGTCTGCAAGAAAGAAACAATATATCTTGAAAACACTCAGAGAGCGCATACCTCTGCCGACGCCGTACGGTAGCTAAACACTGAATGGAAGAAAAGAAAAAACAAATTTAATCAATTCTTTCTTAGCTCACAGCTTACCTCTCCGCATTCATTCAGAACTATTGGCGATATTGTGTGGCAATGTAGACAGACAAACGGACAGACATACATCATCGTTAGCAGAGGTAAATGGGGAGGAAATTGAGAAAAAAGAAGAAGATGGAGGAGGAGGAGGAGGAAATGTTTATTGAGAAAGAGAAATGAAGCCGGAAGAAATTTGTCTATGATTCATTAAAATTAATGAAAAGCAAAATTATGGATGAACAAAAATAAAAACATCAAAGAATCTACAGACATCGAATATTACTTCATAGCATTGCAATCGAGAGTTTATATCAATCAATTTTCCCATTCTAGTTCTGTACATTTTTGCTTTGATATCCATAGAATTCTTTAATCAATTACAATTTTCAATAAGGACAGATAGTTAAAACATTTTTATTAATAGAAGAACAATTGATACGAAAGAAAATGTGCTGATAGATTCTTTTTTTGTTCTTCTAAAGAAAATTTGAAAATAATTCCTTTGATGGGAATTAGAAATTAATTGAATAAACACCACTTTAATCAAACAAAGAACAGAGCACTTGCCAAAGCGTGATGGTTAACGAGTTAGTTCTGTAGTCCAAAACACTTTTATTGCAGCTTCTGCGAAAGTTCTGAAATAAAATAAAATGGAAAAATTAATATTCATGTTTTCGATACTATATTGCCTTGAATTTCATTTGAACGTAATCAATTATTTATAACTATATTTTGAAAACAGGATTATATATGAGTGTGTACCAGTATAGATGAAAAGCAAATATGTCATACATATGTATGTACCAGTTGCTACCCCAAAATGCGGGGAATTTGAATAAATTGATCAAGTGATTTATTTCAAGTTAGCCATCGTTTCCCGTGTCTCCCAGACGTTTTTAATGCATTTCTCGAAATGTTTATTTCTATAAGATCATTATTTTAAAGAAGCAATTTCATGCTTTAGGTTACCCTAAAATTACCAATTCCTCTTCCAGCCTATTTTATTCTCTCTCTCTCTCTCTCTC
>VCCN01004626.1:9532795-9544752 GCA_006491835.1 Architeuthis dux
GCTATTTAAAAAACACTTTTTTAGCAACTTCTACTCACTGCCCCGGATTTAATGGATGGCTCCTCTACTCGCTGTATCCTGACGACGGGCCTGCTCAAGGGTGAATGAAAGGTGAATGAAACAGGAAGGGTAAATGACTTAATTCATTCAGACATTTATATTTTTTCCATACTTAAAAATGTTTGTTCTGTGGATGTAAGGGAATCCGACAGAATGTGATTAGACAATGTGCTACTACCCAGCATGGATGTCGCACGTCTCTGCAATGTTCACATTTCTTCTGATGAAGTGTTCGCAACGACGAAATGCATAAAGGTGTATCTTCATGATAATAAATATGTTTGAGATGTAACACGCTTTTCTCAATCTTTCTTTTTTACATTGTCTAATCGCATCAACCATACTTAAAAATGTAATATTTGTGGTAAACATGTACAATGAAAAAACATTTTTTCGAAGAATATAAATTCTGAGTAAAATGTATCAACTTCATTTTTATATAAAATAGAAAACTTATAATAATTGTTCTGTGTTAATTGTTTGTCACTCCTAGTGTTCCATAGTCATGCACATGCTGTACATGCTGTTCACTCTGTGCATTCCGTGGCCATCTCAGCTGCATCTGATTTTGCCGATCGTTTTGCGGAGACGCCGACACATGGGAATCGGCGACCAAATCCACAGCGCATGAACATTGGGGGAGAACAAATGACATACACTGTTGTTGGGTGCAATCTTGCACAGAAGAAAAAAGAGTCAAACGTCGATTGAAACGAGAAGAAATATTGTACTCACACAAAACATATTCGCGACACAGTAGTACTCCACACATAGAGTTGACTTGTCTTGCGTTCAAGAGGAGGCGATAGACAGAGGACTGTCAGTCACAACGCAGAGAGAGAGAGAAAGAGAGAGGTGGGACGAGAGAGAGACTAATGAAATCATCATAATCGTCCGACGCGGATCGTAACCGACCCGCGTCAAAACTAACCGTTTCTCTCGACAGTTGCTGCTGGCATCTCTACTGACGAACCAATTTGATCTCCTTTTGTAATCTTCGAGTGACCTTTTAGCCACGCCTACTCCGGGGCACTATCTTCGAACATCTATTTTTAATCAACATCCGTTTCCATTTTTAATCTAACTTTACGATAATGTCCTTATCTGATAACCTATTACTCATTTCTAACTAGCAGGTCATCATCCTAGCTTATCCCGTATCCCTACCGTGAATTTTGGTAGTCCTTTTGTCTCTTGGGGCAGGCTGACGCCAATCCCAGTTAATATGTAACTTGAAGTGGCCAACTCCGAAAATTGTTAACGTATTTTTAAATACTTTTAAATTCCGTTGTGGCTAGAATCAGCGCCTAAACCTTCACCCCTGGCCTCCAGCTATCTAGATAGAAATCCTTCTCCCTCGACCGTGAGAAGATCTCCAATACTTTTGACTTTTAATTGTTGGTCTTAATTACAGCCGCACCTCACTGACCATTACGTAACACTAGTTTTCTTTACACATTTTAGGATGTCCAAAAACTTGAATAAAATATACACAAGGGGGAATAAAACGAAATGATTAAAAACATAAGGAGATTTAGTCGCAAATGAATGAACGTTTATAATAAAGACTCGTGGGTGAATGACACTGAAATTGTTTAAGAAGCTCTCTTCTAAATTATGCCTTTGTCATTAGTTCTAGTGTCATCTTCATTAGAGAGCGATACATTTGTCGCAATGCTTGGAGAATAAAAAAACAGTAGGCCTATGACAAAACACTCGATATTCAAGATGTTTTGAGGACACTTCATAAAAGCTCATTATTGCTAATGACAAAGTAATAATGGCAAAGAGGTTTTGAGTCAAATGAAGACCTTCCCGAGTCGCAAGAATTGTTGTTAGCCATTAGTGTCCAAATTGTGCTTTTAATAGATCCGAAAGGCGGTCTGGAATTGCCGAACGGGTAACGGATAGAAGAATAGACTCGGCGAGCCGAGTTCAAACTCCAGCTGGAGCAGTTTGTGATCACTTCGTACTAATGCTCAAATCCATGTTGTTCTGCATCTAAAATAGCGCAGGGTGAAGTGAGTAACGTCACTTTTCGTGCTTGTCGCCTCTAAATCTATTTCACATATCGCAAACGGACTGAGTAAGTAGTAATAGCATATGTTGAGCCCACGCAGGGACAGCTGGAGCCGTATCCAGCATAAGGGCACTACTTACTTACTTTAATAGATGCCAATATTCTGTTAGGAGAGACATTCAGTCACCCAACCTCATGACAATCACAGTTTCAAAAGTCTAGATCTGTCATCATATCTTGTCGCTCAAAGGGGTTTAGGATGATGTAGAGGGTTTCGTGGGGGGTGCGGTTGTAACACCCTATGGCCTGATCGCTTGCATTATTTAGCGTGGTGTACAGATTAGTCTTCTCCTAGGAGGATTAACAGGGATCACCATGGTAAGGCTCTTTACATGATCCAAATGACATCAAGTAGAGCTGTAAATTTTAAGATTTTCCCAACATTGAGCAAAAGGTCGCATTTCGAACTTTTGCACCAAAGTACGAAATCAGCAACCGGTTTTCACTTTATTCTTAAACTTGAACAACCCTATTGTGGACTGTACCCAACCACTCCTCTCTCTCTCTCTCTCTCTCTCTCTCTCTCTCTCTCTCTCTTTCTGAGATAGATAGCTATTCTCTGAAAAACCTAATAGAGCTCGTAAGGGTGTGACGATTAGCGTGACATAGAAGAATGTTATTTTTCGTAAGAACGCTCTACTTTATCTTTTCTTTTGTATTTTTGTGCATTTTTGGGCGGTACTGCTATTCTTGCATTTTTATGTGCATGGCCTGACGAGTTCGTTTTAGATTTTCTCGACATGCAGTCACATTTCCTTTCGTGTGTGCTCTGTCCTAGAATGTTCAATTTTAGGTGTTTTTTTATCCGACACTCGATCGCTATGATTAAAGTGGACGGATCAATTTTTCAGGTCGCCCGGTCTCTACGGCATAAACAAATGAATCATTGTGATTAAGTTAAAATCACATAGCTGTGGAAAGAAGATTTTTAAAGTTTTATTTGAAATTTGAGTTCATGCGAAACGAGCCTTGATAATATAACGGTTTACGGAAATGACAGTTGAATTGGAGTTATGCGTTCGAAAAACGGGTCGATTTAGGTGAAATATTCTTTTTGGACAGACGTACTATGGACGGGTGCGGTGCACCTCCGGAGAAGATTTGCGATGGTACCTATATTTGTATCACTGTTTTTTTAATTTTTATTTTTTTCTTCATGTTAATTGAGTCGCATTTCTTTTTCATGTTCTGATGTAATTTCTCGTATTTTTGTACGGGGTGAGAGAGAGGGGGTGTGGGGGAGAGAGATGGGGGATGGAGAGAGAGAGAGAGAGAGAGAGAGAAGGCTTACTATTTTACAAGTTTCAGAGAGACACAGAGTTTGGATTCCGTAACAAAACACTTCAAATGGGAAACAACATTTTTTCTCTTAACAAGAAAGCTTAAAATTGAAAGTGACTTTCAGAAAAGGATAGCCGTTTATATAAATATAATTGAAAATATATGAATATATTTTTTTTAAATAATGGATAGGAAGGAATGTAACGGAGCGAGAATTTGCTTGTTATTGTTTTGAGAAAGAAAATGAAATTTGAATCCTGCGGGTGATTTTTGAAGAAATAAATTCTCCCATGGGTTCATGTTTTGGTAAATAGAATTATTTTCCGATGGCCCAAAACAGGCATTATGCAAATGGAGCTAATTATAGACATAGGGTAGCCATTGCATAGATAGAATTATCCCTGTACATGCCTCATGCTGATTTGAGGGACCTGCAAAAAGTTCTTTTTTAAACATTAAAGAGTTGGGTTTCAGATAATATACTAACATACTTATAATTATGGTTTTAGATATTCATCGATTCTTTATAATAAAATGTAATACATATAAATCTATGAACACACTGTTGTGTAATTAGCCGAACATATGATATGTTTATGCCAGAGTTCCTTGAGATATGAAAGATATTTAAAGGATTCTTCTAGTCTTAAAAGGTTGGTTTAGAAGATTGTGTGGTGCAAATCTTATAGATAAATTCGTGGATAAAACTTGATAAATCTAAAATTGATTTGATAAAAGCTGTGCCGATGTTTCAAAAATAGTTTCAGTTTTCTCTTTTGGATTTAATGAGAGAGCAATTAGAAACGAATCTACATTTGATCAATTTTCTAACAGCCAACCAGTATGAGTGTATAAATTGCTAGGACAAGATCTACCGTATATGTTTTAATATAAGTCGTGGTTTTGTTTTTACCTAAACAGTTGCCTAAAATTAACATCTAGACTTATAGTCAAGTCAGTCATAAAGAACGGCCGATACTTCGTACTGGACGATGTCCGAGTGAGTGATAATATCAGTAGTTGTAAGTCAATTCACACTTTTTCATCCGATATATTGGAACTTTTACTGTGACTTGATTTTCCCAGTGATGCTATTGGCTGATTATTTAACACCAGAAGGTGTACTCATTTTCCAATTCCGTGTTGCAATCGAAGGAAGTTTTGAGGTATGTTTATTTTATACGAAATAGTAATTAATCTATTTTACAATATATTTATATTTAGTCGGTGTTCAATAAAAGATATGGAGCCAACCTGTGAGTTTGTATTTATTTTGTTTTTTCTCGTTTAGTCAAAATCATCAAATGCTTTGATTATGGTTTTAGGCCAGACACACGGTCGTCTTTTATTAAAGAATATACGCTTTATTTAACCGCCTGCAGCTCAAGGTCAGCGACGCATTCGATTATTGTGTGTTGAAGCAATATTCGTTCAAACCTTCATGAGATCAATCAGGTTGTAATAAAAATTCTATCCAATGTTTCAATTTATTTGGAAACAGAAACATAGTGTCGATTAAAGATAAACTTAGTCATTAATGATGACAACCATCTATAAACAAAAGTCATGTTTGCTTCTTCTTCTAGATAAATTCGTGGAGGAAATTCACAAATCTAAAATTGTTTTGCTAAAAGTCGTGACGATATTTCCAAAATTGTTTTGGTTTTCTCTTAGATTTGATCAGGGTTACCAAATTAGCCGTTTTTCGGCTCGATCTGGCTGATTTCCCCAATTTAGCTGTTTATTAAAAAAGAAATAATGTTTAATAAAAGTAAATGTACAATTTTTATTAATAATTTGTCTAAGTGTAAAGTTATTTCATTTGATAAATGGGCTTTAAATGAGTAGCTCTTCGGGGAGACTCGGGTTGAGCGCTTTCGTAAATATATCAAAACATATGAGTTTATATGGATTGAAAATTGCCTACAAATTCGCCGCGGAGACTTGGAGCATTGGTAATGCGTCGGACTGCTGGCCCAGAGGTCCGGTTTCAATCCTGGCTCGAGGCTACAAGGTACATATAGTCAGTAGCCACACTGATGAGTCGTAGGACGACGAAACAGCGCTGTATGTGGATTTGACAATATATATAATTATATATATATATAAAAGATGTTTTTCGCTTGAAATATATAGATTTAGCCGAATTTAGACAGTTTTTGGCAGTAAATAACAAACTATACTTGGCAACATTAAATGCCCAATCTGCAGACGAACACTGATGGAAAATTCCCCCATTTCATTGATAAGCAAGTTTCCGTGTAGAACATGTGTTGTATAACCGACACTAAAAGGTATATGCATCGACACTAAAAAGGTCGTTGTGAATCGAACGTCTTCGTTGGAGTCACAAGTGCAACTTCCGTAAAACAAAGAACAAAACAACATACGAAAAACCTGAAAAATGATCTGACAGGGAAATGAAGGGATTTGAGTGAAGAGCAGAAACGCTGAACGGAGATTTGAAGAATTGGAGAGAAACATCTCATATCTAGTTATTACTACTTAAACATCGTTGGACATTAACTCGATAGTTAGTTCTTTTTCTAGTCCCACCGCCTCACCAGCCGGTACTGGGAGAGATGTGACCCTTTCTAGATCATGTCGCTAACTGCCATTACAATTCGAATCTCCCTGCTGTACGCTGATTGACCAGGCGAACCAAAACGCTCCGTAAGAGAGTCTGCGATTGGCCGATCGACCCCGCAACTAATTTCCGCTAAAAGAATGCGCATTTCGAATTCCCGTTTAGACTAACTGTTTTCCTTTGTTTAGAAATTCAAACAGGCGCACGTGCATATTTCGCAACACACTCGGCAGTAACTCCTATATGGGAGTATACATTTGATAATCGTTAATCCGGTGCTTAGTGCTCTCAATACATTGGTCGCCATTTAATCAGTTCAGCATAAGTTGTTCAAAGAGGGGGGGGGCGAGATCAGGACAAAGAAATGCTGAGATTGGCCAATTCAATAAATCGATGCACAAGGTTTGCCCGGAAAGTATACAACCGTTTAATATTAACGAAAAAATAGTCTACCTAGGGCAATGGTGCCTTAGCCCTCTTCAAAGGATTTTCCAAAGTAATCCCTGAAAAGGTTTACCTGCAACAGATTTCCTCTCGATAACAATTGAAAAACTGATATTAAAAAGAATACGAATCGGTCCGGAAAGTATTTAGCCATTTTGAATATCTCGAGGACCGGTTGTGCAATGTACCTTGGCAACCAAACATAGGGACCTTACTGCGCATGTGTGAACATACCATCTCCTGTGGGGTTACTCAGTCGACAGTGAGACAACAGTGAGTGAGCGTGTGTACTGTGTGACCGCCGCATTCACAATGACCAAGCCTGTCCATTCTTCATGTCTCATGCAGGATTATTCGGCAAAACATCGCTTCACCCAAGTCTGTCGGCACCTCCAAAGTCCCAAAAGTTTTGATTTCTTGTGACTCCTGGCTTTTCTCGGAGAGGTTTTAGACCGTAGGTGAGGTTGCGTGGAGGCAGCTGATAGCGATCCCGAAAGAGTACTTTACAGATTGTTTTGAAAAGGGAAAGGGGGCTTGGATAAGTACTTTAGAGTGGATTAAGGTTCCATTGCCCTAGGTAGGCTATTATTTTGTTAATATTACATTCCTGGATACTTCCCGGACATACGTCAACATTCAGTGCCTAATATATGGTGGGAAAGAAAGAAAGAAATAAAGAAAGAAAGCAAGAAATAATGATAGGAGTAAGGGGTGAGAATGTAAACAAAGAAAAAAGCAGAAAGAAAGAAAGAAAAAAGAGAAGGGGGAATGGAAAGAAAGAAAGAAAGAAATAAGGGAGAGGGAACGGCAAGAAAGAAAGAAACTAGCATTCCAAGGGAAATTATGAATCACCGCCACCCATATATGCTGTGTTGGGAGTGATCAATTAAAAAGTTGGAAAAGGGGGTGATCAATGAATAAATTACTTCTTTTGTTGGTCTGCATTGTTTTAAAAGCGGGAACAAACTAGGGACCAATTTAGCATAAACTTACATTGCATATTGAACACCCGTCTAAAAAATTATTTGGGGGGGGGGATTCACAAAACAAAATAAAACATTTTCCCTACTCATTGAAGGGAGTGTGAGTGAAAGATTTCAGGTTTCTACTATGAACGGTTAGGACTTGGCGTAGTCCGGATACATATAAATGTCAAAACGCATGTATAACCTAAACCCAGCAATAAACCAGTGTCGTGGATAGCGGTGATTAATAAAGAAAGAAAGAAAGAAAGAAAGAAGGAAAGAAGAGAAAAAGAAAGACAGGAAGATCACGTGTGGATCAAATGGGACTCAACAGAAAATGCATTCGTTTAGCCAGGATTAAATAGGATTCGACGTGTCGATCATGGATTGATTGATCCTCGCTGTACCTCGAATGTTTCTTATGAGGGAAAGGATCAAATCCTGGTTGAACAAGTTGGTGTCAAAGGCGGTGTCTTCTAAAAACAACTGTCGGCACTGTTGCAATTTCGATCCACCATTAACCGTGGATGGTTTTATTGACATTTCCATAAACTTGAACATGATTCTGGAAAGGGCTTTTAATATAATTGATACTAACTGATTTCGGAAATACGTCACTGTCCCGGCTCATCTTGCCTACGATCAAGTTACTCGTTGCTGAATATTTTAAAAACACGTCGATGTTGTAAACTGAAGGTTATCGATTAAAATCTTGTAGAGGGGAGTTCATAAAGGATGCAAGTCTAAGGATAAGAGGTTAGAAGTTACGCGCACGTGGATTCTATGCGACAATATTAGTCACGTGGCAACACTGTACTCAGAGACAACAGTATTTATCAGTTGAAATGATCCAGTCGGCCAACCTCTTTTTAATCCGACCAACATTTGATCAAAATGTTTTATTCACATTATTTGTCTGACTTTCTATCAATCCATTTCACAGACACAAGACATTTAGACCGACCTTCTGTTAATCTGATACACACTTGGTCAAAAAGTATTATTTACATTTATTATTTGTTTGTTTCTATCAATCAATTCTACAGATACAAATCATGTAGAATCTTTCTTTTGGTACCATCATTTAATTTCAAAGCTTTCTATTCACATTTACTATTCGTGTTTCTCTCACTCCCCGGTACGTAAACAACGTTTTAGCTGTATAATAAGAAGTCAGAAGTGTTATTTTAGGTTTTATTCTTCTAAATTTATTTTTCTAAATATTTACATTTCTTCATTTTGTATTATTTTTGCCCCCCAAAATGACATCATCCAATCAAAATAAAGGCTTAAACATTTTGCCTCTTGAGAATCACGTCGCAGCTCTTCCCGTGGTGCCATTTTTACACACGCAATCAATGTCAAATGGACGTTGTTTTCCACTCAAATGGTCGTCTGGTTGCGTGTAATCTTTTTTCCCTCGTTACAGAATTGTATCTCTCGTCTTCTCACGCAAACCAAAACAAAAATAAACAGAAATTCGCCCCGAGAAAATACTATAAATAAATCAAAGTGTTATTCGAAAGGCTGAAAGGATTCGAAATTTTACTTTCCATTGCGTGAGGTTCTCATGTGAACTATTTTCATTATTCCACACACATGTTCAATCACCGCTAGCCACAACACTGGTGTATTGCTGGATTTAGGTTATTCATGTGTTCTGACATTTATATGTATCTATGTATCCAGACTTCGCCCACCCCTAGCGTTCATAGTAGAAACACACTCTCCCCTCAATGACTAGGGAAAATGTTTTGTTGTTTTGTTACCCCCTCCCACACACACACATAGAGGTTTTAAGAGGGGGGGGGTTCAATATGCAATGTAAGTTTATGCTAATTGTAAGTTTATGCTAAGTTTGTGCTCGCCTGATTTTTGAAAATTCAGACCATTTTAGTGATCACAGGCCAACAAAAGGCGAGAGAAGTAACTTATTCATTGATCATCCCTTTTTCCAACATTTTAATTGATCACCCCCATCACAGCATATATGGGTGGCGGTGATTCATAATTTCCCCTTGAAACTACTTCAATTGTTTTTATGAAAAGGTTTTTCTGTTCATGTTATTCAACCTTTTATGAGTTGCATTGTTGCACATTAATTTCTTCGTTAGAGCATTGGTTTATATAGGGCACCCCTAAAATATTTTAGATATCAAAACAACCATGTTCTATGTTAAACAAGACCTAATTACAAGTTATTTTCAGTTCCGAAAGACCTAATTACACGATATTTTTAGTTCCGAAATTTTGTTTATAGGGGCAAACCCTCTCTGACGAAGTGATCATATATGGTTCCTCGCCCAAAAAGTGACCAAAAATGGAAAATATAAACAAATTAAAAATTAAAGTAGAAAGTTAAATAAAACATAGAATTAAAGAATAACATTCAATATAATGAATAGATACACAAAATTGAGGGTTGATTTAAAAATGTTATTGTGCGGGACAAAAATAGGCTAATTTAATGGGGTGTGGTATGCCCCAAGACAGTTTATGTCTTTATTTCAAACACAAGTGTACTTTGAAAAGCTTGCAGACCACATTATTATGTTATCTTTGTGGCTACAATATTTGCATGTGGCAGACGGGTACTCAGGTGATCATATATAATCACTTAACACATTCGTTTCGTAGACGAATTTGCTAGTATCTTAATGTAGCATAGTCATGCATATTCTGCGCTTTGGTGCGGGACATCTCAGTTGCACGTTCGTGTTGCAGCATTTTGCGATCGCCTTCGCGGAGACGACGACGCAGCGAAGTCGGCGACCAAATCAATACCGCCAGTTGTGTAACGTTGATGGGGGAGAACAAACAGCATGCAATCTTTGTGGGTACAAGACTCGCATATTGAAAGAAATGACAAACGCCGATTGAAACAAGAAGTCCTTTTTACTCACATCGACATAGTACCAATTAAAACACGGAGCCGACTGGTTTTGCGTTAAGAGGAAGGGAGAGAAAGAGAGAACTGCTGCTGGTCCCAGTTTAGCTGTCAATCACGAACGCCGAGAGAGAGAGAGAGGGATAATGAGGCTAATGAAATCATCATAACTGCCCGTCACGGATGCCTGATTTCATGTGGCCCCCAGAGGAGGCCACGCCTCAAGACGGACCATCTTTCTCTGACTCTGACTGACTCCTGTTTCTCTCGAAATTGTTCCCTCTTTAAACTTGTCGGTTGACTTAGCCACACCTTCTTTTGACACTTACACACCCTTTTCCAAATGTCCGGCGATTAATCACGGAGATCCTATCGTGACTTCACGTCGTTTCAAAACTGGCGGGCGGTCGTAACTAAGAAAAAAAAGATCGTAGGAAAAAAGGTCCACTGGAGCTTTTATGCCCCGAAGGACGAATAAAGGAGGGCGGAATGAAAATCGAACATCCTGAGATAAGTGCAGTTAAAACAGTCATCTAAAACCTCTAAAACAGTAGAGAAAAGCAAGCTTTTCTCTTGATATGCCCACGGCGCAAGGGAGATACAAAAGCGATATAAGAATGATAAGAACGAGAGAAAAAGACGGACACAGTAATGTTGCCTGATACATATCTCTTGGCCGTTAGCAACTACCCCTTTGAAGGTCACGCAAGATTGTTGGCATAGTAGTAAAAGCTCCTTTCTCTCTTCCGCTTGAATGAAGTATTTAGAAAAGTGAAATAAACTACATTTCTCAAGTAAAAGAAACGTTTGCGATTGTTTTACTTTTTGAAGTATGCGTATAAGAAATGAAGCTCTGACCGTTGAACGAAAATCGAATATAGCAACAAGTGTTCCGATGTTTCCTGAAACCGCCACGATACACACATTCATTATATTTTCGTGTGGGCTTTGTGACAGTGTAAATAAAAATGCAAATTGCTAATTGTTCCTGTGAGTTCTTAATGTGTGTAATGTAGTTCAGGTAGATGTGTGAATGCGAAATCCAATTGAATGGGTTTACTTACATTTTCTTTTTGGATAAGCCTTGGCCCTGTCTAGAGCGACGTGTGTTTATCGCACGCACTCAGATGGGCCGAATCATGAAAAGGAACAGCGCAATTAAACACGTGTGGTTGGGACCACTGTCCGAGGAAAGAGTGAGATTCAAAGCTGGCGCTCGTCACGTGACGGCTTAGCCACGTGGCGACGTAGGGGTGCTCTGATCGGATGGGATCCCATCCAGCGCTGGAGCGCTTCTGTACGGGACACAACTGTTATTTTTGGATCACCATAGATTGACCCAATACAATCTTCCGACCCTTTCCTTTCTATATGGCCTCAGGTAAATTTAGTAAACATATTCTAGTTAATAAGTGATCTGCGAGGTGGCTGAGATAGTTGTGTATTTTCTACCTGCACCAGTAGTCGATATTCGATCCCAGAATAATAACATGAATTCAAACACTGGTTTTCATGGCGGGCAGTTCCACTGCAGTTGGAAAAGATCGCAATACAATTTTCATTTCCTCCCATTTGACCTTGTGACAGCTGAAGTTAAGTAAAGGGGGAGCAGCTTATTATAATCACGGATAATGTTATCAAACAGTTATTGTT
>VCCN01004626.1:9613437-9635538 GCA_006491835.1 Architeuthis dux
ATATATATATATATACATGTGTTCACCTATACGCACATATGTATCCATATCATTGCATCCAAGTTCAATCATGTGTGTGTATGTGCGTGTGTTTATATCTTCTCCTTTGATCTATCTATCGATCGATAGAACATTCAACGACCCTCTCACTCAGTGAAGACAAGGCAAAAATATCTGACCTTGTTCTTACATGTTTTCACCCTCAATCAGCATGTATCCTGACAGCTGAAAACAGGGCCGACTTTAAATTGGGCCCCGTTAGGGTAATCTACTGCAGTCTTGTCGAATACACACTGCATTGCAACATACACCTGACACCACTGAATTCTGTAAACGTCAGTACTATTTGGTTATTCTGTTTATTTTGAAATCTTTTGCTGAACATATACTTTCCCGTGATGTCTCTCAATTGGCAATGAGACGTCGTGACCCAGCCTTCCCATTCTTTATGTCTCCTGCGAGGTTATTTTTGCAAAACCTTGCATCAGCTAGGTCTGTCAGCCCTCCCCCATTTGGCTCTCTGTGACATCTGGATTTTACAAATTAGATTTCAGACTGTAGACTAGATTAAGGAGAACGTTACGATCTTGAAAGAGGATTTTGAAGATTGTTTTGAAAAGTAGAAGGGACGGTGAGATAAGTGTGTGAGGTCTCACGGGGAATACTTTGAAGAAAACTAAGTCACCATTGCCCTATGTAAACTATTTTATCAAGTGACTGGATACTTTCCAGACATACCACGTAAGTCTGTACATCGATCATATGATTCCATGTGAAAATCGATTGTCTCATTTGTTCGAGTAAATTTAGAATCTATAAAATAGATCTCATATTTTTATCCGTTTGAATTGCGCACCTACTTCGCAATTCTAAAAACAATCACGAAAAATCAAAAGATCAAAGACGGATCAGTGTCTTCGATTTGAAAACGTTTGGAGGTTCAATCAAGCGAGGATAAATAATCCTTTAATTGGATCTCAAATATAATCCTTACTCTGCCGTCTTAATTACAAAAAAGATCACCAAAATAATCTCAGGATTTACTTTCTTTCTTGTTCTTTTTCCTATATGCAAGATATATTTTTTCCAATAGCTGGGGGGGGGCGTCTGAAGGGAGAACAAAAGTTAGAAAGTCCATTCTGCTCGTTGTGGTGAGAGGCTGGTTTCATGCCTTTGCCACGGGCGTTAGTACTAAGGGAACATTAACTGTCTCAGCCGGAATATGGACCCGGCTCAGCCGATTCCATCATCCGTGCTCTTAACCGTTAGGCCATCTTCACCTGCTCTTTTACAATTCTAAAAAAAAGAAGAAAAAACCCATAAAACAAGAAGAATCGAAAACCAAAAGAGGGAATCGGTGCCTTTTAGCAAAAACCATTTTGAGGTATAGTCAATCGATGAGAGATAATCTTTTACTTGGATTAACAATCCAAAATATGGAGGTGTGGTTGGCCTAACGGTTAACAAAACGCAGAATGGAATCTGCGACAGTTTGCGTTCATTTCGCACTAATGCCATTGGAAAAGACATGAATCCACTTCTCTTCGCCCCCTCCCCGTCAGCCATCGATAAATAGCAGGGCAGTTGGAGCTCTTTAGCCATGTAAGACAGTCCATCTTGGGCGTCGGGCTAGCACCCCGGCCCCGTAAATCCCACATGGATCGCTCGAGAAATGAAGACAAAAGCATTGCCTCATGTGTCTCAAAACAATTTTTAATCTGTCGTCTTAATTACAAAATATGCAGGTCTGGTTAGTTACTCAATAGAAACCGTCACGTGACCAACACCTTTTGGAAGCATGCCATATTGGGGGTTATTAATTAAAAAAAATTGGAAAAAAGGGTGATCAATGAATAAGTTACATCACTCGGATTTTGTTGGGCAGTGATCACTAAAAAGTCTGAATTTTCAAAAAAAACAAGCGTGAAAATTGCCGGACACAAACTAAGAGACCAACCTAGCATAAAATTACATTGAAAATTGACCCCCACCCCATTAAAGATCCTGATGGAGGTAACCTGAAGATATCTATGTTGACAGTTTTGATGACAATTTTGGTTGACAGTTTCTAATTATCAAAATAATTCCAGGGTTTTCTTTCTTTCTTATTTCTTGATATACCTGAAATAACACCTGAAAGAGTTGCGACTTCCACATTAGCGCCAGAAGCCGTTGTTCGAACACGAGTAGAAAGAGAAGATTTATAATGCTGACTTTTAAAGCCCTCCCCAATTGTAAGAATGCAATACAAACTTTCTACCCGATTTGGACTTGTGCTACGCGGTGGTAAAGTTAGTAAATATTTATATTCCATTACTTTTCCCCATTAAATGACCGTTCGGAAATAGAAAATTAAAATATGGAACGTTCAAAGATAATGTGAATACATAAAAGTATCCGATACATTGCAAAATAGTATTTTTTAACATAAGCTTCAATATTGCCAATTGCCAACTTCTGTCTAGGAATAGTAATCCTACTCCACAAGAAAGGAGATAAGCACGATATAGGCATCACAGATTACACTACTCCCTAACATATATAAACTATTCACAAAAATAATCACAAACAGACTATCAGGCACTCTAGATGAAAACCAAACACGCGAGCAGGCAGGCTTCAGAAGCGGCTACTGGACAATAGACCACCTACACGCAATAAATCAACTAATCGAGACAACCCTAGAATACAATAAGCCACTCTGTTTGGCCTTCGTAGATTACGAGAAAGCCTTTGACTCGGTAGAACATGCAGCAGTCTTTAACGCAATACGCGAACAAGGCGTTAACGAGAATTACATATACGAAAATGGCACAGAAATAATTAGACTACATAAAGATACAGACAAGATAAAGATAGCAAAAGGAGTAAGACAAGGGGATACAATATCACCTAAACTATTCACAGCGAGCCTAGAAAGCATCTTTCGGAAAACTGACTGGGAGGGAATGGGAATAAAAGTAGATGGAGAATACCTAAGCAACTTAAGATTTGCCGATGACATTTCTATGACATCGGAAGCATCCGAAGAATTACAAAATATACTAACCGACCTAAACAGGGAAAGTAAAAAAGTAGGTTTAAAGATGAATAGAACAAAGACAAAAGTAATGTTCAACGATAAAGTCCCCAAAAAGGTCATAAAGATAGAAGGCGAGATACTAGAAGAGGTCGATGAATACATCTACCTAGGTCAGGTAATACAGCTAGAGAAAGACCATGGCTGCGAAATAAAACGCAGGGATATAAATCTGGACAATTGGGAATCTCACAGACCTGTGTGATGCGGTGTTTTGCACAAAAAGCCCGTGCACAATCATATAATTCGATTTATTTGCATTTTCTTTTAAACCGCCCGATCAAAATGCGAAAACAGCAAAGTGAATTAATTACTATCTGCTACCCTTAACCTTCGTCTCCTGTCGTCTGCCTTCATCCTCCTCGTCTTTCGTCAACTGCTGCTCATCTTAGTAGCAGCCGCACTGTCCCAGACCTTCCACCCCGTGGTCAGTGGCTAACTCTTAAACTAACTGAAACTACAAATTCAAAACTTTCCATTTACTTTCTCTCAGCGATTCACCGCATAGCATCCCCACACGTTGTCCAAAGCCTATACGCCCATATAATAACCCACATTTTTGGGAGACTTTTTCAAACTAAAACTTACTCTAACCAACGTGTGCTTGTTGTACTAAGCCGCAGAAGACCTTTCCCTATCCCCCACCACATCGCTCTGCCACAACAGGCTAGCCGCCTAGAGTGACCCCCAAGGGTTGCCGGCTACGATCAGTCGAAGGCTACATGTATCAGATTACTCCCAACTTCTCTTTCTTTCTTTACAGGCAGTGTCCCTCTTTTCCTCTCTTTCTTAAGCCTCTCTTTAAAAGAATTGATAGTCTATTACGTATCTTGTTATTCCTACTTCGCCATCGTCATTGCTATATGTCTTAAAAGTTCTCTTGCTTCTGGTTTTCCTTTGATTTCCCTGCTGTTTTAGATGACTGTTCTCACTGCATTTCTATCAGAAGGTTCGATTCGATTCTGTCTTTGTTCCCTCGCCCATTGTGGTCGGCAAAGCATCGGCGGGTCCTTTTGTACGACCGAACGCTTCTTGGTAATATACCAACTGCCCTCCAAAATGTTTTAGGGACCGATCCGTCAAAGCCCCCATCCATATACGAATATTAAATAGAACACTCTTTAAGGGAAGAGATACCAAATAGTCTAGAAAATCTTTTTTTAACCATACAATAAAAATGCTACCCGTCTCACAGCTGTGACAGCCTTAAGTAACCCGTCCGTCGCGTCCGGCTACCAAGCACAGATTCTCAAACTGATTTAACGGCCTAAAAGTTTCGAATAAATTCAGATTCTTAAAATACGCTTCGTTGATTGACTACGTACAGTCTGACTTACTTTTTTCTTTCTCTCTAGGCCCTTGTGAACCGGGTGATCAAAAGACCTGGCTAAGGCTTTTGCCCTATATTCTGAATAGAACCTGTAACCTTTGACCTAACTTTTTCGACTGACTACCATTCTGCAAGCCAACTCAATTTCTTTATTGTCAAACTCCAGGGTTGACTTTACTTTCCTAACAACAAGAACAATCCTCACCAAAGATAGAGTAATAAACCGATATGCAAAATCCCCATTCCCCTACTGCGATTTGAACTCATGACCCAGTGATGGCTAGCCTGGTGTGTTACCAAAAAAATGAGTCTTACATACCTCCAAGATTTATAGTAGAATTATGCAAGGAAGTAGAAGTAAGACTCTGGAGCAGCCGGGTTTGTCTTTCTCTTGTGGTCCACCTTACTCTACTTCTCACACACTCTCTCACTCTCTCTCTCTCTCTCTCTCTCTCTCTCTCTCACTCACACTCACACTCACACTCTCACACACACACACACACATTATTATTTAACACCTATAGTCATTCAACCTCGCTTCGTATTTTCCGTTCCTTCTTTTTATCCTGTCCAACAAAGTCAAATGTCTGACAGTTAATATCTCCTGTCACTAGTGTTAACGTGTAAAGAAGTAAGATTGGAAGAACTTTGTCTGCCAAGTAATTCGCTATTAGTTTGTTACATTTGAAATGTCGTTTTTGAATAATAACATGAAGGGTGATATAAACAAAAGAAAAATGGTTAACATTTAATTAAAATATGACTCATTTGAAGCTTTTATAACTTCCACTACTTCCACTACTACAAAGAAACTACTAAGAAAAATAAATTTACTTCTCAGAGCATCGATGTGACCATATGTTCGTTGATGTAGTCAGTGATTTAAGCCTCATTCATTTCCCTTTCCTTTTCCCCGTTATTCTATATATGTTATTATATTAACAAACTCGTTAGATTGGCTTCCTTTACCTTACGGTCATTCTACTGTGAACTTATCACAGAACTTCCGAAAATACAGGCTGAAGAATATATTGGCCGACACTCTGCTAAAAACAACAAGAATGTATCGAAAAATTAAAATACGTTATCTCAGAGCTTGAAACGTGTCCATAGAAAGAATACCTTTTGGTGTTGTCTTCTGTTGCGTGATTCTCTTTCGAGAAGCTCTAAACAAAATCGCCATCTGCATTCTTGCGTCGCACTAATAACACGACAACAAACATGTCGGCGGAAAAGGAATTCTGTATTTACTTCGCATGAACAAAACAAATCTATCTGACCTTCCCTTTTTGCAGTCAAAGTGTCTCTCCCGCTCTCTTTCTCCCTATTAGATAAGGTCCATTTAATCGCCACCAAAACACTTTTCGTTGCTAGCTAAAGATATGCGTGTCCCAGAAAACTCTTATCCTCGCTAAAGTATCTACATTCCAACCCCCTCTCTCGAATTTGTTTTTTCGAATCTAAATCTCCAACTGCTTAAAACTTATAGAAGTTAAAAACTAGAAAAACTCATTAGCCGACAAAACTGTTCTTATTGGCTACACAATATCACGTGACACTCTGCTGGTGTGTTTTTCCCAGCCAGAAATATCATTCATCAGGCCAATGGCTTCTCAGCACGGGTCCGATTTTGGCTGACCAAACGCAGACTTATGTCTGGAATATGTCCCATCCAATTATATATCACGCGTGGGAAAGTCCTGACAGTGAAACCATAGAAAGATACACCTATGTTATGTGTATATAAATATGTACACACACACATACACACACACACACACACACACATATATATATATATATAAATACAAACTCATTAACGGTCTCTCACTCTCTACCCCATATTGTAACAATATAACTTTATTTTATGTACCTCTGCCCACGAAGATGGAAGAGTTTATATATTCACTTGTCTGTCTTTCCACCTGTTCGTCTATACACACGATATCTCTAAATCGGAAATAAATTCCTCGATCCGCCCCAAAATTGAATCCCATTGCCCATTGCACATCCTTCCACTAAATTTCATTGGAATTCATCGAGAACTTTTGGAGATATCGTGTGGAAAGACAGATGGAATGACGGACAGAAGGACGAACAGAAAGACTGAAACGAGTGAATACATATACCTCTCCACCTTCTTTTGCGGAGTTAATGATCTGCAGATCCTACGGCCGTTCATATCGACCTTTACTAAAAGTTCATCCGATTAGAAAGGCTCAAGTGTCACTCTTGCAGATGGTCAATATGAGAAAATAATTACATTGGTGGTCGAGGTTAATTGAATTAGAAATATATTTGGCGTTTGGCAGACCGTATCCTCGTTCAGAGAAACTCTGTAGAGGTTTAAGATTGATATTTGCTTCCTAATCAAGCAAACGGCGGCTTGTGGATCACATCTAGCAAATCTTCTGATTCTGAGAATCCACAACACTGCATGGGAATTTTAAAAATACTACCTATGTCCTCATGATAATTATTACATTTAGTGTGTGAAATATATATGCAACTATAACAACTATTATGGGACAGAGATAGTACATGTTTCCCCCGCTATCTGGAAGTAAAACGTTCCAATAAAAACCTATCATAAGACGAAGTAGCGTAAAGCAAAGAAGCAATTCACATTTATTTATATGGGAACATGAGCATTTCCAGACCAAAACAAATGTTGATTATATTATGTCAGGATGAGTCATCCGAGATTTTTCGAAAAAGCGAACATAAAGCAAACTTTTTAAAAGCGGTCGATACCTATACAATCAAAATTTTGTAAAGGCTTCATTTATAATTCTCAGCCGAAACGTCAACACAACGTTTTGAACTGTTGTCCTCATCTTTGTTGTTTTTATCACAATGTTTCTGTTGATATATTTTTGCAGCATGGACTCTGGCGTTATCATGCAGCAGAGTGAAATTCTTTCCATTTACACAGAATGGGTACTCTTTGTTTGAGTTTTAAATGCACTGTTTCAAGATATCTCCATATCTATATTTGGTCACTTTCTAAGAAGCTACGCTGCATCAAACATTCACAACAACATTCCGGGAAAGACAGCGTTGTTTCGGTTGATGTTTTGGCTTCGCCTCCGCATCCTGCCATAATGGAGATTTCTACAGTGATTTATCAAAAGTCATGATACGATGCAAAAATGGATCATTTCAAGTCTTCTGCGAAATCTCGGACTGAGTTATTTTGGACCATACCAATCTAGTAGACCTTCAAAACTTCTACCATTTTCTCGGTTTTGAGGAAGGAATATTTAATGGTTTTATAAGAGGGGTCCCTATTTACAATGTAGCTATAATGCTAAACTGCACCCTTACTTTCCATTCTTCATAGGTAACTGCGGATGTGAATTATGACAGTTTGGCAGTATTTTTTAAGGAACCTATCTCTAACCTGAAAATAAAACATGTGCTTCTCAGAGAAAAAATACTAAATTCCACCTGTAAGCTTAATCTCAACCTAAACAAAATATGGGTACGATTTAAATCCAATAGTCTGCGTCGACGTGCAAATTACTAACGTCAAAAGGGAGCACATTTTTCTAGTTTTAGAATGGGGTACAGAGTTTATTTCTTCAAAAACCATCATATAAATTCAAATATATACGTGTTTTTTAAGGGTAATTACTAGTTTAGAATAACAAATATATCTTACATGTACTGCCATTGATATGAAAATCGGTAGCCTTAAATTTACTTCCAAAATATAACCAGAAAATATCAGATTATATCACATAAAATGTCTGATTTCGACGCGATTATTGTAAAGAAATCATTTTTCTTCACATGTAATATCCCATTTTAGAAATGGGTCGCTATTGTTGCGAATAAAAGTTGACACAATTTCTGATTTTCTCTCAATTCAATAATAAGCCATTTGCCCAATTTTTGTAACCTTTCCCATTGTTATGTTTGGGTTGTTGAATATTTATTGACTGTTCGTGTCAGTTAAATTAAATTCCTATTCTGCATTCCTTAATCAGCTGATCTATTATCTATCCATCTATCTTTTTTCTATTCTATCAAGCTATTGATTTATTTTACCTTTCTATCTATCTGTCTGTCTGTCTATCCATCTAACTATTTACTTATTCACTTTTAGGCGTGATGACATCATCCGACCTTTATGCGAGCAAGATTGATTATATTTCAATTTTAAAATTCCTTCTCAATATTGTTTATAATTAGAACCTATTTCCATATTCGTGATATTTAGAAGATACTTTGGCCTCAACAAAACCAAACAATTTCATTTGTTTATACTTATCGACTTCTGCCTTCTTTAATCTGCTGATCTATTGTTAATCACATTCGGAGAACGCATTTAAACTTATCTCTCTATCTGTCTGTCTGTTTATCTGTCTATCCATCTAACTATCTATTTATTTATTGGCCCCCATTTCCCACCCCAAGGGCTCACTTCGCTACACCATCACATCCAAATGACGACAAACAGCCATTCGAGGTATGTGCTGAAGTATGCAGCCATTTAATACTGACGAAGAAAAGCTTACCTAGGGCAATGATACCTTATCTCCCTTCAAACTACTCCCCCTGGGATCTCATACACATATCCTAGCGTCCCATTCAGTCCGCAAAGTCCTATTTCGGGATCACCATCAGCTGCCTCGTTGCGTTCTCTTCAATCTCGTCCATGGCCTCAGATATCCCCCCTTACAATGGCTAGTTTAGCTTCCGAACTGTAGGAGGTAAACCAACAGACCTGGGTGATGCGATGTTCTGCTAAAAAAGAACTACACGAAACGTGAACAATAACACACTCGGTCGTTGTGAATGCGACAGACGGAGTATACAGGCTTTTTACTACCGACTGATTAACCCGATGTATGAGTATCTGTACACGCATGCGCAGTCAGGTCGTTTCTGATTGGTTGCCAAGTTACATCAAGTTCACGCAACTGGTTCACGAGATATAAAAAAGGGCTGGATACTTCCCGGATATAGTTTGTACGTGTCATCTTTTAATTTGTTAGTCTTCGAACAACAGTTATTAGTTTCATTTTATCTCGAGCAATTCGGAACGAGCAAGGTGTCACAAATGAATAATTCAAGCGAGCGCTTTTGAATAAGTGATTAAGCCAGGGGGGAGGTGTAAAATTAACATCTACTTGACAATGTGTTCATTTGCATTGCAGTAATTACTTTGAAGTTTTGCTTCCTTGCTCATCTCATTAAATGCTGAGCCAATTTAAACACTTTGCCCAAGTCAATAACTTTAGTTCGTTAATTAGAGTTTGTTGAACCAGTAGTCTATTTTTCTTCTTCTTCTGCTTATCATTATAAGTACTGTATATGCTCGTGTATAAGTCGATTTGGTTGTTGATTTTGGAATTAAAAAAACATTAATTCACTACTAGCTAGTGGAGATTTCATGGGTGTTGACAACTAAGACATCACCATTACTCTCCTATATATATGCAATTTGTTAAAGTAATTCAATTAAAATGTATCTATATTAACTACAATAACGGTACAAGGCTTTAGCGTTCGCTCCGTTCGGTGCTTTGCGGCGTGGGCAGAGGGCGAGAAATAATAGGAATTATGAACTCATCCAACCATGTTGAATATCTCGAGAAGCAGTTTCATTGCCTTAATGTAACTTGATAACCAATACGAGGGAACCTTCCTGCGCATGCGTAAGAATACACTCTCCCATTGAAATGCCCTACATTGGATATGGTTCGGTAATATTAAAAAGCTGGATAATTTTCGGAGATACTGATGGCTGCTTTTGTGTTGCGTCATAGCGAGTACGCCGGCGCTGCTTTTTTTTCTCTCAGTCTCAAAGCTCAAAGCTGTTGTGATCTTTCACTACCCAGCTCTGTTCATTGGTCTCCATGTACCCGGCAGCAGGTTTCGAGTGCTGCCGTCAGGTCGTACTTGTATCTCTTGTACTGACCCTACTGGAATCTGGACGAATTCTCCGTAGAACAGTGCATTGGTTGTGCGGTTGTCGTCCATGTGGACCACGTGACATGACCAACGGAGCTGAGATCTCAGGAGGGACGCCCCGAGTCCACTGAACTTGCTGCGTTCAAAAACCTCAGTTTCTGATATGTTGTCCCTCCACGAGTGCAGATCTTACAAATACATCTCGTGGACATTTTCAATCACATTAATTTAAGTAGATTATGAATAGAATTATATCATAATACAATAGTATTTCTTCTGAAAATTATTCGAAAAATGAGTCTCTTGAAAAATACAGGGTTAGCAAAAGTCTTTTGATTATGTTATGTCAATTGGTGAGCTTTACCTTCTGAAGGCACTGCACAGCTTTTCTTTATTATTTTGCACTTATTTTATGTTCCTGAGAATTGCCATCTTTCTGTACCTAAAACATTTCAAGAAAACTCCCCCTATGTCTAATAAACTGAGGATCGGTGAGGCTGATGCACTGGGCGCTCAATGGAAGAAAGTTACCATTTATTATAAAGTCACTTTTACTCGTGTATAGGCCGACTTATAATCATCATCATCATCATCATCATCATCATCATCATCATCATCATCATCATCATCATCATTACTGTATATATTTATGTATAAGTGGATCTTATTTATTATCTTTTTTTATTATTATTATAATGCGACTTTACATCGAAACACAAACGTTTCAGCAACATTATTGTATATTTCAATTCAAGAATTTCATTCCAGTCAATTAGAATCGAATGTTCTTATAATGAAATCTATTTTTATTTCATAACTGAAAACCTTTTAAAAAAGCGAATACGGTAATAATTTCTCTTGAACAAAATCGATCGTTTTCGCCTGATTTAATTCTATTTTTTACTGAAATACGTTCGTCGTAAAAATTCCATTTTCCATGAATGAATTAAATTTTAAAAAGTACAGTATGAATAGAACCAGATTATAATAGAACCGTAAATTACCGAAACAATTACCCGTTTATAGGTCAATTGTAATTTTCTTTACTCAAAATTCAGTCTGACAACCTATATTCCCCCGCCATTTTTTAAAGCATTCTTCAAGCTTTCGACCTAGACATTTCATATGTTGCCATTGCTAATCTCCACCCACCCAACCCCTGGATTACACTATTGCTACTAATATTCAGAGATATTTCAAGATTTTATTTGTATGTCAATGAGTTTGATGCTCGATATTTACGTAGCTCAGTACGACACAAGGCCAAGTTAACGGGTAACCCTACAGAGCTCGTAGGGGTGTTACGCTTACCGTAAAACTAGCAGATATAGAAGAAGGTTTGGGATCTGGGAGCGCTCAAAGGTTTTACCAATATAAATTAATGGGAATTGCTTCTTCACTTTACACTATTTCGGCTTACGAAAGGTTTCATAGGAATACCCTTCTTTTGAGTATTGAAGGAAACCTATATATAGTGTTGCCAAGTATGGTTTGTTATTTATAGCTAAAACTGTATCTTAAATGGCTAAAATCGGCTAGATTTCTCCATTTTCAGCTTAAAATGTTATATATACTCATGTAAAGTCCACTTATCAAATAAAATAACTATATACTAAGACTCCAGAACAAACCATTAATACAATCTGTACATTTACTTTTATTAAACTTACTACTTATATGTTTAAATGGCCAGACCTTTGGCTATCGTAGATTTCTAAAATTGAGGGGAAAATCAGCCAGATCTAGCCGAAAATGGCTAATTTGGCAACCCTGTCTGTGTACCGACACCAAATGAAATAGATGAAGTATTATAAATCATTATTAACATTTCTTTTTTCATTTTTATTATGCTAATATTTCATTATGCTAATATTTATTCACAATACTTCATCTACTAAAAAGATAAATACAAAAATGTATTTACCGAAACTGACACTACCAAATCATATTTTCGTTCTTAAAAAGCGAATAAGGTAATAATTTCTCTTGAACAAAATCGATTGTTTTCGCCTGATTTCATTTTATTTTCTGCTGAAATACTTTCGTCGCGAAAATTCCATTTTCTCCACGAATGAATTAAAAACAGTACAGTATGAATAGAACCAGATTATAATAGAACCGTAAATCACCGAAACAATTACCGTTTATAGGTCGACTGCAATTTTTTAAACTCTAACTTCAGTCTGACAATCGATATTTTCCCGCCATTCTGTAGGATTTCGACCTAGATATTTCCCAAGTTGCCATTGCTACCCCCTCCCGCCACCGCATCAGGGTTGCATTATTGCTACTAATACCCAAAGATATTTCAAGATTTTATTTGTATGTCAATGAGTTCGATGCCCGATATTTACTTAGCTTAGTACGGCACCAGGCCACATTAGTGGGGTAACTGGGAGGGCCAATCAGTGTTGGAAATTTAAGTGGTTCTTATTTTTCAATTTTCCGAAGTTAGGAGTGAATACAAAATTTGAAAGATTGAAGAAGAAACATCTAAATTGGCAACACTGGACTCCCATATTCGAAAAAAACAAAATAAAAAAACCCATTTAAATTGGTAACACTGGGACAAACTCCTTACATAAAGGAATTGGTCTTCGAGACTAACATGCTAACCATCTCAGTCTGGTAGGCCCCAAAATAAGTTCGACATCTGGCAAGTTCGAAATTATTACTTGTAGAAATTGAATCTTTTTATTTAGGGAGCTTTCTCTTTATGTTCGGGTTTTTTAGTGAGTCACCACCAAATGCTAACGTTCTTAATTTTAAAGAACGGAAGCTTAAAGAGAGAAAAAAGATTAAGTTACATTTTTTTTTCCGATATGTATTCACATCGTACTCAAAACATAATGCTCTTCGGGATTATTTACGTCACTTATATATTTGACATGTTGCTCTTCTTTTTTATGTGTTCTTGCAGGTATGCCGTTTGCGAATATGTGTCTCTTTGAGGTCACATAACCGCCCAAACCCCAGGGAACAAGTTCACCTGGCCCTGATCAAGGGAACTCCATTCACCAAGTCTCAGTTTGGGGACGGTATGGAACTGTATGAAATACTCATTATTGGAGGTAAGCTCAAATCCAAAGTTTCACAGTTTTTTCGTATTCGCTGGCATCTCTCACATTACATTGTTTAGCGTTCAGCGTTTGTTTTGCAGCAAAGCCGTTATAGAGGCAGCGCATACCCTCTTCCCTTTTCCGTATTTCCCGGCATCTCTTCCTCTCCTTTCCCCTCTCTCTCTGTAGCTTCACTCTATCTCTCACATTCCATCGTTTAGTGTTTAGCGTTTCTTTTGTAGCGAGCCATTATAGAGGCAGCGCGTATCAGATTTTCCGTATTTCCCGGCATCTCTTCCTCTCTTCCCCCCCCTCTCTCTCTCTATAGCTTCACTCTATCTCTCACATTCCATCGTTTAGTGTTTAGCGTTTCTTTTGTAGCGAGCCGTTATAGAGGCAGCGCGTACCAGATTTTGGTCAAACGTGCGCCTCGCATTCATGTAGGATATCATAAAATCTAAGATCTTATAATACAATATTTCATTTATTTATAATACACACACTTTCAGAATGTTATTCATTCATAATATATAAAATGTGATCATTTAAAACGTTCCAATTTATACAGACAATATCAAACGAATCAATCTGCAGTAATTGGAGGATACAAATTGAACGAGAACGGCCAACAAAAATATGACAAGTTTTGATCGAATCAAACTATTTTTTGATATTATTTCCATTTTTTCTAATGACTACAATCAGCCTACTGTTCATAGAAGAAGTTAAATTCACAATTTATTCAGCTGTAATGGATTCAAAAACAGTTGATATTGCCCCCCATACTTCATTTCTGAATGAACATTGCTTGCCACCCTCATAAAAGCGTCTTTTGACGACGCTCTTTCGACAAAATTATTTTTGTTGAAAACTGGATGGTCTAGTTATATTAATTTACCTCTGCCAACGAAGAGGTATATGGATTCGGTCGCGTCATTCTGTCTATCTGTCTGTCTTTCCGTCTGCCTTTCTGTCTGTCGGATCAATGTACAATTACCGTCGTAATTATATGTTAACACTACGTGATATCTCTAAAATGTCATGTCTGTCCACACGGTATCTCCAATAGTTTCCAATGAATTTCAATGGCATTTTGTGGAAGGTTCGGTAATGGGCCATGTAAGAAGTGATTACATTTTGAATGGATAAATGCAGAATTACTTCCCCTGGCAATGACAGTGGCAGAGGGTTACGCTCTCTTAGTGCTTTCTAGTTGTGTAAATGTATTCCAACCATTTGAAAGAATAAATATCCTAAAATATTGGACTCTGTCGAAACCCGGGATTGAAACAGGGGGACATTCAACGCTAAACGTTCTTCCAATTGAACATTTTGGTTGAAGGCGAGAATGGTCTAACCTTAAATATTCCAACCATTGAAAGAATCAATGGGACAACTTAGTGAAATATTATTTAACTCTTTGAAGCACATTTCCTTTTCTTCCATTTTGATCTACTCCGCCATCTGTTGTTCAGCCTGGGTACTAAACACAATCGTTGGATAGAATATAAACCTTTGTGCTCGTTGATATGAAAGTAAAAAGGTGTTGTTAAAAATTATCCACTCACACTTCAAAAATATGATGAAATCTAACCATGATGCTTCAAAGATTTAAACGCAATAGGACATTGTATCGTTGACGAAAGTCAGAACCGAACAGGGAACCTTTAGATCAGGCGTCCGCAACTTACGTCCCAAGGGCCAGATTCGGCCCACTAAGGGATATTGGCCGGGCCGCCAAGGAATATTGACCGGCCCGCGAGCAAATATTGAGATACTATGTTTACTGTTTATGTTTTAAAGATTCTTTGTGTCTTTTTAATTAATTCAAGAGATGCCTTGATTGAAATCAATTGCGACTAAATTGAGTTATTCGATTACTAATTGGCATCATTGGTTAAGTACAACTGATTTGCTAGCATGCGTTATTCATTGATTCATGTAATAAATTGGATAATTCTCATATTTCAAGCTTTCTTATGGCATCTATCTGGCCCACCGTCCACTGATTAATATGCGATCCGGCCCGTAGAGGCAAAAGGGTTGCCGATCCCTGCTTTAGATCTAGAGTACACTCTTGCTGTAATGGCACTCATTCTAACGGCACTATTTAATCAAACACGCGTACTAACGGCACGTTTGTTTTTCATATTCTCGCACAACTATTACCAGAGATTAGTTTGCAGCAACGCCACATGAAGATTCCAGTCCATCATTTTCAAAACTGAAATTGGTAAACCCTAAGAATAATTTGTATCTGTTCTTTTTGGTTTCTCATTATTAATACACTTCGTATAAAATCCATACGTTTTAACTGCAAATTCCTTATAACGGCACTCTTATATCCCCGAGGATGCCGTATATATTGTATATTCTAACGCACTCGCAACTGAGCTATTTCCTTTGGACTCTTTTTTTAAAAGCATGAGTGCTTTAGAGATCGTGATGTAGCCGTCTTTGAATAATCCGATCCAATCTTTATCATTTGTCAATAATGGCTGACAAACAAACTCACATTAACGGTAGAATATTTATTCTTTCAACCCTTGACGCTTCTCGTAACAGATGCTCCATCGCTCGATCACTAACCGCCCTCCCCGTTCCTAACCCGCCGCTCCCACTTCTTGCTACGTTGCCATATTATTGATTTTCGTTTTACTCTATGCTCCAGCACGTTTTACGCCAATATTTCATGCTACTCTTTTATGTCTATCTCGTTTTGATCTCGTTGCTACCATCTAACCCAGGTCCAAATCCATCCTTCTGTGCGAACCACAAGTTCTTTAGAGGTAACAAAAAGACAAGCGCTTCTGATGAAGTAGGAATAACCTCAGAATTCTGTTCTGTCACGATTTCAATTCATTCGCCGGTACGGTTGCCGGATTATCGATTTTCGTGTTACGCTTTGCTTCGGTTCGTTTTATGCCAATACTTCCTGAAACTCTTTCATGTATATCTTGTTTCGATTGTGTTGCTGACTTAGGACAGAATCTATCCTTCTGTCTCAACCACGGGTTTGTCAGGAAGGCCCACGTAGCCCCACCTAAAACCTAAAAAATCATGTTTCTCAAAACTGAGAATTCAAGTGCTCACTTTTGGCGTTAGTCGCTCGCATGTCAGAGCATACCATTGGATATAATATCCATGATTTAGTGTCGTGTTGGGGTTGGGGTTGGGGTTAGGGATATGGATACAGTTTTTGCTATAACAAAACGTTTTATTGTCGGGTTAGGGTCAGATTCCTTAGAAAATACAGCCAAACTGTCATAAGCACTGAGAGAAAGAAAAAAGCAAATACAATTAAAAGAGAAAAGTTTTAATTTTCTCCGTCGTAGTTTGAACTCGTCCTCCGATTTCATTTTCCTTGTCTATAACCATTGAACCATTATCGCTACCAATAACCATTGAACCATTATCGCTACCAATAACAATTGAACCATTATCGCTACCAATCATTTACTGTTTTTTAGAAGTACATGAATATTTAAATAGAAACTTACAAATTAAGGCGTTGATCCTAAATTGACCTACCCTATGTTCATTCTGGGCCCAAATCACCATTGTACACAAATTTGTAGCCGCCTCCCAGATATTTGAAAATACCCAAATTGATCTGCCCCTAAAATGACATTTAAGGGTCACCCGAGGTCGGTGCATCCTATCCTATGTTTATCATGGGGTCAAGTTACTCTCCTACCTAAATTTGAAGCCCGTTTGTTTGTAACACTTTTCAATGAACACACAGATACTACACTCTGCTCGCTCGTGTCTTTGATAAGTTCCCCCTCTTTGCTCTACTCTACGTTGCCGGATTATTCTTTTTCGTTTTACTCTCTTTTTGATCCGATGAAGTAGGGGTGACCTCAAAATCCTCTTCTGTCACGATTTCAATTCATTTGTTGACAGGGTTTGTGTCTCTTAATCTGACACTGGTAAATTGAGGTCCACGTTCAGGCAAATCTCGTACTTACACCAGAATTTCGGTTGTGATTGGGGAAAACACCTGACGACATATAAAATACGCACAGAAAGAGAGAGAGAGAGGGGTGCCGTCCACTTATTGTTTATATGGAAGGCCTGAACAATATTGTTCTGAGCACTGGGGCCGCTGTAGAGTTTAATACCATACTCGGCTATGGAATGGATCAGCTGAAACGTTGTAATAACAAAAAAAGTAACAATAAGAATGAATTATTTAGTCTAAACAATTCTTGGAATGAAGGTGGAACAGCCGTATCAATACCAGTAAGTAAAATGCGTACCTGAGTACTAATGCAGTGGCAACATATTTTTAAAAAATGATTTTGTAAAGTTTAGTTACATATGGGTATTTGCCAACATTTGACAAAAATAGCTATTTTGTGCCACTGCATTAATATTTTTTCGTCTATTCTATGTTAAAATATTCTTGTTCAGTGTCTTTGTAATTGTTTCCAATTATACTAAAACTTTGTACAGGTACGCATTTTTCCTACTGGCCCTTTTTTCTTTTTAGAAGTCATTTATAACTTCTAGGTAAACATTAAGCTTATTATTTGAATTAAGAATTTGCTGATTCTTGCATTTCAAGATTTATTTGCAAGTAATACAAAATAATTATATTACTCACTGATTTACTCAGAATACTAAGAATTTCGAACCGAATTTACTAGATAGTTCTACTTCCGTTGTCCAGGATGGGGATATCTCGTAACGGTTATTCCTCCTTGAACTAGCGCATATGATTGTCGGCACTACTCGACCCATGGATTGAACCTGAAAATAGGTTGCTAGATGCGCGTAACGAACATTTTTATCCACCTGCCGTGAGACGATCGGGTGGTGAAAACGTAAACCCAATGTAGCTTGGTGTCGCTTATTTACTTGGTACGCATATTGAAAAAGAAAACTGTACCTTAGTTATTTCTTTTTTAAATAGGGTGAATCCTTGTTTTTCTGTAGCCTATGCCTGCAACGTTCGAATTCAGTTCTGCAGTTTAGGTGTATAATAACTTTTTACGACAAATGTTTAGCAAAACAATTTGCACCACGAAGAAGAATAAAATGTGCCAAGACTTTGTATCTAGCGTTTTTGAGAGCAATTTCCATGACTTGGTGTAATAATAACGTTACTCAGAATAAAATACTCTACTAAATGACAAAGATTTTATTTAAATTGGTTGAGTTTTGCAAAGGTTATTACAAAATTAAAATCGTCGCTTTGTGAAAAGAACTCAACTTTCAATATATACACAACGCTACCAGAAAAGTATTGTTTTAAAGAACAGAACGTCGTTCATGTTATAGCCGAACGCGCTAACCAGTTGCGCCACGGAGGTATATCCCAGTAACAGCAGAGTTATGTATTGCTGAATGCAATTCACATGTGCCTGGCTTTCAAAAGTCTTTTCATTTCTCACATAAAAAGATTTCAAATTACACACCACTACCAGAAAATTCGTCCGCAGCTATAACTACTCTTGTTTTCAAAAGCATGTTGCACCGGGGTGGATTTGAACGCTCTAACCGTTTGCATCAGGACGGCACACGCCTGAAAAGACGAAGCTTTTAAAAAATGTTCCCTTCCAATTCACATGTGCCTGACTCTTTTTCATTCCTCACATACTAAAACTTTCAGCCTCAAAAAATAAAAACATAATTATATATATATATGTACACGTGACTACCAGAAGATTCTGACTTTGAAATTATTTTTCATTACCCACCCTTGTTATATGATTACAAAATGGGGGGGGGGTTCTTGTTTTTTTGATAACTATGACATTAACAGGATCATGTTACATATGCCTGCAAAGTTTCATCTAATTCAGCTCTGCAGTTTAGGCGGCCATTAACTTTTTATAGCGAATTTTCAAAAATTTCCTAAAACTTTCAGAGCAATTTTCGTGACTTGCTGTAATAAAGGGAGCTACTCGCAATAAAAGTCTCTACAAGATGACGTAGATTTTATTAAAATTGGTTTTCAATCAGGTTTACAAAAGTTATTACAAAATTGAAATCATCGTGTTGTGTAAAAACTCAATTTAATCATAGTGTGCTGCTGCGTCCGCCCGATATAGTAACCATCATGTTAAATATTGGTAATTTTTAGGTTATTATTTAAATATTTACTTTTATGAGATGAGGTATTGTAACCAAATGTATTAATTTTGATTACTTTTACCTGCATCTTAATTCTTTTAGTTGTTTTCATCACAACTCAACTCGGGCCATCACTGTATGGCAGCGAGCAAACAACGCGCATCGGAAATAAAGAGTAAACACCCGGTGAGATTCTAACTCACGTCCCTCTTGCCAGAGGGAAGCCTGGTTTATGCCCAGCTACTTTGATCACTCAGCCACGGAAGCTTCATTTGTTAAGAATATGTAACGGTTTTGTTTGGCCTCGGAAGATGAATTCTCCTAGAAATATTCTCCTAGAAATATAGAAATTGAGTAGTTTGGTTCACCATTGAAATAAACTGTTTTATTCCCAGTACTGTTTGGATATAACCATAGTCAAATATAACAGTAGAATATATGCAAAGGAAGACAAGCAAGACAGCTATTTTTTATGAACAACATATCGTAATTGAGAAATGAAAGGAAATGCATGTTACAAAACATAAATAATGCCAAATGATTGATAGTAAACACAATAATGAACATGTGTAATTAAAACATGCTGATAGAGAAGATAGATTAAAATGTGCACATAGAGAAAATGGCTTTAAAGCATGTTTCTGTGGAAAACAGACGGACCACACCTCATTCTGTAAAATAATACAGGCAGGAATAATTTTGCAAGCAAGCAGGGTTATATGAATATGTAGTAATCCAACCACACGCCCTACCACAGATTTTTTGAAATCTCTCGTTGGTGGTTGGCTGAATCGTTTAAACAAAGAGTTTGATTCTTTTGGCAGTACGACAGGACAGCGGCAGTCGGCAGAGAGATCTTGACCAAGACAGACGCGATTGTTGGCCACCCGACCGGACATGGGGAGGCAGGAAGAGAGAGAGTGATGGTTATACGTTAAAGTTGGAGGAGGAAGACAGACAGCCAATGACTATGATAGTAGTTCGCGTAGATTGCATTGGTAGTTGCTGAGAGTATTTTTTATTCAAGGAATAACAGCACTTTGCTGAAAAGTTGGGATTTGGAGAAAGTCAGAGGTCCCAAAATGAGTACCCCTCAACCACAAGAGACCGCCGACTTAGAAAATTATCGCTAAGCATAAGTCCAGAAAGTGACACGCAAACAAGGGAAGAGGCACTTGACCGTAAATTAAGCGGTTCATCGAATTAGACACTGGCTACATAAACACGGAGCGAAAACATTAGCGAGTGACTCTCCTTGCTCCCTCCACCGCAAGAGCCTTTCCCCCTCTCTCTGGCGATAGCCGATTACAAAGATTGTTGTAGACCGAGAGAAAAACCCGACAACTGAAGAATTCAAGACAAAACAATATAAAAAACAAACATAGATTCTAAAGTTAGCTAGCTATTTAAGCTTAACGTCCAAATGAATACAAATCAAGAGACGCTAAGCGCGTCTCTTGATTTGTATTTATAGTAAACATTTGGACGTTAAGCTTAAATAGCTAGCTAACTTTAGAATCTATGTTTGTTTTTTATATTGTTTTTAAATATCTTTTCGTGTTATTTTATATTAAGAGCTATCTTGTTCTAACTTTATGAAAAGGTGTGTCTACGTTTAATAAATGTATCTACTAAATTCATTGTAAATTTCGTATTTCTAAACTTAATGAAAATTATATAAAATTTTATTTTTGTTCAGTTTGGACCTTTTAAACGCACCCTTTACGCGGGATATCGGCTACATGTTTGTTGGTTATCTTTTAGTCCTAGTAGTATTAAAGTAATTTTATTACTTTATATATTTCTTTATGATTTTTATATATTTCTTTTCTTTGTTTTATTTTTTTTTCAGCTGCAGTATCAATTTTTGTCTTTCTCCTGACAATGGTGCTCTACATGATGTGCCGTTATACCAGGCAGAAGGGCGATTATGTGACGGAAGAGACGAGAAGGGCTACAGATTTTGAAGACAACATCAGCATGGCTTTCATGTACAGTCCTGATGGTATGCCAATTCCACCACGAAGAGAATGGTTTATATGAAAATAAAAACAATTGAATGAATTTCTGAGATGAGGAATTATGATTATTATACACTGATTTATTTGAACTAGTGTCAGCATTTTGGTTGTTATAGTCAAAGCGTAGGGCAATCCAATAGTGGGTCGGACTTAGAGCCTTAAACCTAATGCGGCTTGTCTGCCTCTTCTACTGAACCAGATTATATGACTTTAACTACCCCTAATTCTACCTCCTGATTACTATATCACAGACAGCGGAATGAGAACAATCTATTTTCGTGGGTTGAATAAATGGTTTGCTTCAAAATTTCCAGGTTACCAACTACGACAGTTACCTAAAGAAGGCTCGGGGTACAAAGACCGAAACGTTGTGAAGTAACAACCAAGATGAGTGCACTGGTCAGAGTAAATCAGTGTATAATAATACAAACTTTGAATCAAAGATAAAAGAGTGAATCTACAATTAAACATCACCGTCCAATGAAATCACTCCGATCTAAAAACTACATTCAAATGCCCCACAATTTGGGCCATGTGCCAGACTCAGCTAAGTATGTTAAATATCTACATACAATATACAGGCTGCCTTAATATATATATATATATACA
>VCCN01004626.1:9657056-9669200 GCA_006491835.1 Architeuthis dux
ATATATATATATATGCTTCTATTGTAATATTGACGGTTCTATGTTAGCTGTCTGACAATAAAACTTGCAGTTATTGCATGCTAGACATGACATTTACGCCTATTCTTTTGAATTCTCCTGGTTTCCTTGGATCATTTCCATCGGGTCATTTGGAAACTGGTCAAGAAAGAGTTGTAATAAATTTATAGCCAAGCCAATTCTGCCAAGGCTGAAATCAAGTTGGAAGGATGAAGAGAATCAATGGCACGGAAATGAAGATAAGCAGTGGAGATAAGAATTCAATAAACTGAACTTAACCGAACAAGAATTTGATGGGAGAACAAAAATGAGAATACGTATTCGTACGGTATGATTACAATTTGACGTTTCATCAAATAGCTTTCTTCATACGAGCTCCACTACATTCAACTTACGCCACCTCCAAGATACAACATAGGCGATAATACACACACAATATGAAGTGAATAGGTTTATTATTGAAGGAGTTCTGTAACAATATTTGAAAAACACGCGAACAAAAAGTATTCGTACGCTTGATATAAATAGTTATTAATTGGGTGAATATTTGAATATAATTTATTTTTCATCTACATAGAACCATTTGACGCATTCATATAACTTCATGCAATCTTTGAGATAATTTTTAAAACGAGTTTTCAGACATTAACCGATATCTGTTTCCGTAAATTCATTTTCGTAGCCTCTGAATCTTTCCTCGGGCTTGGAAACGGCGTGCTACAATTGGTAAGTGAGTCGACTTCAAAGACGAAGATGTTTCTGGGAATAGATACAGATTTGGAAAAGAGGTATAGATAAGAAACGTGGTCCGAGAGAGGACCAGGGTGAAGGATATCGTACACATAATTAAGTACAGAAATGATGAGCAGGGCACATAGCTAAAAGAAGGGACACAAAATGGAACAAAAGGCTAACCGATTGGTGCACGTTGGACAGTAAACGAAGGAGATGTAAACGAAGGATATATATATATATATATATATATCATAATAAGCCATTATAAGTCCACTGCTGTTGAATGTATATATGTATATATTTTAGTAAATAATTTTAAACCATTCGCCTGATGAGTTACCTGAGTCCACTGCTGGTCATAGTAGCTGAAGTATCCGTCTACGCCTGCTAAAATATTTCAGGAGTAAAAAAAGAACTAAAGCTTTCAAATTTCTAAAAAAGGTTTCCTTTCATTTCTGACCCATAAAGGGTGAAAAAGGTTTACCGTCACTTTTGACTGCTAAACGGAGGTGGGAAAGTCTCACTTTACTATTGACCCTTTAATGGGCGAAAGACCTTTCCCTTCATTTTGGATCCCTTAAAGAATTAAATAGAAAAAGGTGTTTTTCTCAAAATGTGTGTGTGCGCGCGCGCGCGCGCGTGTGTGTGTGTGTGTGTGTGTGGAGAATGAGTGGAGGCGAAGAAAAGGCAAGTTGAAAGAAAAAAGAGAAGAAGAAGAAGAAGAAGAAGAAGAAGAAGAAGAAGAAGAAGAAGAAGAAGAATCTGTCTTTAATCGGAATCCTAATCCACTCAACAATTGACCAAATCAAAACAGACATTGAAGCGTTACACTCATTATCAAATCTTGATTTCAAATTGTCACAAGAAAAGAACGAAATAAAAGAGGCGCCAGGTATCAACCCTCATTAATCATGGTAGAATGAATGGCCCAATCAGCGATTTTCAAATGTTATAAACACTTGCATAGAAGAGGAATTAAGTTTTAAGCCGAATGCGTCCATCGCAGAACGGAAGAAGCAGACACTAAACAACCTGTAACAATGGAGTCTAAACAGAGCAACGTTCCTGGCGATCAAGTTTCAAGTTAATCGGTGAAATGAATGCAGCGTCTTTATTGTTGCTGACCATCTCAAGGGAAAAGGGAGATAATTGAACGTGACTGAATCAACTAATGTAGCAGAGCGGTCTGGTAGGGCGATAGGTAAGAGAGATAAAGCATTGTGTGATGATACAAAAGAAAAGTGGATTATTAAGTTTTGGTTGGAAAGGTCTCACCGGAATGTTGGTCAACATGGGGGTGGCAGAAGACCACATATGGATATGCTATGCTCTGATTAGATGAGAGGAGGCAAAGGGAACGTTTTGAATGTTGGGTGATTTCAGTTAAGGGTTAGCCGCTGACCGTGGAAGGTCTTGGGCCATGCGACTGCTACTAAGATGAGTGGCAGTTGACGAAGGGACGGGCGGATGAAGGGAGACCACAGGAGATGGGAGAAAGAGTGAGTGAAGGGTAAATGTAGTAAACAGTAATTCTCTTTGTTGTCTTCTTCGCATTTTGATCAGGCGTTTATAAAAACTGCAAATAAATCGAATTCCTATTCCTATCTCGCATTGTCTCGCTATCTTTCGATATGACCAACTGTGACTCGAAGACCTGGCTGACTCGAACAAGAACCAACAATCGAGTTTCCACAGCAGTATTTTGACGGTGCACCACTCAGGTGCATTGTTACACTAAGGCGTCACTAAACAACCTGTAACAATGGAGTCTAAACGGAGCAACGTTCCTGGCGGCCAAGTTACAAGTTAATCGGTCAAATGAAGGCAGCGTCTTTATTGTTGCTGATCATCTCAAGGGGGAAAGGGAGATAACTGAACGTGACATTTGGCTTGAAATCTGATCCGCACTTTCTTGTGAGCGGTCAGAATTTAAAATTGTTATCTAATGATTATTTCTTTATTGGAAATTCGCCCAATGCGTCGCAGATAAAATATCGATGATTTAGTTGTTAGTGGCAATGCGAATGGTTGGCTTTAAATGGTTGAAACAGTCATTACATACAAAATGTTGTATTCTGCCTGCATATATGCGTGTGGGCCCCAACATCAAACTGACCTTGCGTCACATTCTGGCCTTGTGGGGGGTTAGTAGAATAAATACATACAGTTGTATTCAGTAATGACTTTGTGAGAAACCGTCAACAAAATCAAGTTGGTCTGTCTGTTTGGCTGGCTAGTTGGTTGACTATGTATGTATGTGTATTTCACGTGACCAACGTCTTTTGGCATCATGTTGTATTAGGGTGATCAATTACAAAATTGGAAAAGTTACTTCTCTCGCAGTTTGTTGGGCAGTGATCACTAAAAGATTTGAACTTGAATACTGCTAGTGATAAATAATAAGGAGTAAATGTGTAAATCTTCAGAGATTTGGTAGATGAGATTTCTTTCGTAGCCTTTGGCAAAATTTCATTGAAATTCATTGAGAACTTCTGGTTATATTGTGTGTACAGACTGAGAAATCTTGAAGATATTGTGTGGTGTGGTCAGATAGCTACAATGTAAGGGGGTAATTGTACGTGGATCCCCTCCAAAATGTAATCACTTCTTTTCTGATAGACCGCCCACTCTTCCATAAAATCTCATTGAAATACATTGACAACTTTTGCAAATATCGTGTGATTGTTTATAGTTAACTACATTTCCACAAAATGTCATTGAAATTCATTCGGGACTTTTGGAGATACAGAACAGATTAAACAGAACAGACTAAATAAAACGCTCGAATCAAAATAATGATACTGTTCTTCACTAGGAGTTGGGTTAGGTTTCTTACTGTATGCACCCCTGAATCACCTGAGTGTGACTTCAAGTTTTCTTAATAACTGGGCTAAGGATCATAGAAAAGTAGGTGGCACTTGCCGGTCCATGGTCATTTGTCCACCATCTTGATTTAAAGATGGAAGCCATTTTGGGTTCCAGGCTATGGTCAGGGTGGAATCAATTTTACCAAATATGGTCATGTTGTATATTGTTGGATGACACCATCTATGCTGATTAAATATTCGCATACGACAGGGGAGTAGAATATACCTGTAGCGAGATATAGCTCACTTAAATGTAATAACAATCTATATACAATCATCAAATAAACCTAGAGACTGTATAACCACCGTACATGCACAAAGAGCTCCAAGTAAACATACCAACAATGTTAATAACACAGGTATATTAAAAGGGATAGCTTTCATGGTTATAGAGTCTCGAAGAAGATTGCATCCCCAAACCGTCCGAGAACCCCAGATTATTTACTCACATTTTCTGAGTGCAGGTACGGTTGTTATGTTCTCTATGTTTACTTATTTAAACCTACTCTTTAGCAGAGAGGTACTGAGTACCATTTTAAAATCTTTGTTTTATCTTTGGTATGACTTGGCTTACAGCACCTGGAGTTCTCAGAAGGCCAGCCATCTAGGTAATGCCCAGGCTTGACGTTGCTTACCTTTGGTGATCTTACGAGAACCAATGTGTAAACCTCCTGGGCAACACTGAATAAGTCTGCTGATTGTAGAGAATGCTTTTCTGTCTTTATTAATTTTCGTTTAAAATCAATATCGGGAGTTAGGCAATGCGGACAATCTTAACTTGGTGCGGTGCGGATGTATGCACCCCCTTGCGACTGGATAGTATATAAGAAAGACAATAAATATCAGTTTCCAGTTACATTAGTGTCCTCACGAAGTCCAGATACTTATTTAAAGATTTAAAGTTAAAGTTGGAGGCTATAAATTAAACGTATCCAGACGAAACCAGATATAAACGTATTTAGACATTATAGAAGGGTGTGGGGAGTGGGCAGCGGACTTTTATTTAAAGAGAAATTAGCTTTAGCCAAAGGAGATAACTTTGCGGTTGTCAGTTACCAAAATATCTTCAACTAATTTTAAACGAAATTTCTGTCTGGACATTAGGAATTATGGCGCTACTATCCTAAACACAACTTTGTTCTATTTAACTTTTTGTTTTTGCGTGTTTTCTATCTTTGCTTCTGCATCGCAGCAGAAAATTCAATTGTTAAAGATTCTCAGAAATCAGCGTCTGTCCGAAAAGTATCCGGTCATTTAGTATTACATAAAAAAGACCCTACCCACTCTCCTTGGCACCTCTTATTCCAGCGTCCTTAACACAAAGTTTGCAAAGTCCTCTTCCGCCATCAGCTGCCTCGTAGCGTTCTCCTAAATCTCGTCGTCGGTTCATTTTAGCTTTAGAAAGAGCCATGTCGCATATCCGAATTGTACAGGGCTGACAGTTCCGTCTGATCTACTCGTTCGGTCATTGTGAATGGGACGGTCACACAATACACAAGCTCAATCAATGGAATCTTACTGCCGAATAAATAACCACAACAGATAGTGTCTGCTAACGTCCTTTCTTATTGGTTGCCAAGTTAGATCAAGGCTGCTCAACTGGTTCTCGTACACACAGTTTTGTTATGATATACTGTCATCGGAGGTCATTCCCGGGCCAACACCTGTGCGGAAGTTTAATTGGCCCGAGGACCTTAGGAAATATGTATATGCGTGGGTGTCCGAAAGCAGGAAATGACACACCAGCGTGGGCGTTCCCCATAAAGCTCAGAGCCAAGACGGAAGTTCAAGAGAGACGGAGAGAAACTCGGGACTCAGAACAGAGAGCAGAGACAAGCAGCAGCGGCTGGGTCAAAAGGCACGAGACCGGTGTCCCTGTTGGGGACAGACTGTCGGTTCTCATTATCTCTCTCCCACTCTTCATTCTCAAATGTATCTTAATAAATAACAAATATGTTCTCATATCGAGTCTTCCTTCCTTTCTCGCCAAGTTCAAGACTTTCATCCCAGTATACAACAGTTTGAAACCACGAAATAACGAAGGTTCGGATTGATCTGAGATCTGAATGAATTGAATATCGAAAATATCCGGATCAAAGAACGACCGTTTAAACCCGGAGTCGACAAACTATGGTCCGCCGACCAAATCCGGCCCACCATAACATTTCAGTCGCCCCCGACCATATGGAATAAATTATTTGATTTCATAATGATTGATGTAACAGTTATAAACTATTGAAAGGGTAAGTTCATTAGAAATATGTATATTATTTCATCATGCACATTGATTCTTCATCTTTAACACTGTAGCTAAAGGAATTGTATTAGGGTTTATGTTCATGCATAATGGAAACTATTATTTAATATGGTTTAAAGTAAATAATCTTAAAAAATAGTGTTATCTTAGTTTTCAAAGAAAAAATACAATTGAAATTAACTTACAATTTTTGGTCCACGGATCCATCTTTTTTTATCTGACAGTGGAGACAGTATAAAACTAGTCTTCGCTTTTCTTGTCAAAAATTACAATCAGGCACATTTAAAGGTTGGAACATGGATTCTTAACCTTTTCTTTTACTTTTCTTTCCCTAGTTGGCAGTATACATTAGTTGGGGAGGGGGTCACTATTCTCTTAGATTCAGGGTCACCATGGTGAGGTGTTTTCTTTGTGTTTTTGACAAAAACAAGGACAAGGAAATGTATATATATATGGTTTTACTTTGGGTTTGTCTTAGTCAACGAATCAATAAAACATTGCCAATCTGGCCCACTTCCACAAAAATTTGCCGACCCCAGGTTCAAACGATCGTGTCTGCGTATATCCGTGCTACATACACAGGGGTCGATTTAAGAGGTATTCTCATCTTAGTAATTAATGAGAGTGTTGGAAATATAAGCCAACATAACGGTTTCAGCACGGAAAACGGAATCGCGGGAGCGAGTTTGGCTGAGGATGTTTCTTGGGAAAGGCATGAATCCATGTCCTTGTATTATGTCCCATCGCCAGATATATTGACATGTCTCGTAAATAACAGATACAAAATCGTGAATTTGGCCAATGTGAAACTTAATTTATTTGTAAAACTAGGGCAGTGTCCGTTCCAAAGATGCATATTTGGAAGGGTCGGACTTTATGGTGTGTTGAACATAATAGTCATGTAAAATAATTTCCCGCCCGTCGTACGAAACTACGGCTTCGAAATATTTCGGTTACTTCTCTTCAGTGTTGCCAGTTTAGATATCTTATATCTAAATTTAGATCTATAATCTTAGATAACTGGACACTGCACTGTCTTGTGTGCTGACTAATATATCTGGTTAGTGTCAACTTCCTACAAAAACAGTTGTCAAGTAATCGCAGTGCATATACGCACGCACACACATAGAGATTTCTTCAATTGTAGTTAGATGAAAACATTTAGATATACAGATTTCCCCCGCTACCCGAAAGTAGGGAGTGTTGGATGTTTAGGCAGGCGTGGGCCGGCGGGGGTCACAGATTTGACCCCCACAGGTGTTGGAAGTTATAAACAGAGAGACGCCCTCATTGGGCAGAGAGACAGAGAGCTCCTAAACAAGACACAATTACCCTGTTAAGAACAGTTTGTCGGCTCTCATTATCTCTCTCCCACTCTTCATTCTCCGCCACGACACGATGTATCTTATGCAATAAAAATGCCTATACAACAGGTGTTCCTATGAAACCTTTCGCAAGCCGAAATGGCGTAAAGCAAAGAAACAATTACCATTGATTTGTACGGTAACATGATTTTAGCTTTCCCAGGCCCCCAACATAACCTTGCGTGAGACTTTCCCTAGTATTGACAGTATTGAAATGATTGCAAAAATGTATGACTTTAATTTTGAAAGGGCAGGTTTAGGGAAGGTTTGTAAGAGTATTCAGTGAATAATTCCATGATAGAAAAATGTGTGAAGTTAACGATTCAAGCATAATGTCGTATTTCAAGACTTCCACATTAGCCACAGCAGACAACGAACCTCGAGCTTCGACATTGAGGTAGACAGACATAGAAGAAGGTTATTTTAGGGGTATTTTCCATCTATCTATCAATCTAACTATCTATATAATACTAAAAGTATTTGACCATTAGGTTGCCGAAACGGTTCATTGTAGCCAGAGGTATTGAATTAAGGTACACCTAAAAGAAACAATTTTGATCTTTTATTGTGGTCAACGGCTCCATTTGGGCCTTCCACGGGAACCAGCTGAAAATCCCATCCGTAGGTAGAGTTTTCAGTTAGCCTTGCTAATATATCATCTAATTCCAAATACAATCTAAAAATATCACTTGAAGCCTGATCTGTAATTGTTAAACTATCTACTACGCCAAATATATGAAAACTAGCTGATGCCAATAATGTGGAGCCAGTTCTGACAGCTAGGGCAGTTAGAAGGGCAGCTATAGATTTCCTGGGCATAACATATAAATATTGAATGATGGGTTCTCATGAGAGGGGGTCACGATAAACAATGCATATCATTGACTTTGAGAGGCGAATCAACTAGTTGGGAATAGTGGGGGGGAGCTAATACTCATTGGAACAAACACGGATAAGAGACGGAAGTAGATGAGTTCAAATGATAATTCCCTTCGTTTCCCTGAACTTATGAATATTCAATGCCGGCCTTGGCACCATTTCAACATTTCTTTTCACGAGGAAGGCCGCCTTATGTCTCGATAAACAATTAAACGACACTGAAGTGACCCCTCCGAGGCGAAAGTCTGGGTGAGACGTATGGTGATCTTGGTATTCCCAGTCGACATAATCCTCCTATCAACTTCGCTGATGTAGTCCAAATAAAAGCAGAGCGTGATACATTTGGCATCAGCCTGGCTTGTAGGAGTTGCCGGAGGGAATTCAAAGTTACCATCCAACCACCTTGAGGGGGTTCCACTGGGGTTTGGAATCAGAGTTGTCCTCCCCCAAGACTGGTTGCAAGCCATGGCTAGAGAGCCCAGTCTGTCCTGTTATTTTATCCATAGCTAGGGGGAGATGGATTCATGCCTTTCCCAATGGTATTGGTGTAAAATGAACCGAAGTTTGAACCCGGTTCGCCGATTCCACTGACCTCGCCGTTAACCGATACGCGCACTTCCTTTCCACTTAGAACTAAGCAGAAAAGAAGGAGATAATAAACGCTGGGAAAAAGTTTGGCAGATGTTCGAGTAATTTGGGAAGAAAAAGAGCAGAAAGTGATGGTCACGGTGTTGGAGAAATATAAACAATGCTTCTTGAGTTTGTGTCTCCTGAACTGTGAGATAATCTGAGTCCTGCTGAAATGCATCTTGACAGAAAACCGATATAAGAAATTAATGAGATGAGACGATCACACACACACACACACACACCTAGGCCAGGTAATAAAGCTAGAGAGAGATCATGACTGCGAAATAAAACGACGCATAACGATAGGTTGGAAAGCATTTGGTATGAATGGAGACATTCTGAAGAGCACCTGAAACCCAACTTAGAATAGCACATAGATCCATGGAAAGGGCAATGTTAGGGATAACTATAAGAGATAGAAAAAGATCAACATGGATCAGAGAGAGGACTAGAGTGAAGGATAGTATACAAATAATTAAGCAGCAAACATTTAGATGGGCTGGCCACCTAGCAAGAAGACATGACAATAGATGGGGAAACGACTAACAGATTGGTGCCCATGGGGCAGTAAACGAAGTAAGAAAAGACCAGACACAAGATGGAGGGACGAGATAGAAAGACTTGGCCGCAGTTAGTACAATATAGGTCGTCATGGAAGGAGATGGGGAAGGCCTTTGTCCAGTGATGATGATGATATATATAGTCATTTTGTAGCTTCAAACACAAAAGATGTTGCTGGAAAAAATATATGTATATGTTTTCTCTTTTAATGTAGAAGTTTCGTATGTATATAAGTTTATATTTATATAAGTCTTACAGTCTTAATGCTTTTAGGATGTTACTACGGAAAACGTTTTTAAACTAAAGATCTTTCCTACAGAAATGTTTTTACGTTCTGTTTATTCGTTTATTTCATTACTTGTCATGTAAGATAATTATTCATTAATAACTGTTAATGAGAGATGTTCAGAAGGATTTATGTTTTACACATAATTAGATCTTATAGTACTACAAGTAAAATTGTTTTCTTGTAGGGATCATCAGTTGTTTGCCATGGAACTCTTTCGGGGATTTAAAAACAATAGGAGCTGGCGACGGGCTCGAGTCAGGAGGCCGTCGACGGCGGCTGCAAAGTGGTAATAATGTGGGGAAACCGGCGTGGCATGTCGACGTCGATGACAAAGACAATTTAGCCCCAGATATCAATCTGTTCAAATCTATCAATCTATCTGTCTCTGTCTGTTCGTATCCATCTATCAATAAACTCTCTCTCTCTTTCTCTTATTGTTAGTGCCTTTGGGGAAGACATAAGCTGAATTATCTCTGTGTTCTGTCCCATCAACAGTCATCCTGATATATGCTGTTATTGCCCTACGGCACAGAAAGAAACCAATACAAATCGTCCATGTTCCGTTTATTGCACATTTAGCATTTGGCTCATTATTATTCATTTTGACTAATATTGATTTTTATTATCACAACTTAACTTAGGCCACCAATCTACAGTAGCCAGCAAACAGAGTGGATCGGAATAAGCTGAGTTATGTTGTGATAGAAAAACAACTAAACACTAGCTTGACTACTCCAGAGTCAAATTCTGCTCCTACTTCTACTTCCTTGCGTAATCTACTATAGAGTGTGTAGGTATGTAAGACTTGTCAGTTTAACGCAGGTAGTAACACACCAGGCTAGCGATCACTATGTCATGAATTCAAATCACCGTAGGGGAATGGGGTTTTTACATATCAATTTACTCCCCTATTTTTGGTGAGGATTGTTCTTTTTATTGTTACATAGGAAGTAAAGTCAACTCTTATTTTGTCCTGGAGTTTGACAATTAAGATGAAGCTAAATAGTAGTGAAAAATAAATAATAATGAATTACAATACTTCATCTAATAAAAAATAAATAATAACATTTTCCAATGTGGCATTTTCAAGCGCCTTTCATAGTTTTAGTGGAATGGAGCAAAATGAGACGTGTCTCAGAAAGATTGCTAAGTCATCATTAGTGGGCGTCCAGACTTTTGGGCTCCCTTGCCAACTCGGGTTTTTTTAAAAATTTCTATAGAATCAATGTCCTCTTCCAAGTTCACAAACAGCCGGTACTCGTTCGGGAAGAATGTTTCCAAGCTATTTTTTTTTAAAGCGATTCTTCTCCCTCTTTTTAAAGGCAGACATATTTCGCTTCACTGACTAAATAAATCAGATTCGATTTTTGCTTCAACAGAAAGCAGAATCAAGTACGCACACATGGAGAAGAACATATTTTAGCACACACACACACATACACACACACAGGGTACACTAAGAAATATATTTGACTTATGCCACACACCAACTGTAAAAATGAAATGAATTAGACAAACATTTCAGTAGTCAATGAACAAAAATTGTATTGTATACTCATCACCCCTTTTCCCTTTCATCTGTCCCTTCAGATTCAGATTTCATAAAATATAGTGATAAAACGACTAGATTGGTAACTCTGTGGCGAAAGCGGGACATACATAATGCCCGCACTGGACATGTTCAAGGTTCGAAATACATGTTTGCGTATTTGGAAAAGATTACGCGGGACACTGTTCCCTAAAGTCTTTAGTAGTAAGTGTGCACAAAAATCTTCTTTGCAGTATGATCGCATTAGTTATGTTTTTATACGTGTGTGTGCGTGCCCACGCGCACAGCTTCGATGGAAGTTTGAGAACCACTGATCTAACGCATAATTAAAACTAATTTTCCATCCTCTGTATTCCGGGTTCGGTCTGCCGTGATTCTGTAATATGACCGGTTCATGTTTGAATGACTTTTGCGTCCATGGAAAAGCGAGGTAGATTTGATCAGACGCTCTCCATGCTCGACAGGATCGAAGCCACTAGGGGTTGCTGAAAATCTGTTCCGCTTGAGCAAGGGACGCCTAGTGGGGAAGTGACATTTGCACCTGGAATGGACAGGTTGGGAACTGAGTTGGAATCTATTTCCGTTGAAGTTATGGTTTCCGATTCGGACAATTATAATAAGGTGATTGAGGTAGGCTGAGATAGATCGGTAGGGAAGTGAACAGACTGGAACAGATCAATAGATGTGTGTAGATAGGTATAAATATACTGGAGACTAAAACATAATTGGAATAATTATTTAATACCTAACATGTTTCGACCAAGAATGGTTGTCAAAGCAGTATTGAAACGGAGTCCGGCTGAAAGTTCGACCACATCGGCTTGTCTTGTGTTAATGTGTGGCTAGTATTCTGGGCCGAATTTTATCGGATGTGGTAGGAGAGAACACCGGGAAGGCTGTGGTGCTGACCTCTGGGATGTGTGCGTGTCTGTGTGCATGTAAGGAGTGTTGTAATTTTCCTCCGCGGGCTGCGGACTGCGATGATGATGATGATG
>VCCN01004626.1:9669755-9681512 GCA_006491835.1 Architeuthis dux
CCCACTGGCCACTGGTAACCTGATCTTGTATATTTCGTTACAGTGTGATATGCTTGTAGATTATCCCTATAGTTAGTCTGTGAGAAATGTTAGTGGATTCGTCTATGACCAGATTCGTGTTGTGGGTGTGGGCGGTGGTGGGGGAAGAGGGGGAAAGGCTGTGGTACTGACTGTGGTTCTGGGAGGTTGTAGTAACTGAGGATTGTGGGGTGTGATGGGGAGAGGGGGGAGGGCTGTGGTACTGACCTCTGTGTGTTTGTGTGTGTGTTAGCAGGGAGTGTTATATGGGTTATCTCTATAGTTAGTCAGTGAGGATGGTGGTGGCTTCGTCCTTGACCGGATTTGTATATGTGTGTCTGTGTGTGTGCCACGCAACGGAATACAACACCAACAGGTATACCCCACCCTTCCACTTCTTCGAACTTCTCGTGGTTACCAACTCAACCATTTTTGAACGACCATGTTGCATAATTGTTTCCATTGTCCTCGGTTGTCCAGCTGGCCGTTTGAATCACAACGAACTTGTCTTTATTCGAGCATACACCTGTGCACACGCGCGACTATGCTACACCATTATCACGATTTTTGCGGTCTGGGAACGCTAAAATGATGATTGCTTCTTTGCTTTGCGCCATATCGGCTTACGAAATGTTTTTATAGGAACGCCTTTCTTTTTGATAGACGGAGAAACTTTTTCTTAATTAATTCATGTCTGAGAATTCCTGTTGCCGTTCCTCAATCTAGCTCCCAAGTGAAACTCTCATCTCAAATCCACAGGCCTTCTGAAAGGCTTACATGAGGACAAAATGGTATTTTTCAAAATGGATGTCATTTACCGAATCTCGATCAGATCAGACGATATAGGCGCATGCGTGGAATGTTATTATTGACTAGTTTATATATAAGTAATTGTGCTTATAACATACCAAAAAACATTATGACGATCTGAATGTTCTTGTTTGTGTTTAATAGTTCCTGAAATTAAATAAAAATACAAAACAATACGTACGATGGGCGAATTGCCTATTGACACCTTTTTTTTCTTATTTTTAAAACAAATATTTAAAAGTGTTACACACACACACACACACACACACACACACACACACAAATATGGATACACATATGCCGGTTTCTCAGATATACAAATGCTTTGGGCCCCCAACATTAACAAATAATATTCAATTCACCATTGAATAATTATGGAGTCATAATCATAGAATTATATGTCTACCTAGTTACGTCATTAGACGTCATTGGTGACGAAGAGAAACCTTATTTCATTAGTGAAATTCGGTGACGTAGAAAAGTGTTACAGACAGAAAACAAATATATGCATACACATTGCATTTTATATATGTGGATATTTTCTAATCTTAGCTTAGTATGAAACAAGGACAAATGTCAGCGGGAACATTGTGTTGCGCCACTCTTTCAAATGGGATCGGTCTACCGGCCTTTAAATTCTATCCACTATCTTCTTCTATTAAGTGTTGTGCCCCACTAATCTTAAAATCTTACTACAGAGGAAGCCGTTTATTATAAACATGGTTTGGGTTATCATTCAGTTGGTCCCCAAATCTGTATTTAATTAAATTAAAGGTTTATATGTATTTCATATCAATTTTCTATAATGTAAAGTTGTTCATAACAATACATTTAATAACATAGCAATGAATGTCAGTCGGTTATTGTTATCTAAAAGACCCTCTCCTAAAGTGATTATAATAAGTTTTTCTGTACTATTAAATATCAATAAACAGATACAAAGAAAATCTGTCTCGTGACCGCGGTAGCTGCGTATTTTCCACCAGTGTGGCTGGTCGTTGTTCGAGCCAAGATAAAATGCCACGATTTCAAATACTGATTTCCAAGGTATGCAGGCCTACCCCAGTTATTGGATTGGCGCAACATAATCTTTCTACCTCCATTTGGCTATGTTCTGTACTAAGCTTAGTAAATAGCAACAAATACATACAAATAATTTGTTTCTTCTTCATCTTCCCCTTACTCCACTTCCTTCCTCTTCCTTCTTTTTCATTCTTTTTCATTCTTTTTCATTCTTATTGTCTATGTTATATTTTCTCTTTCCTAACCATCAACAGAAGACCCTCCCCATCATAATTAAGATTATTTTGCTTATAGCAAAGAAAAATGAGGTTCTCATCAAATCCCAGGATTTCTAATTAAATAATAAACCTTGATCAAATCATTCCTTCGATTCGGCATAAAGATTCCTGCAATGTCAAAGACCATTTTTGCTCTTTTTATCAGAACTGCCATCGATGAAGCTCGAATTTCTAATTAAATTTCGAATTTCTAATTAAATTATAAACGTTGTAATTTAATTCGGCCTCAAAATTCGGCATTTGTTTGGAATAGGTTCGTTAAAACGTTTTTGCTATATTATGCAAGGGAGGTAACCAGGATAGACACTGTACATGATAAAAATAGAATAGAATAGAATAGAAAATGTGTGGATGCCAGACAATTTTCTCAAATCAAAAGCTGTTTACTTCGTATTTACACGAGTTTGTGTGGAGGAATAGTGTGAGAAATGACAAAGAAAAACTATTCAATCATTTTTATTATTGATTTCAGCCCTAAACACTAACCTTAACAATAACCCTAACATTAACCCTAAATTATATCATTTGTAGTTAAATTCATATAAAATACAGTTTCAAATGTTCAAAATGTTCTGCTTTTATTTGTTCCTTACGGTAATAGTTTAACAGCAGCAGCTAATCATGTATAGCGTATATCTTCAATGTTAAAGACCATTTCTGGTCTTCTTATTGTAACTGTCATCGTAAAAGCCCCAAATACGAAAATCATAATAAGACATTTACATACTAATAAATTCCATTACTGGTGATACATTGCACGTGCTCATATTAACACATGGTGCTTGTATAAACTATTCTAATAAATTGACCTGAAGTAAGATCTGAAAATAGATATACAGTACTTCCGTTATTACGGCACCCTCGGGGATTTAAGAGTGCCGTTATAACGAATTTGCCGTTTCAAAGGGTGTAGTTTATACGAAGTGTATTAATATTGAGAAACCAAAAATTACAGGCAAAAATGACTTTTTATTAGCCTTTCACAGTCTAATGGCCCTATACGGCTTACAGGTTTGCAAATAAAATTAATGTACCTCTACTTCCATTCTGTTCCATTTACATAATTAGTTCAAGCTTATCATTAAATCTGAAAATAAATTCAAACGAAAAGACTTTTCATTTGAATTTATTTTTATATGTTACTTTCATCATCAGCCATTGTAAGTTCACTGCTGGAGAAAGGCCTTTCCCATCTCTTTCCATGAGGCGGCATTATTTCAATGGTTATTTCAATGCACCGAAATCTTCGTGTGCTGTTGCTGCAAACTAATCTCCGACAATAATCTTGCGAGAATATAAAACAAACGTACCGTTAGAACGCGTGTGTTATTATATAGTGCCGTTAGAAACGAGAGTTTACTGTAATGTTGTGTATATCGGCGGGAAACAAAGTCAACTCTGGGTTTGGAAATCAGAAAATGGAACTAAGAAACAATACACTGATTTACTCGGACTAGTGTCTTCATCTTGGTTGTTATAGTCAACGTTTCAGCCGCTGTGCTGTATAGCCTCTAAAAGACTCGAAAGTTGTTTATAAGAATATGTCCTCATATTTTTATTTCATAATAATACATTGTGTCGTGGCGGAGAGTGAAGAGTGGGATAGAGACAATGGGAGACGACAGACCGTTCCAAACAAAGGACCCGGCGCCGTGCATTCCAGGCCCCGCTGCTGTCTGTCTCTGTGCTTGTCTCTGCCTCTGTTCGGGTGTCCTGTGTATCTCTTCCTTTTATGGGGTTTCGAACGCCCACGTTGATGTGTTATTTCCGGTTTTCGCACACCCATGCATATGCATCTTTCCTGAGGTCACCCGGGTCACTTTCACTTCCGCCCAGGTGTTAACCCGGAAATGACCTCCAGTGGCACTATATCACAACAGCTGTGTCCCCTAGCCCTTTCCTGGGAATTTCGAACCAACACTTTTATTCAATCCACGAAGGTAGATCTTTTCTTATCCCGCTGTCAATGCCAGTGTCAGTTCATTCTTCCTAGTTAGTTCGTCCTTGTAATGTAGCTTGTCTGACTCTCCCACTGAACCAGAGTATATGACTTTTTGCACTACCCGACCCAGGGATTGAATTCACGATCCCCCAGACAGATTACTAGATACGCTTAACCAACTATTTTAACCATTAGGCTTAGTTATAAAAAAAGTCATATACTCTTGTAGAAGAGGCAGACAAGCGACATCGCAAGGACGAATTACCTGATACGTGATATCTTTTGGCATGCGCTCTATAATTGAAATTGTCCATTTGGAGGGGCGGGATTCCGAACTGTGATTATTGATTATACTGAAAACAGCAACGGAAAATTCCAGGCAGGGAACAAAAGAAAAATCAAGAAAAAATCGAGCGAATAATTACCTTGAATGAAATGGTATTTATGCTCCAAATCAGAGGAATGGTCAGGATGGTTGTTATTTAGATCAAGAAAAACAAGTCTAGAAAAAAAGAACGTGACATTTGAGAATCTGATAATACGCGTTCAAAAGAAAAAAATGTTTTTCCTATTTACGCTTGATGGGGAAATTCTCTTCATACGGTACGATGGAGGGGCTGAGCAGGTAACATCACGGAGAATGGACTCGGAGAGCCGAGTTCAAACTCCTGCTGGGAAGGATCGCGTTCATTTTGTACGAAAGCCCTTGGGAAAAGCATGAATCCATCTCTTCTATACAAGGCTACCAGTCAAGTAGGACCACTCTGATTCCAAACCATGGAGAGATACCTACTTAAGACTGTCATCCTTCTGGCAACTCCTGCAGCACGGGGAATTTAAGCGAGATAACTCAGTATACATTCATGCATTGCTTCCTTTATATTATGCTGTATTATATATTTTCCAATTCTCCTTTTTTATCAAATGTGTCAGTGACAATCGCGTTGGCAGTCGTATGCACTCCCGGAGATCTCTCTAGTGTATACGCAGTTTTAGGTGCCCATTTATACTCTGATCCTCTCTGCAAATTATTTTTATCGATAAAGTTAGGAATTGGAAGATATATAAAACAGAATAACATAAGGGAACCAATGTATGAATTTATATTGAGTTATCTCCCTTAAATTTAAAGCCAATTTTTTAACTGGCCTACTTTTGTTCATGACTGTTGAAGAATAATAAAAAATCGAAATACATTTGTTGATGCGCCTCCAAATTTAATCAATTATTCCTAACCCCATGGCGTACCCTTCCCAAAATGTCATTGAAATTCATTAAGAACTTTTGGAGTTAATGTGCGGTGTAGACATTTGGTTACGGTATGACGTAACTGTACATGGATCCACCCCAAAATTCAATCGATTAGTAGCCAACTGTCCAATCTTCGACAAAATTTCATTGAAATTGATTGAGAACTTTTGGAAATATCTGTGGACTCACAGTGATACAGACACGAGTGAATATATATATTTCTTCCAACTTCGTTGGCTGAGGTAAAACATCGCACACATGCGCACACAACATCTGATAACAGGGAGAAAAGATATCTGACGAAACAATGCAGAGAAACAATGCACGCGCAGTTAGCGACCTCATGCCGCGATTATCGGAGCTATTTGAAGTCAAATTAAACACCATTAAAGAAACGATTCTTTTGAAAGCTCAACACTTCTTGAAGGTTTCCTTCCTGAAATTCCTGTATGTTGGGCAGATCTTCTCTTGTGATATTCCTCGATTGCTATGCCATACTCGAAGGGAACGACTTCAATCCCACAAGGCAGCATCCGATTATCAAACCTTCTGAAGGAAGAAAAGGAACGACATGTTATAATAAGCGTCACGCTTATTATAACATGTCGTTCCTTTTCTTCCTTCAGAAGGTTTGATAATCGGTAAGATAAGCTCGCTATAAGATAAGCTCGCCATTTGGTAATGATAACAGTAATCATTTCCATAATTATTCTGGTTCTGTTTTATCTCATACGAACGTAGAAATTACACGGATTTGACATCTAAAATTATACATTAGCTCATGCCTCAGCTCTACTTCCTCTTCGCCCGTATCTTCTAATTCTCTCCCAATCCTCGTTGCTCGCCCATTGTACCACCTAGTCTTGTAACCGGTTAACCAAGTAAGAGTACAGGAGGACCTAGATAAATTAATGCTATGGTCAAGAGAATGGTTATTAGCTTTTAATGAAGATAGATGTAAAGTGTTACACGTAGGAAATAGAATTCCGTGTTACAATTACTGTATGAACGGAAATATACTAGATATTGTAAATGATGAAAAGGATCTTGGTTTCATAGTAAGTGATAAACTATTATTATCCAAATATATTGCTAGTGCTACTGCTAAGGCGAACAGGCTTCTTGGACTGATTAAGCATACCTTTTCACATATAGACAAGTAATCGTTCCTTATACTATATAAAACATATTTGTCCACACCTCGAATACCGTGCACAGGCCTGGTCACCGTACTTGGAGAGAGATACAAAATATTTTAGAAAACGTTCAGAGACAAGCAACTAAGTTAGTACTGAAATTAAAATGTATGAGTTATGAGGATAGGCTAAAAGTGTTAGGGTTATGATCGTTAGAAGGAGGGATTGAGGAGACTTAATAGAAATGTTTAAGATTATGCGTGGTTTAGGAGTAGTAAACCCTGGTGTATTTTTGCTAGAAGGGTGTACAAGGGACTGTATATACGGTAGAAGCAAATAGAAGTAGACTGAATATCATAAAATTCTTTTTTAGCAATAGAGTGATGGGACTTTTGAATAGATTACCGGAATATGTAATGCTATCAACATATGTAAATGATTTTAAGAAGAATTATGATGTTTATTACACCACCGCAAAAGATGTAAGGTCAGATTGTAAATATATTGTGTAAATATAATCGTTATTGTAAACCTTTTTTCACACTGAAATAAAATGTTTTAAAATGTTCTAAATGTTCTATACAAACATGGATTTGTTCCATATGCAAAAAAATCTACACCCACAGTAAACTACCTAACTCTTCAGTTGACTCCTCTCTTACGTACTTATTAAACTCTTACGTACTTATTAAACTACCTAACTTCTATTCTGCTCTCTCTCTCTCTTCCTAGTCTTTTATTAAACTACCTAATCTATCTGTTGTGTTACTATTACATGCGTAACATTTGGACACAGGTAAGAACAAGCAAAATAATATTAAATATGAGGAGAACATATTGGAATAAGTTCGACGATGGACACAATAAAACTACAGGATTCTATCCATGTAATGAACAGTGTGACTTTTTTCTGTTTGTTTCTCTGTTCGTAATAATGGATGCCTTCACTTAAAGGTAACAATTTTCTGACCCAACATTCGAAACATTGGACTCTTCCACTGAAACGGATTCAGTAGTTTATTCTCTTAATAAATCATCTCCAATCATATTGAAATATATCCGTGAATTCTTTCACGGGGATAACTAATAGTCTAATAAAGCAAGGATTTAAACGAGACCATTTACTTCTTAAATAGATGAAGCATTGTCGATCATTATTAAGTATTGATTAGTATTTCTTTCATTTTAATCTCAGTTGATTATTTTTTAGAAAAGGGGCAACCTTTGAAGATATTCGAAAATGATGTTCTCAAAATGTTTACACCGTTTATTTATTGGAAGAAAAGTTTATTTCTCCTTGAAGATCCTTGAACTTGAAACATTCTGCTTAACTAATAAGAAAACTGATCTGGTTGGTCACTCAATAGAAACCGTCGCGTGACCAACATCTTTTGGGAGCATGCATTATTCTTGGTGATCAATTAAAAATAGGTAAAAGGGGTGATCAATGAATAAGTTACTTCTCTCGCATTTTGTTGGGCAGTGATCACTAAAAATCTGAATGTTCAGAAAACAAGCATGACACACACCGAGGGATCAATTTAGGATAGACTTACAAAAACAACCCCCAAAACGTTTTTTCTAGACATAATGAGGAATAAATGTTTACATTTTCAGGCCTCTAACCGGTGACAGTTTTAGTTGACGGTTTTTAATATTATGTGATGTCAGTGGTGGCAACAGGAACTCGAAAAACCCCGAACTGTTTAATCATATTTAATTAACTCTCCAGATAAACAATTCCAGCTGCAATAGTAGATTAGTCCTTGATTATTTATAATAACACGCGGGTGGTGCAGGTGGCCTGAAAGGTTAGTGACACGGACAATAGATTCTGGCTGACTGCCTAGAATATTATTTGGATTCAGAGGTGACACCATGACCTCGATAACCTCAAAAGTGTCCCGTGTTTAATCAAGTCTACGGACGAACACGGCAGCAATCGTAAATTAGCCGTTGATTATTTCTAATAATGCGTGTCCAGAATTGAACAATTTAAATCAGCGTGATATCTAATAATCTTGAACTGATCGGCCTCCAGGAAGACCGTTTAAACTTTAATGTATTCAATGCCAAACGCTTTGGTTCAGCGTGAAGGTATTCTGTTGCGTTACCACGTTATTGAGTTATCCGGGTCGAACAGTGTTGAGTCTTCAGAAGGCAACATCTACGGAGACTGGTACATCTGGAGTAAAGGGACGTGGACAAAAATACAAACAAAGTTGTTGACAGACCAAAAACACGAAGTTATCAATGTTTTTGTTTTTTTCTTAGTTGATGATGTAGCCAGATGGTTTTAAGGTGATCAAAGATGGAAATTTTGTTTCGTTGTTGAAGTTAATTAGTTGATCATCCCTTGTAATTTACGTTTTGTTATCATGAATATAATAGTCCTGTCCTGTCTGTAACGGTTGGCTCAAATCTTGACCAAATTTCCAGATTTTCAATACATGTCTATTGTATAGTATAGTATACGTTTATTTACTTTATGTAATATCCCTATTCTGTCAGTAATCAGATTGACTCCTTGTGCTGTACTGAATACAGTGTAATTTAATTTCCCAGTTTTAGTAACGAACTTTACTTTTATATATTTTGACAAAGTAACGATATTTTTGTCAACCGTTGATAATTTAAATTTAGAATGCAGCAGGTAAACAAAGATCTATCATTTAAAGATCGCGGCGCCCATGACGAAACGTCGTGCATATACTTCTGAGAAATTTCGATATTTCTTCGAGTTCTGGGTCTTCTAATTCTGGCAGTGAGTTGGATAGTGATTCGAAGGTGATGAAGGCAGTGAAAGCAATTATTGTCCTGCAGCGACTTGTGAGATATTTCGATGATATGACATCACGCATTGACATTGATAATATTTAGTACTTTCGTACTTTTATTAAATCTTCCACTTGTATTCGAGGTATCGTGGGGGAGGTGGAGACAGCAGTCGCGTTGTTTCGTCCGTTCATTATATATTCTCCCTTATTTTACTTGAGCAATTTATTATGATACACTTCCGGCTTGTTAGACCGTCGAAGCTAAATCAAGTCGAAGACCCGTTAAACGGCATATTTCTGGGACACGTTCTTTACACGCGTCATTGCCTGCCTTACATGTCAGTGAACAAGCGATTGGACTTTCCCAGTTTTTAATTCAGAGTGTTCCGTCTCCTAAACTGGTTGCTAACCAAGCTGAAGTTCAGTCTGCCCTGCTATTTACTTACTAACTGCTTGGCCACTCCGCAAAGGTTCTGAACTCATAACAATTTGATGTTTGCTTAATAGTTAATGCCGTTTAAATTGTCACACTAATTTACATCAGCAATATTTACTCAACCCCCGAATTACACGAAGCCATTGTACAACGTATTGATTGTATTTACGGAGAGAAACTCCCAAATGATGTTTATGGCGATTTTATGTATATACCATCGTTCTCCGCTTATACCATCATCTCCCATTCTACCACTATGATCGGTACTCGGACCATTAATTTTGATTTCTTTGCTTCCTATCAAATCGGTGCCAGAATCAAAATGTTTTGGGCAATGACGTCATCTCCACAATTAAAAGATTAAAGGGAGGAAGACGAATTACTGATAGTCTGGAGAGTTAATCACTTTATTTTCATGCGTCTCTTTCGTTTTATGACTTTGAAGGTTGGTCTGTAATACCGAGGCGGCCCCAAGGCGAAATGATAGTTTGAACAGATGAAAGCTATCGTTATACAGTGAGAACTGGAAAGCACTCAAAGGGCGCATAACTCTGCCAACTCCATTGTCAATAAAGAAAACTGAACAATCTGGTTACAGAACACAGACTCTGCCGTGACAAAAGTTGGTAATTATTTATTAAAGACATATCATCAAATCAAAGCTGGTAATTATTTATTAAAGACATGCAGTTTATCAAATTTACTTTTGATATTATTATTATTCCAAAAAGGTGAAAAATTGTCCTGTCGTGTATTGTAATATTTACTAAATGGGAAAATAGAGAATTACTGTTTGTCACTTTTTTTATGTAACTCATTTATCTTATGACTTTGAATGTTGTTCAGTAATATCGAATCACCCCAAGGCGGAATGTTAGTTTGAACAGATGAAAGCAATCGTTACATAGTCAAAACAACTGGTGGAACGTCATTGTGTAGAAATTAAATTAATGTTGTTTGTGGCGCAATTCCATATTTCAGTGTGCACCTAAACGTTCATTCAGCCCCGGATTTCGGAATGGTAGTACAGGTCTAATAAATCGCCAGGTTAGCATGCTCGAGATTTCATGGAATTTCTCGGAGCTATAGAGGTGAATTGGCAGTGCATATCCTCTCTCTAAGTTACATACTGAGCTACATGCTACTGTAGTGAAATACACTCGGGTCGTGTGTTCGTGTGTTCGTTTGCTGAAGGAAGAAGACTGGCGTTTTGGCTGTGTGGTATTAGGTTTTGCGCTCAAACGGTTTACGGGGTCACAGGGAAATCAGGGAACAAAGAAAATGCGTTTGACCAATCAGCACAGAATTGGCAGCGACGACACAACTACAAGTTACGCAACAGAAGATGCCAACCAAAAGATATGCCTTATAATCTTTCCTCGCTTACTACTTTCTACAATTAGATTCGACCCCAGGCCCGAGGGCCGGGTTTTTGCCCGCCGAGGAAAACGGTCTGTCTTCTCCGGATTTCGATCTCTAACTGTCTACAATCTTAAATTAAGACTAAAAAGAAAACATCTTCTTAGCCGACCACGGAACACTTTTAGTGTGTTTTTCCCCGCCTCAACATGGCCAAACTCTAATCCATCAACACGATATCAGTAATCTGTCACTTTACCGCAGGATTCTGCCAGTTTTGATTAGCAACGGTAGTCTTGGTGTCTCTTTTTTTTTGCTAGATAACTGGCCCCAGGTCAAATTCAAGTATGTGTGTGTTTTACCATTTCAGAATCAAGCGTGGGAAGATTCTGATTCAATGGATCAAAACTGACCATACCTAGTCATGTACATAAACATGTATACACATATACTTACACACACACACACACACACATATATATACATATATATACTCACATAATATGATGGAGGAAGGGTGTTGATAATAGGAATTCATTAACTCCTTCGTTTGAATTAATAAATTTGATTTAAAATAAATATGTAAATTACTTTCATATATATATATATTTAGAATATGGAATTTAGAATATAATATATAAAGCAGCTATCTATAATATTGATAAACCAAACTAAAAGAAATACCATATCGGAGCATCCATGAATCAATGGAAAACCAGATACAACA
>VCCN01004626.1:9706473-9716699 GCA_006491835.1 Architeuthis dux
TGTGCTAGTCCTTTGTGCAAGATATCTCCTGCATCTTCTAGACGGTCTGTCGTTATGCCCTCTTGACCTGGTGTTTTACAGAGTTTCATATTTCTTAATGCAAATACTACTTCTTTTACTCTTATGTCTGGGCTATTGCTAGTATCTATGGGTTTATTAGTTTGTGGTATGTCTATTTTCGAAGCGTACATATTTTCATAGTATTCTTCAGTTCCTTTTGTCAATTTGTCCCTATTTTTTATAATTTTGCCATTTTTAACCTTTAGTTGCATCAGTTGCTTGCCGGTAATGGTCTGCGGAACGGGCTTGTTTTAAACTCTTCCCCTTTCTGATAGCCTCTACTATCATCTTTGTGTTTTCCTTTCTTTTTTCTCTTCTCCTTCTTTTATTTATTAATTTGTTATGTTCTGGGTTTTTTTTTGTTGTTGTTGCTTGATTAGTTTTAATGTTCGTTTAGAGTAAACCAACCACGCAATCAGGAAGGCTTCAGAAGCGGCTACTCAACAATAGATAACCTACATGCAATAAATCAACTAATCGAAACGTCCCTAGAATACAGCAAACTACTCTGTTTGGCCATCGTCGATTATGAGAAAGCGTTTAATTCAGTAGAACCCACGGCAGTCTTCGACTCAATGCGATAACAAGGTGTTTACGGAGATTACATACAAATCATCCAAAACATATCCGAAAATGGCACTGTAATAATTAGACTACATAAAGATACAAACAAGACAGAGATAGCGAAATAACGGCTGCATAATACCAGCCATGACTTATGGATGCGAAACATGGAAACTAACTAAACGAGCAACTCAGAATAGCGCAGAGAGCCATGGCAAGAGCAATGCTAGGAATAACTCTAAGAGATAGAAAAAGATCAACATGGATCAGAGGTAGAACTAGAGTGAAGGATATTATACAACTAATTAAGCAGCAACAATGGAGATGGGCTGGTCACATAGCAAAAAGAGATGACAACAGATGGGGGAGAAGACTAACCGATTGGTGCCCATGGGATAGTAAACGAAGTAGGAAAAGACCAGACACAAGATGGAGGGACGCGATAGAAAAGTTTGCCGGTAAGACTTGGCAGAGGTTAGCACAAGATTGGCAGTCATGGGAGATGTGCAAGGCCTTTGTTCAGCAGTGGACTTATAACGGCTGATGATGATATATATTATTTTTAATGACTAAGGCTTCGAGGATTGTAAGACTTTTTCTGCAATTCTCCCTGTATAATGTACGAGTGTTGTTTACAAGGCTTTCACGTATAGGGGTTTCTAAAATGCGTATGCGTGTTGATATGTTGTTTTCTGACACAAACTAAAGTTACGGACATAAATCTGGCAATAATTACACCTGACACCTGTCACAAACCTTTCATCCTATTCCAATCAATCAAGCAAGCAAGGCATACAATCATCGATACGAATCTAATCAGTTTCTTTTCACGATTCCATAAGGAACGACCTAATATTTTCAAGAGTTTCAACCGAAAAACCAATTGACCGCAACGGACAGTTGACACTGGATGATTGGTTGGCTTTTAATCAATCATTTTTCTCTGCACCGATCACCGTGGCCCAGTGGTAGAATGCTCTCTTTCAGTTCTGTGCGCCGTGGTTCAATCAAAGCGTAGGAGGCTAAATGGGTTATGGCCAAATCACGTTGGTACCTAGATGGGTGACTATTGGAGAATACCGGGTGCAGTAAGCAGAACGAAGCTTCGACAGGCCTGGGAAGCCGGACGTGGGTTTTACTTACTAACAATTGCCCGTTTGTACCTAACCCCGCGACACCATCGGTGGATGTATACGCAGAGAACGATGATACATACATACTTTTTTCTGCGTCCGCCGAATTCATTTTGTGTCGCTTGCAGCCTGGTCAGTCAGATGATTCGGGGGTGACAGGGGGGAGGGCCATTTGTTTTGCGTTATTAGGCGTAGTGTAGAGATCGGTCTCCACCTAGAGGCTCTCTATAGGCTCATCGGCTCCTTACGTCACCTTATACCAATTTGGTCACCCATCTAGGTACTGACCAGGGTCGACGTTGCTTAACTTAGGTGATCGTACGAGAACCGGTACATCCAACGCTATCGAAACTAGAAAGCACTCAGAGAATACATTCCTCAAAACGAGAATGCATCCCAACAAAAAGCTGAATGAAAACATATATATCAACGATGCAGGGAAGATAACTGTGTAAGTTTTGTTTTTCCATATTTCGGACTATCGTCTTAATATATGAAACAATATTTCTCAATCGAAAAAATGACCCGGATCATCTAAACATTTATCAATTCTTCCTTAGCCCATGGCCCACCCTTCCACAATATGTCATTGAAAATCATTCGGAACCTTTGGAGATAGTGTGTGGGAAGACGGACAGAGAGTAAATGAATACATGAAAAAGAAATGAAATATCTTCCAAATCGAAAAATGTAATCACTTCTGTTCATGGCCCACCCTTCCAGAAAATATCATTGAAATTCGTTCAGACAAACATGAGTGAATACTTATACTTCTTCCAACTTCGAAAATCCCTGCCAGGGTCAACCTGTAGGTAAGTTATTTGTCAGATTCACAACATAAATGTTATTGAATTCGATCAGACCCAATCACCTTAGCTGCTCTGATTTTATGTTACGGCCAAATCCGGTTGGGCACACCGATTCTGGTACGGTCACCGATGTTAAGCAAAATCAAGACTGGTCAGCACCTAGATGGGTGACCGTCTGGGAATACCAGGTACCGTAAGCAACTGGGGATCATGTAGAGAGCCTACCGTAGTGAGGAGGATACCGATCTTTACACTGCTCTCAATAACGCAAGCAAAAGCACCCCTCCCCACATCGCTAAATCCACGGCTTGGCTCCTAGCGACAAGAAATGAATGAATGGACCATAGGTGTTTTTCTTATTATGAAGCTTTCGATAAATAAAATCGAATTAGGGGGTGGGGTGCTAGTCTGAGAGGTTCGAGGGATTTTTGTTGACAATATGTATTACTGGCCGATTCAGCAGGCTCCAGAGTGCGTTTTTGATGGCATTCGTTATGTAGATTTGAAATCATGATGACACGTATCTTCATCGTGTTTTCTAACACAGTTTCAAAATAAATTGCAATCGATTTTTAAAAGAAATCTGCACGCATACTCAGAATTTACGTAGAATTTGTCGACAGAACGTTGAAAATGGCCTGACAAACCGAAATATATCAGTTGTCAAAACATATGCCAAGGAGAAAGTTGAATGTTGAAGCTTTTTCATTTTAATTTTAATTTTCCAAAATTTGCTTATAGCTTGATCAGACATTTAGATGTTTCCGACGGCAATATTTCCAGAAACACTCCCGGAAACACACCCAGAAATAAAAGTCAGATCAGAAGAATTATAGATGGACATACACCGGGTGATTAAGTTGGCATCTCTTCAAATACTTTTATCTGGGTAGGAAATTTGAGTTCATCGCTGAAATTATGGGGTATAGCTTTAGAGAAAGCCCTGGTAAAATAAGAATGGGATCGGCGAACTGAGTTCAAACTCCAGCCCCGTAAAAGCCGACAATTACTACAAACAATGATTGGGTCTCCATGGATCGGTCAAGAAATGGAGACAAACATTGCTTCATATGTCGCGCGACATGGGAGGCAACTTTCTTTGAAATTACAAGGTTACGGCTTTAGAGGTGTGTACTTCAAAGTTTCGCACAACATAACTACTTTAGTGAGTCTCATATTTGTGGCCTTGTGTTGTACTAAGCTATGCTCAGTAAATATCAAAGCAAATAGAGTCAGCTTTCTGAATATGAATTGACACTGAAAACATCGTTTATTGCAATTTTTTTAAAAACTGAAATTTAATTTCCGGCAAAGAAAGAAAGCAGCTGCCGTAACTTGAAACCGCCACCTGCTGCTTCACTATGACATTGCACACGTGGCGCCAATGAAATCACAAAAAAGCAGATTTTTCCTTTTGATGAAGGTCTGTTAGGCTGAGTCGTCGTAGGTTGGGGTGGTGGAGGTACTTGAGACTGAGGTGTGGAGAAAATGAAAGAGTATGAGCACATGAAGCGAATATTATTTAGCATAAAAAACAGCACATCTAACCTTTAAATTAGAAATGAAGGATTGAAGGAAAATGAACAATCAACGAACAACAAAAATGCAAGAAAAAACCTAGAGCGATTGACACAGTACATTGATTAAAAAAAAGAAAAAATACAAGAAAAAGACAGAAAGAACAAAGTAATTCGCTGGAGTAATGTGTAAATCAAGAAATCTTCTCATTTATTTGGCTTACACCTTCCTGGCACCCAAACCATATTGAACATTAATGGCTTCAGGCGTCTTAAGGATATTCGTATTCGGTTAATACCCCACGGATTATCATTTTTTTATTAGATGTATGAATTAAAAATTAAAAATAAATACGCGGCGATTACATTTGGTTCAAAACTATTCGTTTAGCGTTGAATTCCTTCAGAGTTGCACAAGGATTTTTATTTGTATAAAAACGAAGGCTTGATTTCATTTGCACTGACGCCATTATTTAATTTGATTTGATTCTGAATTAATTCAATGGAGAGAATTTGGACTGTATACTTAAAGTTTTCATCGTAAAATACTGAATATTTAGCTGCGCGTTTTGGGCTGTAACTTTTTGGAACCACTAGATACAAATTGGGAACACACACCGTTGGATAGCTGATAAAATTCCCTATCGGACGATATATAGACATATTTACTTTCATGGCCCCCGGACTATGTGTTTTTCTTTCTTTTTCTCTGTCAGTAGCAATGGAGCCTTCCATTTAAAGGTTAGAATTATGCTGATAAAAATACCTCCTACTCAACATTTAAAAAAATGGGTTCTTGCACTGTAACGAATTCAATAGATTTTTTAGGTAATATTTTGCAATATGTGACAATTGAATTAACGGCAACAAGCACCCGAAGCGGCGTCACTCACTTCACCCACCATTTTACCGATAGCTGGAGGGAAAGGATTTAGATTCATGCCTTTTCCAAGGGCATTAGTGCAAAGTGAAAGCAGATTGTCTCTATCAGAGGTTGAACACAGCTCTACAATTCCATTTTCCATGCTGCTAACCGCTTGGCCACTGGCACCTCCACATATTTTATTTGATCTCTTTGAAACATTCCAAATTGAACTCTCTCGCACACATGTTCATTTATCTCCATCTATAAAAAAAATCCATTGTAATAGCTTGTCTGGAAACTAATTCGTAGAATAAAACATACATTGAAACATTTTTTTAATCATCTCATATATATATATATGTAAAAAACAACTCGTGTATAACACCGGGGATTGGATCTGCGTGGTGAAATAAATACATATTTCTTGAGTACGTACGTTACTTTTATTGTATCTTCCAATGTCTACTAAGCAATAGACAGGATACTATAATATTCAGTGCATTATTTCATATTTAAATAATGATAATCTATAATATACAATGGCAATTTCAGATCAAAATTCAGGTAATATCTGTGTCAACCTACAAACTTATTGATTCATTTTTTGTATATATATACACACACGCAGACATACACACGCACGCGTATGTGTTGATTGATTGATCGATTGATCGAATACTCTCTTCCATAGGTACATTTGTATTGATTTAAATGTGATACACACACGCCCGCACATACGCAGAGAGAGAGAGAGAGAGAGAGAGAGAGAGAGAGAGACGCACGCACATGCAGAATGTAACAACCCTACTTCAACAAGAGAGAACCAGATAGTTGTGACCCTTTTCTTTAAATGACGCTAATTTCCTGTTTGCCACTAAAAATCGTTCCGTGAATAAACGGTCTTAATATTCCAACGGCAATCAACCTGTCAAACTTATTCTCACTTGGTCACAATCTCTAGACGAACTCTTACCATTTTGGCTGATTTAGAGATGCGCAGAAGCAGGAAATTACACCCATTTTTCTGACGGTTTTCAAGAGATCAATACAGAATTATCTGCAAGTGCGTTGATGGTTTTGAGGTTAGCATCTGAAGTGAGAACGACGATATTTGGGAGGAGACCCGACGCTGACAACCATCGTCTTACAAGTGTTAGATGAGGGTCTCAGTGGTGGGGGTTGGATCTGATTCTGGCTGAAGAAGGCCACTGACAATCAGTTCGTTAACCCTATTTTTCATTTTATGATGGCATTCAAACTAAAGGAAAAGACCAGATTACAGAATAAGACCCCTTCACTCTTTTGCAAAAGCATTTCATTCTGAAATAGTTTTTCTTGTTTCAGATGACTTAAAAAAATAAAACAAAATCTGTATCAGTTGAAGGAAGTTCCAGTGGCCAAGCGGTTACATACATATATACGCACACACACGTAATGAATGAATGGATTGGCATCGCGAACGAAGATATCTGTGGGGGGTACACATATATATATATATATCCCAGACATAACAGGCATAACGACAGACCTAGTGGCATCTACTAGGTTTGTCGTTATGCTATTCTCGTCCGGAGCTTTACTGAATTTCATATTTCGCAACGCAAACATTACTATTAGGAGCTATTCAAACAATGCATAAGAAGAAAGGTTCCTAAAAACTTCTGTCTAGGAAGTTAGAGAAAGACCATGAAAGCGAAATAAAACAACACAGTGATAGGTTGGAAAGAATTCAGCATGAATCGAGATATTTTGAAGAAAACCTTACCAATGTGCGTAAAGCGTAAAGTATACAACGGTTGCATAATACCAGCCATGATTTACGGATGCGAAATATGGAAATTAACAAAAGGAACTGAGAACCAACTTAGAATCGCAATGGAAAGAGAAATGCTAGGGATAACTATACGAGATAGAAAAAGATCAACATAGATCAGAGAGATTATTAGAGTAAAGGATATTATACTAATAATTACGCTGGAGATAGGGCTGGTCACCTAGCAAGAAGAGACTAACCGGTTGGTGCCCATGGGACAGTAAACGAAGTGGGAATGTGGCAAATGTTAGCACAATCGTGGTCGTCTTGGAAGGAGATGCGAAAGGCCTTTGTCCAGCAGTGTACTCATGACGGCCATTTAATGTACTTATGTACTGTATGACCGTCGCATTCACAATGACCGAGCAGAGCCATTCTTCATGCAGAACATCGCATCACCCAGGTCTGTCACTGCTCCCACATACAGTCTATATGTCCCCTCTCCCTTGATTTCTGACTTTTACCAAAGATATTTTATTACATTTTATAACATATATGGATTTCTGTCATTTTATTCATGAATTCTTTAACATCGTTCTGATATGACTGGGCCCAGAAATTAATTGGATATAATTTGCACCAAATGTCAATTTAATATTGGAACGAATTCAACATTTCAAAATTGTTGAACCAAAGAAATCTTCCCTTGATTTGACAGAAAGAAAAATTTGATCAATCGGTTGATTTATTGAGGTCAGGATTGGCCTTTTCCAGAAAGACTAACGAGAATTTGAAATAAAATTATCAGATACAAGATGTGAACGGAAATTACGAAAACCTACAAGATTCAAGTTTCCCGCCGTAGAAGGAACTTAAAAAAGAAAGAAAGAATAAATGGTTTGAAGAAAAGAAGTAAGAATAAAGAATAAAATGATTAGTAAATGGTTTGGATAAAGAAAGAAAGAGGGAAAGAAATTAAGAATGAAAGAAAGGAAAACAGAAAGAACAGAAAGAACGGAAAAAAGAATGAAATAAAGAATAAACTGTTTGAAGAAAGACAGAAAGAAAGAAAGAATACATGGTTTGAAGAAAGAAAGGGAGAAAGAGAGAGAGTTAGAAAGAAAGAAAGAATACATGGTTTGAAGACAGAATGGAACAGAGAGAGCGGAGAGAGTAAGTAAGAAAGAAAGAATAGATGGTTTGAACAAATGAAGAAAGATAGAATAAATGGTTTCAAGAAAGAAAAAAAGAAAAATGAAAAGAAAAGGAGAAAGAAACAAGAGAAAAAAGAAAGAATACATTAAATATACAAATATAGACGGAAAGAAGACAATAAAGAAAGAAAAAAAGAGGACTGAAGAAATAAAGAAATAAAGAAAGCTTTAAGGAACATTTACAATAATAAAATTAAAAACACATCGTCAAGTAAAGAAACGTTTTACTAACTACACCAAATAAAATCTGTGAATTTTTAAGCTAAAAAAACTTTACCCTGAAAAGAAAGATTTAACAAAATGTTGAAATTCTTTAGGAAATTACTTTTGGGGTGATATGCTTTTGGCATTTTCTTCGTTTAGGGAACAGCGCATACGCGGCAATATTGAATGGGTAGCGTCATCCAGTGTGTTATGTTTCTATGTAATTATTGGTACGGAAAGGAAGTAAATATCTTAATAACATCATGATCTGGCAAGGGTGAAAGAAAAAAAAATGGCTAGAAAAAGAAAAAAAGAAAAATAGCTTGAAAAAGAAAGAAGGACAGACAGACAGAAAGAATGGCTAGAACAAAGAAATGAAGACCGAAAAATGGCTAGAAAAAAGAAAGACAGAAATAATGGCTAGAAAACAGGAAAGAAAGACTGAAAATGGCTATCAAAAAGAAAGAAAGAAAGAAAGAAAGAAAGACAAAAAGAATGGCTAGAAAAAAGCAAGAAAGAAAGAAGAGAAATAATGACTAGAAAAAAAGAAAGAAAGGCAGAAAGAATGGCTATAGAAAAGAAGGAAAGAAAGAACGAAAAATGTCTAGAAAAATGAAAGAAAGAAAGACAAAAAGAATGGCTGGTAAAAAGTAAGATAAAACGAAAACTGGCTAGAAAAAAGAAAGAAAAGAAAAAAGAAAAGAAAGAGGGGAGGAAAGAAGAAAGAAATAAAGAAAAAAGGAAGTAATGGAAGGAAGAAGGGAAGGGAAAAAGCAAGTAATATAGACAGGTTTGAAGAAAGAAAGAAAGAAAGAAAGAAATGTACGTAAAAGAAAGGGAAAAGGTAAGTATTTAAAAGAAATACAGAATTGAGTTAATGTAAGGAGTTAATATATACATTTTTCTAAACACAACCCAGGAAGCCTCGATCAATCGCCTCATTTTTTTTACCTTTGATTGCAACATCCGTCATTCTTTTGCTTTTTGTATTTTTCTCTCTATGATATATAGCAATATACCTTTTGAACATGCTCCCAACATTCTGCACAACTTGTTCCCTGCTATTTTACCGCTTTTTAAAAAGAAAAAGAAAATGATGATGATGATAATGATGAAAAATGAAAATAAATAACACAGAAACAAAAGGAAAGAAGCAAATCCATTCTCGTGTCGAATGAGATTTCACTTTGTTGGACACGAGATATTGGCATGAATTAATCCGTAAATAAGCTTTTACGGTAGCAGAAAAGATCAAAATAGACAACACTGTCTCTGTAGTCAGTAATTCAATTATGCTTCCTCAGGAAGAAGAACGTTTTGTTGACTAAAGGTTACGTGAAACAGGTCACTCAATAGAAACCGTCACGTGACCAACGTCAGTTGGCAGCATTAAACAATTGGAAATAATTAAACAATTGGAAATGCCGGACACAAGCTAAGGGATCAATTTAGCATAAACCTGAATGGCTAAAAAACCTAAATTTGACAAAAACAATTAAAAGGTTTTTTTCTAGGCATCATCATCATCATCATCACCATTATCATCATTATCATCATCAGCTTTTTAGCATCCGTCGTTGGTCATGGGCGTCGCGGAGCCAATATTTTCTGAACGTTTTCGCCGGTCACAGCTTCGCATATGATCTCTGGGGATCCACGTTGTGAGTCGTGATGTCCAGCGGTTGTCTGACAATCTTGCAAGATGGTCAACCCATTGCCATTTGGTTTTCTAATGGATTCCATGATATCTCCTGTGTTTTCTCTAATATAATGAGCTGTCTTGTGATGTTGAGCATGATTCTTTGCTGTGCACGTTGCATGGTTCTCAATTTGAGGGTCAATCTTTTGGTTAGGTTCCACGTTTCAGCTCCATAGCTGGCGATCGGGGGTTGCATTGGTTGTATACCATTCTTTTTAGAACTAATGGGATTTTCTTGTTCTTGAAGGTTGAACTTGTTGTTCTGAAAGCTTGCCAACCTAGAGTGACCCGATTTCGTCTTCTTTTGAGGATTTCATGGGTATTCATTGTCCTATGTAGAGGTAGTGGTCTACTTTCTTTAGCTCTGCGTTTTCGATTTTTGTCGTTGTGTCTTTGTCCTCAACATGT
>VCCN01004626.1:9745531-9757517 GCA_006491835.1 Architeuthis dux
TATCCTACACTTTGTTGGCTTCTCCATTCCTCATAGAACAGCACCGCGTATAGGTGGCTTCCAAGTCGAGCAATCAGCTTCGAGTATTTTTAGTGGTGCGCCGTCTATTCATAGTCAGTTAGAGTTCAGGCCTGGCAGCAGAAGGGTGAACATCTCTGGTCGGCGATCCGCGCCGCACCCGTTATATGTGTTAGCACCTGTGTTAACACCTGTGTTAGCTAGCCGATCAAACTAAATAAAATATTTGTCTAACCCGAGAATGCTTTTAGCATTAAAACATTTAATCACGAAGCTATACAAATGCGGATAGTCCAATCATTATTGTATCCCCCGAAACTAAAATACGTTCGAACTCTCTTCAAAACATACAGTATAGTTATGGCCGTGACAGTTTCGCACAAGATAGGTTGTCATGGAAGGAGATGGGAAAGGCTTTCGTCCAGCAGTGGACTTAAACGGCTGATGATGATGATGATGATGATGATGATGATGATGATGATGATGATGATGATGATGATGATGATGATGATGATGATGATCTCCATCAAGGATTAATTCCACAATCCATAGATTTTTTACTGTGTACTCTCCATGCCCAAGAAATACAAATTAACAAGAGACACTGTTGGAAAGCTGATAAGATTCTCTTTCTAACGATATATATATGTGCATACCTCCATTCGGAATTAATTGCACAATCCATAGACTTTGGACTGCGTACTTGAAGTTTTCTCGTACAATGCTGAATACTTAGCTTCACATTTTCGGCTGTAATTCTTTAAGCCCAACACATACAAAATGTACAAGTTCCACTATTCGAGAGGTGGTAGAATTGCCTTTCAAAGAAGGTATATACATATATATACATCCATCACGAAGTAATTCCACAATCCATAGATTTGGACTGTGTTCACGAATTCTCATCGTAAAATACTGAATAACAAGCTTCATGTTTTCGGCTGTAACTTTTCATACCCAACAGATACAAATAGACAATATACCGCGTTGGGAAGCTGAGAGGATTCCCTTTTCTGACGATATATAGATATAGATATTTACCTCAAGAATTAATTCTACAATCCATAGATTTGGACTGTGAACTTGAAGTTTTCATCGTAAAATGTTGAATACTTAGCTTCACACCTTGGGCTGTAATGCATGATACCACAATCAAACATTAATTCTACGATCCATAGAAGTTGGACTATGGACTTGAAGTTTTCTCGTAAAATGCTGAATACTTAGCTTTACGTTTTGGGCTGTAACGTTTTGGAACCACAAGATACAAATTGGGAATATACACCGCTGGGGGGTTGATGGAATTCCCTTTCGGACGATATATACATATATTTACTTTCATCAACAGATACGAATTGGGAACATGCACCGTTTGGAAGCTGATAAAGTTTTCTTTCCAACGATATATATATATATATCTATACTTTAATCAAGAATTAATTCTAGGATCCATATACTTTGGCCTGTGTACTTGAAGTTTTCTTCGTAAGATGCTTAATACTTAACTTCACGTTCTAAGCTGTAACCTTTAAAGCCCAATAGCTACAAATTGACAACATACACCGTTGGAAAGCTGAGGAGATTCTCTTTCCAACGATATATATATATATGTATATATCTCCTTCATTAACTATATCCACAATTCTGTCTATAAAGTATACAGACACTTCCTTGTAAAATCCTGAAATACCTATAAATTAATGTTTTCCTCATGTCTAAACCCATGATAAAATAGCCTTTTAAAGTACTTTTAAAGTTTAAACTGGGAGACGAGATATGAAATTCTGTTTTGTTGGTGTATGCTGGCGACCATTTTGTTTTATGCAAATGAGGTAGTTCTTCCAAACTTTTTTCTTGGGAACATCTTTTTTCTGAAAGAGAATACCCTAAGGAACATTTTGTTACCCGAAAAGTAGAATCATGGTGGGGGGATGCACGGTAGCCCCTGCTGGCCCCCGGACTACACGTTTGTTTTAATATTCACGCAAGACTATTATCGTAGAATAAATTGCCAACACTCTGTTGAGCATAGTTTAGTTTTGAGACGTCAATCTCTCTCTACGTCTTCGTTTTGTTCTTAATTTTCTTTTCAAATGGAGTTCTTGCTTGTCGCTTCTTAGATCATTCATTTTCGAGTTCCAAAATATCATCACTTATGAAAAATTCCGAAATATCACCGTTTATAAGTTGAAGTGAAACTGACAGATACAGTCGGACATTTTCCTTTTGAAAACACCATCTTTCACTAATCATCTGACAATAATGACATTGTATTCAAACAGTTGAAGTTGGGCTAACATTCAGTTGAAGTTGTGATAAAAACAACTTTAAAATTAATATGAAGGTAAGCAGTAGTCAATATTAATAAAATATTGGGTTACAATTCTTCATTCAATAATTGAATTTACTTGTATAATGAACAGTGTGATTCTTTGGTTCTCTGTCCGTAACCATCGACTTTTCTACTTGAAGGTACCAATTTTGCTGATAAAAAGATCTCCTACCCACCATTTGAAACTATGGACTCTACAACTTTAATGAGTTTGTGTTTGTTTTTTCTAAAAAGTTATTTAATAGAATTCAAATACTGGTAGTCCCAACTTTTCGAAAGTTCGCTTTACGCTACTTTTTCGCATTTACGAAAGCGAACATGGCTTATTCCTCTGCTGTACCTGCAGACCACAATCTGCGATGACCCAGCCTGAATTTATGGGGTCTGAGAACACTCAAAAAATGTTCCCATATAAATTAATGGTAATTGCGTCTTCGCTTCACACCATTTCGGCTTACGAAAGGCTTTTATAGGAACGGTCTACATTTGGATAGCGGGGAACCCTGTATATCCGTGGTTAGAAAAAGCCGACAGAATCAGTCATGTGAATATGAATCTGAAGGATAAATCCTGGAATTCATGACAAAATAAAACTCCAAACTATTAAGACGTTCATTAATTTAAATACCGTATTTACTCTTGTATAGGTCGATATCGTGTATGGGTCAATCTTTGTTTTATGGTCACGAAATCCTTAATTTATGGTATGCTTTGTGTATAGGTCGACCCCGGTTTTTGAACGATAATTACCGCATGTAGGTCATCACTCAACCTATATTTTCCACCTCACCTAGCACAACCCAGCATTAAGGGTGGCTTGGTACATATTACCTCTGTGATGGAACAACAGATTATAGTAATAAGAAACTAGCCTGTGTTAATAATGTATGTATAGACAAACCATATTATATGAGAAGCTAAATAATTTTTAGTTCGTGAGATAATTTATTGAAGGCGTTGCGCGTCTTTTCATTGATATAATTGGTATATATTAGAAACTTCAATTTTCAAGTCGGTCCGGTTGGCTGGCTGGCTATGTTGTATCATGCATACAGGCTGCACCAATGGCGCTAGACATAGGTTTTTTAGTGGTGAGTAGACTTTACAATGTAAGTTTATGCTTTAAGTTTATGCTCTAAGTTTATTGATCCCTAGTTTGTGCCTGCTTGTTTTTGAAAATTTGAAAAATGTGAAAGAATTAACTCATTCGTCATACCTTTTTTAATTGACCACCCTCAACACGACCTGCTGGCAAAATATGTTGGTAACATGACGGTTTCTCAGCACTCTGCAGACCTGTTCTATATGTTTATTATTTGCTGGTAGTACGTGTCCATTAAATATCTTTCATTTTTGAAGCCACGGTTTGCTCCTAGTCCTTCGCATTATGTTTGAATTTCCGTTTAAAATTATTACTCATGTATAGGTCGACCACCAATTCTTTACCTAAACATTTGATCTTCAAAACTCGACCTATACACGAGTATATACGGTATTCAAAAGTTCTATAATTCTGTTTGGTAACATTCGTAGGTCTTCGATAACTAGACCAGATAAAAACATACAATAATTACGAAGCAAACAAATTAACGGACTTATGAGATTACAGGCTTATTTCAAGAACACACACTACATAGGGAAGGGGTTGTTAGTTCTTGCATACATGTCTGGAGATGGGATTAAATGATGTAATTATTAATGTTTTCCATACAATGACAATAGAAAAAGCGGACTAAAACCATGGAATGTAAACCAGAACAAATACTATAGTAGCGAAACATCATCATTTTTGTTTCTGGGAAGGTTATGATAATTGCTTATTCGCTTTACACCATTTCGGCTTACGAAAGGTCTTTGTAGGAACGCTCTACATTCGGATAGCGGGGGAAACCTGTACCAGAACTTCTTCGCCGTTATAGTTAACAAGTTAGGCTTAAAAAAACATTATTACCGTATTGACTCCGCTTGTCACCGAGTGCTCAACATGTGCAACCTTGTGCCAAACTAAGCATTAACAAGAAAGAGACTTACAATATGAGATATGTTAAAAAAATGTCTTAAATTACGAACGCTTGCACACGTCACATTGTTTTTATTTTGAGAATTTATTCATGTAACGCCAAATATTTCTATTGAGCTGCCGACGTTCCTCGCGGGTAAAAAGTAAAGTAATGCCCCAAGGCTGGTTACGGCTTCAGCCATCTCTGCCCGGGCTCCACAAATCGCAAGTTCCTCTGTCTCGACTAGTTTGCGATATGTGGAAATGACTAAGAGGCAACAACCACCCGAAATGGCGTCATCCGCTATTTTAACCATAAATGATGGGAGAAGAGATGGATGCATGCGTTCCCTAAGGGCATCAGTGCGAAGTGAACGCAGATTGTTTCATTCGGAATTTGAACTCGGCTCCCCAATTCCATTTTCTGCGCTGCTAACAGCTTGACTACCGGCACTTCCAAACTAAGCTGTGTAGCTTACCCTAATTGAAGGAATTCTCAACACTTTTAGTTTTTGAGACGTCAATCTGTTTCTAGATCTTTGTTACGTTATTTTTTGTTTTTAAATGGAGTTTTTTGCTTGCCGCTTCTTGTTTCTTTTATCATTTATTTCGGCTCCCGTGACAAGTTCCGAAACAGAGCTGGCCCGGGGCATAAGCGGACTAAGCGGCTGCTTAGGCCCCCGTGGCTGCCTGGTGGCCCTAAAGAGACTACTGTATATGGTATATTCATGGCGGTGACAGTTTTACATTTTCAGTGACTGGAGTTACTAACAGCAATACAAATGCCGTTCCCATAAGAGTAAATATATGGTATTGTGTGAAAATAAACTTAGATATCATATCAAGCGGAAGAATTTGTCTTGCCAATCTTGTTTTGCAAATGCACAAACGCACAGAGAAAGTCGACCCTAATTGAATAAATTCTTAACACTTTGTTGACAATATTTTAGTTGTGTGACGTAAATCTGTCTCTGAGTCGTCTACTTGTCCTTATTATTTTTCTAAAGGGAGTTCATGCTTGTCGCTTCTTGTTTATTTAATCATTCAGTTCGGTTCTTTGTGACAAATTCCGAAATATCACTGTTTATGAGTTGAAGTAGAATTGACAGCTCCAGTCCGACGTTTTACTTCCGAGCGACTGAATCATCCGACACAATAGAAGACATGGCTTACTGCACGATAAATCTATTTTTCACTAATCAGCTAACAATAATGCTATTGTCAAACTCCAGGGCAAAGTCAGAGTTTTGTCAAATGTTACGTAATCGTCAGTGGTACCTGTAATTGGTTCTAATTAAAGCATTCCTTCCACTTTTCAGTCCGAAAAGTTCTGTTTTGGGATCGCCACCAGCGGCCTCGTTGTGTTCTCCTTAATCTCGTCAACGTTCTGAACCCTCCTTCATTTCAACGGTGATTTTAGCTTTGGGAGAAGCTAGAAGTTGTAGGAATGCAATTCTGGGCTGTAAAGGGCTGACAGATATGAGTTATACAATATTTTGGAAAGGAAAGCCTGTACGAAAAGTGAATAATGAGTAGGACCGTCATTGTGAATGTGGCAGTCACACAGTAAACAAGCACACTCACCGGTGTATCACTGCCGACTGAGTAACCGTTAAAGAAAGCATAGTAAAGTCCACTATGATTGGTTGCCAAGCAACATCAACGCCTTGGAAGCAGTGCTCGAGATATTCAAGATGAATGAATGAATGTTGGCTTCGCGAATGAAGATTTTGGGGATGGTTTTCCACAGCATTTGGACCCTAGACGGCGGGGCCAATGTGCGGAGTAAACCTCCAACCTGAGCAGTGTAGTTTTAAGGTGAAGTGCGACTTGTCCTGGGTCGACCCCACCCTTTAAACCGTGGGCTTGCATCCTATGGGCCACCGGAGTGGCGCGGATAGGAGCGATGCCCATGGGCCGTAGGGTTGACAGGAGTGTCCTTCTCCTGACATATGCCCGACCTAGCTATGGGGGCATGTCGCCCCCTTGCGAGAATGTTCCGACAGTAAGGCTGAACTGGTTAGACAGAACGTGAACAACCCGTAGTTAGTAGAAGTCTGAGCTGGCTATATAGTTCTACCGATCCTTTGAAGGAGAATCAGGAGAGAACGGCTGCCTGTAGCTTTGATCACACATTTTCATGATAGTGCGGCTGTGTGAAACTGTAGGCGCAGATCCTCATGAGAGTATGACTGTCTGCGACTTTAAGTACGGACCCTGGCCGCTCCTGCATTGAGCAGATGTGCACTGACTACGGGGTTCTTCTGGCCCCGTCAGTGCAGTGACCCGACAGTATAGCGGACTGGGCAGATTCAAGCCCAGATCCGAGTCACGCTCTTGCGCAGAGGGAAAAAGAAATTTAAAAAAGAATAGCTGTTACAAGATAAGTTGAAGCACCTAACAGGTTGGTTGGCGTTTTCAGATATACTTTTGGAGACGACATTAACATTTTATATTACCCCTAGCCGAATATACCATCCTACCATTCCACTTGTCTCCCTCACTACCCTAAGCACACTTTCATTTTCTTTTTTTTTAATGGTTATTGGCTTGAAAAGGACATTGTTTTGGGGGACTTTTATTAGTTTGACCATTTAGTTCCCTTATTTCTTATGACTTCTAAAGAGTCCATAGGGTGACATGTCTCTTATCTGACGGTGTGGACGAGGAATCGTCTGACCTGTCTTTTATCGGCAAGTGTCTAATACTGCTGGGTTTTGGAGAATGGTTCGCTAAAATTCTCTGCTATCATACGTATTTATAATGTTTGGGGCCCTCTAGATTTACTAAGCTAAACTCATAAGTTTAAAATTGTTTGTTTTTTCGGGGGGTTTTTGGGACCCACCTAATAACTGGCGTAAGCCGTCTGGGAAATATACGAGAGTGGATTAATAAGGCCGTAGCCTGACACATTCCATAGCTAAAATTTTATCTGAACTTTTCTCTGTATACATTTCGATATATGGAGAAGCGTTAGGTTAAGTTCCTTGACAAGGAAGGAGATTAAGCTGAAAGATAATATTGCGTTGTGCAAAATAAATGCTTTTTATCACTGTTAGTCTGTGCACTTATTGATGTACCAATATATCCATGAATGAAGGTACATCGGATAACTCAAGGACGACTAGAGCTATGAACACATACTTTTCTGTGGTTACTTAAGAGACTCAGGGGCATTTTCTAACTTATTAGTTTTTCAAAATTCCAAAACATTTAGGGGCTCGATTTACAACGTAAGTATAATGCGAAACTAAAACCTTTGCGTTGTGCCCGTCAGGTTAGTTAAACCGAATCTTTATCTTTTTTTAACCGTATAGCCATATATAAATGACGTCCGTAGGGTGGGCCTAGCTAGTAAATAAAATATACTAATGTCTCAATCAATTAATCGAAATATTAGCAACAATTGAACTCATCCATTTTACCTCAATTACATGTAGACTTCTTTCTTAGCTTCAATTTCATATGTATAGCATGTACCAATTTAGACTGTTTAGTCGCTTTTGCCTACATATACATATATATATATATATATACTTTATTGGTTCCAGTCGATATGGATAATCAAGAGTGATTATCAAATTTAGACAAGTGTAAGAATTTCCTGCTTGGTCGATTTTCTTCTTCCTCAATTAATTTGCTTTCCAGTGAATCAACCGATGCTAAATGGCCAGTAAGAGGCGCTTCTCTGATAATGGCGGTAATGAGAACGATTGCATTTTTAATGGAGATACACGATAACAAAGAGAAACATTTAAATAAACGAGACAAGACATGATGTATTCAAAGCAGTTTCACGTACTATACTTAATGGACTTAGTGACTTCAAACTAATTGTACTGACTATATGTACTTATAATCAGTATTAAGTTATCATATCCATCGATAAATGCTGGTAATTGTCAATCTACAGGCCAGGGAGTTGACTTCATTTTTCTTCCTTAACAAGAACAATCCTCACCAATGTTAGGGGAGTAAACTCGTCACCGTTTGTCTATCCCGTAATGTTAAACCAAACTCATATATAAAATGAACATTTCCTTACCTTGATTTGAAATCACAACTGACTACTCTCTTACCAACGAAGCCAAACTGGCAAGTCTTATACACCCACGAATTTATTTATTATATAAACAATACAAAAGGTTGCAGTACTCATCTACAGTTGAAATAGAAGTAGAGTTTGACCCTGCAGCAGCCAGTTGTGTTATTCAACTGTTCCGACTGTTACACATGACTTTTTATATTTGTTAATTCAGTTATTTTAGTCCATATTAGTTTACCATTGTCATTGAATAAGTTTGCAATTTCATGGTACTTGATAATATCAAAAACATGTTGCTCTGAATTTTCTTTTCTATGTTCAACCAGAAAGAAAAGCAGATGTAAAGGAGACCACTCTATAATAAGCAGTTAATAGTTATCTCCCTTGGCAAATGCAACAGACAAAAGTATAGACAATCACGCGGCGTATTATATAGTAGTTTATTTTTATAATTCTTTTAAATATATGATTTCCATGCATGCAAGTATGTCCAGAAAAGAACCATCCAATTTGAATATCTTGAGGACCGGTTACGCGGCCTTGATGTAACTTGGCAAACAACCGTTTGATAAAATTATCCATGAATATAATAAACAGCTTCCTATGGAGTTCATGAACAGATATCTCCGAATACCGAGAGATTACCTCGGAGTAGGCAATATTATAAGAAATATTTCATTTTGACATTGGAATCAAACAAAGATGAGTGCTTCAATTTTTACACAAACAACAACAAACCGAATGTCTTCATTTCTCGAAATGTTTCGATTTCATGTCTGCATTGTTGGGGCGATTCCAGAAATTCCTGTGACATCGAAGCCTTCAGGGTGCGATGAATGAGGATTCTTCGCGATTAATTAGCAAAAGAAAGAAATCATTGCATGCGGTTAAATACTTTCACGACCTTGACAGTCAAAGAAGTAATTAATCGAATTGGTTCGAGACTTTCTAAAGAGATAGAGGCAGAAACAAATGGTTTTCTGTGAATAATATCCGGGGATATTTAATTAGCTTTGTATAATTCTGCTCGAGATATACAAAAGTCGAAGTCAGATTGGAAAAGAAAAATACTCTAAGAAAAGCCTCCAATTGATCCGGATGTAATGAGAGACAATTTCAAGATTGTTTGATACATTGATCCATTCATTTTCAGAATCAGTTATAGGCAAGGTAATCGCCTTTCGACATCTGTTAGCATGGACATTACTGGTTATAACCAAGACCATTACCATTGAAGGAAGTTCGATCCTCACTTTTAAAAGCATCTTAAAATTAGTTATTATAACAAGTGCAAGCATTTGTCTTGCCAATCTGTTTTTGCAATGAACAAAGAGGCCAAGACGTCGACCGTAATCGAATAAATCCCCAACACTCCGTTGACCATATTTTAGTTTTGAGAGGTCAATCTGCCTCTACGGCTTCGTCTTGTCCATATTACGATCCAAATGGAATTCCTGCCTGTCGCTTCTTGTTCATTTCGGTTCTCGTGACAAGTTCGGAAATATCACCGTCTATGAAAAGTTCCGAAATATCACCGTTTATGAGTCAAAGTGAAACTGACAGCTCCAGTCAGCCATTTTCCATTCGAGCGACTAAATTATCCGAAACAGTTGCAGACATGGATTCCTGCACGAAAGCTCCATCTTTCAGTAATCAGCGGACAATAATGCTATTATATTCATCCCTGTATCGGGTTATCTGTCATTATACAACTCCAACGCTTCTTCAGAATATTAAGCTACTCGTAAAATATATGGTAGTAGAGATAACCTGATGATAACTTTTACCAAACCATGTTTAAAATATCATGGACAGAATATGTAACAAGTGAACGCGCACAGGGTGCATCGAAAGAATAGGCAGTAGGTCACTTACTTGACACGTTTGTGCAAATGGATGGCAGAACGAGTACCAAAAATAAAATGAGGGGTCGTAAAAGGAGCAAGAATTGCTGAAAGTGAAAAAAGAATGGAAGCTGTGGTGAGCCATGATCCCAAAGGGACGTATCACATAAAGAAAGGGACCTGATAACTGGCGTAAGCTGTGTGCGAAATATATGACAGTGAATCAATTCCGTAGCCTGGCACAGTTGTTAGCTAAATGTTGATCTGAAATGTTCATTGTATAATTTGGGATCTATGTAATTACAGAAGCGTTCGGTTAAGTACATTGACAAAGGAGATTATGCTGAAAAATAGAAATTTGTTGTGTAAAATAAAGGCCTTTGTATCCACATTAGGTTGCGTATTTATTAATATACCTACGTATATCCATGAATGCAGGAACATTTTACTATAATTCACTAACTGTCTGTCCGTTTGTCTATCATCGCATTATTCAAGAACGACTAGGTCTATGGCCCCCACATTTTCTGGTAACTTATGGGATCCAGAAGAATGCTTTTCGCTTATTAGTCTTTGAAAATACAAAGAAATTGTAAGGTTTTTAGTGAGGAGTTATATTTACAATGTAAGTATAATACTAAACAGCACTCTTAGTTTGCGTCCGAATATTTATCTTTTTGTTTAGTAGTTATTATAACAAACGAAATAATTTTAATTTCAATTTTTTTGCAGTGGACAAATGGACAGAGACTCTACACTAACTGAATACATTCTCAACACTATTTTAGTTGTGAGACGTCAATCTCTCTCTACGGCTTCGTCCTTTTTTTACTAAATGGAGTTCTGGCCTGTCGCTTCTTGTTCCATTAATCATTCATTTCGGCTTTCGTGAGAAGTTCCGGAACAGAGCCGGCTCGAAGCATAAGCGGACTAAGCGGCTGCTTAGGACACCGTGGCCACTCGAGGGACCCCAAGAATCAATAGTGATTGCGGCGCCAAGGAGATCAGGGCCAAATCAAATTCTCCTTAGAGCCCATAGGAGCCGAAACTTGTTCCGAAATGTCACCGTTTATGAGTTGAAGTGAAACTGACAGCTCAAGTCTGACATTTCCCTTCCGAGCGACTGAATTATCCGAAACAGTTGGAGACATGAGATTCCGTGCGAAAACCCCATCTTACACTAATCTACTGACAAGAATAATATTATATCCAAACCTCCAATCCAATAGGCTTACGGCAGAATCACGTTGGATACACCAGTTACCGTGCGATCACCGAAGTTAAGCAACGTTGTCTGGTCAGTACCTAGAAGGGTGACCGCTCATGGATACCAGGTGCCGCAGGCGAGAATGGTGAAGTGAATCACGTCACTTCGTCGTGCTTGTCGCCTCAAAGTATCGTTCACATATCACAAGCCGGGACAAGACAAACTTGTGATATGGTGATGGCTGATGCAGTACACTAGATAGCTAGATATGTAAACCTATATCAAGAAAGTATCCAGCCATTTAATACCAACTACAAAAAGGCTAACTAGCACCTTAGCCCCTTTCAACGTACTCCCCTTGGGACCTTACACACTTATCACATCATCCCTTCCACTTTTCAAAAGGTCTTCTTTCGGGATCGCTATCAGCTGCCTCGTTGTGTTCTCCTTAATTTCGTCAATGGTCCGAATCCTCCTTCACTTCAACGGTGGTTTCATTCGTTTAAATTCTACTACTCGGCATGGATAGCCGCACTTTTCT
>VCCN01004626.1:9805847-9816719 GCA_006491835.1 Architeuthis dux
ACTTGGAACAGCCCACATACTGCGAAAGTGCTGTCGATTAGAGCCAATGAAATACTAGGTTGGGAAACTGATGCGGAATTAATCTCCCTAAATGAGGGTAGGTGGAGACTCTCTGAGATTTGGCGACTAATTCACATAATGATTGGGTCACGAAAAAAAAACTAGGGAAGGTCACCCTTTATCAACCACTCTTATTCATTAAATGATGAAAAACAAAAGTAATAGAAATAACAGCGTTAATATGGGCGGAACTGACAACAGTAAAGGTCCATCGCTCGACAGGTGGAGAACGGAGAGTTAGACTGCCGCCGGCCGTCATCAAACTACTGACCAAGAATACATGCAAACCTTATAGTCGGAAGCTAAGGAAAGCGAGAACTGTGAACAGACGGAGGAAGTGGCGTGGTGAATTTTTGAATTTCCAAACAAAGAAAAACCGTTAGTCTAAACGGGAATTCGAAATACGCACCTGTATGTTGAAACATTCAAACCTGGCCGTCAATTTTAATGAGAATTAGTTACGGGGTCGGTCGGCCAATCACAGACTCTCTTAAGAGCGTTCCAGTCCGCCTGACCAATCAGCATACAGCTTTTAAAAATCTCGATTCACATTGGTCGAATCTTCAAATGAAAACGCCATGATGCCTGTGCGGGATAGGAGAGAGATGGATTCGGATCGTGACAGTCATTTGGGAGGTAGCAGTTAAAGGGTCAACATCTATGATCTGCGGAGAGAGTGGGGTAAGAAGAGAGTAAGAAACAAGGTTAGGACTATTATGTTAGCTATCGAATGAACCCTATATACACAATGGGTATCACAGTTTTCTGAGAAAATCACCGTTTCGATGTTTCTGCTGGTCTTTCAAATTTAAACACTTCATTTCCCTCGTATGCTGTTTTTGGGAAGCTGCGCTTGAAATATTCAACGAAGTCGTGTCGATATACAACGGCTTTCCATCAGAGCTGCAGTTTGAAACGTGCTTGTTATACAACAGTGGACCAAAGAGGGCATTAAGGTGTCACGGCACGTCCCTATCTGCTGGTGCGAACAACGTCAGTGTAAGAACAATTCAGATCTGGCAAGAGACCGGGGTGTTCGACATTAAAATGGGTGTGTTAATGGACCAGATACGGTATATACGGGAAAGTTTACAGAAGAAGAGATTGACAGTATAAAGAAGGGATGAGGCAGGCCCGTTGTGGAACTGATAGAAATGAACTCCATGCCAGTAACGTAGAAAAAACAGGGCATAATGTAGATTGTTGGGCCATGGATGAACGTGCAGAACTGAATGGAGAAGCTACAAATGTGTTGGATGACAGGGGTAGCCAGCATATTGGATGTGATTAATGATGAGTAAAATGACATGGATATCCCAGATGAAGATAGAGCTTTGGTATTGAGGCTGAGATAGATCTTTGTGGGGTTAGAAAATGACGAACCGCTGAATCTCAGAAACAAAAGCCGTGCAAAGTTAGCCAGAGAAATTGTGAAGGTGGACAGCATTATGAAATACATGCGCACGGCTAATACTACAGAAGATCGGGAGCTTCTACGAACTGCAGTTGGTGAAAGGGTGGGAGCGAAAATGAAAGGAACTAGAGAGAGGGAATCGGATGAGCCCTCATGGAAACGCAGGATTGAGGGCGATATAACAAGGCTGAGAAAGGATTTAAGTAGAATAGACAAAGGGCGAGAGATTCAAAACAGTGATGGAAGAATTAAAACTGAGAATACTGGCTAAATCTGGGAGGCTGGAAAATACGCGAAAAGGATTGTTCAGTACAAACAGAATGGGCCTGATGCAAAGGATACCACATAATTCTGGAAGAAGAACTAACCATGATGCTAATACTGGGTAGATAGAAACTTGTGGATATTCCCAACCAGACTGACCTATCAGTGGAGCTAGAAGACATAAGAGACCAAATTAAGAAGATACCCAATTGTAAGTCTCCTGGTCCTGACAACACACAAGGATTTTGGATCAATAAATTGGAATAGTTCTCCATCTGAACCGTTGACTTGAAACTGGGGAAATACCAGACTGGGTGGTTATGGGTAGAACAATTTTGATTATTAAGGACAAGTCTAAAGGACCAGTTGCAGGCAACTATCACCCAATTGCATGTCTAAACCTACTCTGGAAATTGATGACAGGAGTGTTGGGTAATAAAACATACGATCACTTGATTTCCAACAGTCTTTAGCAGGAGGGATGTAGGAACAAGTCGCAGGGTACGAAGGATCACTTTGCTATTGACAAAACCCTACTTAACAATTGTAAGCGGCGCCACATAAATCTATGCATGGCTTGGATATACTTTAGGAGGGCGTACGATATGGTACTCCATTCTTGTATAATGGAGACATTGAACATGTTTGGAGTGGCTGATAATTTGATTAAATTAATGTCTTCTTGTATGAAGAAATGGAAAACGGACTTGTATGCAAATGACATTGTACATGTCTCGGGATATTTCAAGGAGACTCTTTCTTTATTGTTTGTTCTAGCACTGATACCCTTTAATATGGTATTGAGGGACATAATGGGGTATGCGCTTGATAAGACCGGCACAGTCATCAATCATATGTTGTGTATGAATGAAGAAATTGACTCGCTTGTGCAGACTGTGCGCAATTTTTAGCGTGATAGGCATGCAATTTGAGATTGATAAATGTGCGGTATTGAGGATTCACCGGGGGATTGATTTACAGCCAGGGGAAATTATTCTTGAATCAGAAGGTGCAGGATACAAATATCTGGGTATTCTTGATCTTGTTCAGATTCGTTCCAAGGAAATGAAAGAAAAAATCAAAGAACTATGTTTGAAGAGACTGAAGCTCCTGCTTAAATCAAAGCAAAATGGACGGAACTTGATCTTTGCTATACATGTATGGGCTGTTGCTGTGATTCGATACAGTGCAGGGAGATCGATAGAATAACGAGAAAACTGGCGTGTGATTATAAGGCCTTGAATCAACGTGCAAACATTACTCGGGGTATATAGACGTGGGAAGGGAAGGAGATGCTTGGTTGGCGTTGAGGAATGTGCTGCAGTGGAGCAAAGGACTCTTGATTTGTACTTGGCTGAAAGCGAGGGGGTTCTGCTTGCATATGTTGCTAAAGCAATTGATCTAGAAAAGGAGAATATTGAGAAAGAGTACAAGAAAATGATCGAAGAGGCGATTGCATTGCATGGACAGTTTGAAAGAGAGACGAAGGCGATAAAAACGTGGTATACGGATTCGGTATTGCTGAGAAGTGGTCTCAACATCAGCCGGAAAGTGTGATGGAGAATGTTACGGTCAAGGTCTCATGGGATTTCAACATCCAAACAGTGTCATTGAACAGAGAAGGCCGGGTATTGTGGTGCTGGGAACAGATTCCAATGAATGTCTCATTGTGGATGTTGCCATTCCAGGCGACCACAACATAGAGAACAACAGACTTTTAGAAAAGTTGAAGGTAGAACTACAAATATTGTGGCAAAAGCAAACAACTGTTGTTCCGGTTTCATCGGAGAATATGTTGGCCAACTCTGCATTGAGTATAGTCAGCGAACTTTTCAAAAGTCTGTGCTTCTTGGCACGGCTAACATCTTGAGAAAAGTTCTCTCTATCTAAAGTATTGATGGAGAGTAATTAAATCCGTCACCAGTGTTTTACACTGTGCGAAATAATAATAATTTGCAGGATGATATATTCCACAATTCAAAGTAATTGTCAAGGTCCAAAGTAAATATATCTAAAGCGAAAAATGATGTACTGTTTCATTAAAAAGGTTATTCAAGTTTTAACATGTAAAGTGACTTTTGGACCACTCGTTTGTGGACTTCATTTCATTGCAATTTTGATAAAAGCTCTGCAAAGTGAAGAGGATATTTTATTTCCCTAGACTAAAAGAAAGGAAAAGTCAGCGCCTTTTGTGATTTCAGCAGCACCACGTACGAATTTCCTTGTAAACAAGCAGATGGAGGTTTCAAATTACGGCAGATACTTCTCCGCCGGAAACTAACTCATTTTAAATCTCACTTTCAATTTAAACTTTTTGATGTTACAATAAACGATATTTTAGTGTCAATTTGCTTTCAGAAAGCTGACTCCCTGAGATATCTACTAAGTATAGATTAGTACAACACAAGGCCAGGGCCAGATTAATAAGGTGGCAAAAGGGGCAATTGGCCCGGGTCCCCTTTATACACAAATATGATATTTAAAAGATTAGTTTCTTTAATAAGAAATACACTAATAATTATTGCTTGGAATTCATTTTATTATAACGCCTTCAGTTGTTTTAAACACATTAATAAAATTACTGCTTATAATTCGGATCTACAATAGTTGTAGTATGGGATACTAAAGATCTACATGGAGTTTTGCTGGCATGTATTACTTCAGAGATATCAATGATTAAACCTTTCTATATATGTGTGTGTATGTATGTATGTCAGTTCCAATTACATGCAATAAACGGTCTTTGATGTATACATTTTGTGATTTGCCGCGTATTTTAATTTCTGTGTATAAGGGACCCTGAAATGCCCCGGGCCACCACGGTCTAAATCCGGGCCTGCACAAGGTCACATGAGAAAAGAGATATCCTAAAAATCCATTACGAAGCTTAAATGGCAATGGACAAACAATGTTACTAGGATGTTTGAAAACCAATACACATTGCGACTCAACATATGAACCGCTCAAGATCATTGGTGTAATTGTAGCCAGCAAAATGTAAAAAGGCACCATGATGTGCACAATTTCAGAATGTTTTGGCACTCTAACGCACAGAAGTGAAAAGAAGTGGCTGACCATGGCTATGTCCAACAAGGAACTTAGCCCCCCAATTCAATATACATGATGATGCTAATGATGATGAGAGAAGCCAACTAATCACACGGTTCGTGTCCCTCAGTAATTCTTTACCGTATGTTCTGACTTTCATTTCTCTTTTCTGTGAAGTTCCGGGAATGTTACTTGTAATATTGCCATTGGCCACATTTAATTTCCCGGTCAAGATTTCGGTCAAATATAAGCAACCCATGGGAAATCAGATTTTATTAATCATGGAACAGTGATCAAATTATCGAAAGCACCATCATAAAGGCAATTTTATTCATTAGTTCATTTCTTGTCGCTCGCAGCCAGGCCAGTCAGAGGGTTCGGGTAGGGGTTCGGGAAAGAAGGCCTTTGCCATGCGTTATTGAGATCTTGGAATAGCAGGTGCTGTAAGCAGGTGCTGTAAGCAGCTGGCGATCATGTAGAGAGTCACCCTTGGCAATCCAGTTAATCCTCCTATGGGGGATACCGATCTCTACACTACGCTCAATAACACAAGCACCTTTCCACCTGACCCCTGAACCCTCTAACTGGCGTGGCTGCAAGCGACAAGAAATGAATGAAAAGTTAATACATGGCGTTGGCAGAGCTATGCGCTCTCTGAATGATTTCTATTTTCGATAGCGGACGCAGAGAAAAGTGATTGATTAAAAGCTTACCAATCAGTCGGTGTCCACTCCCCGATGAAGCTTGACCGTTGCGGTCAATTGGTATTTCTGGGTGAAAGTCTTGAAAATATTGACCTGAAAGGGCCTTACGTATGGAATGGTCTTCGGCCAAATTCCACATTATGGATGAAAGCCAAAAGATAAAATGAAATTATTCCGAACGAAAACTGAAAAAAACAACTGATTAAGTTTGTATCGATGATTGAATGTCATGATTGCTTGATTGATTGGATGAATATAGGATGAGAAGTTTGTGACAGGTTTTTAGGTGTGCAATTTAAGAACTAACTTTTCTGCTTGTGTATTTAATCAATGTCATCTCTTCTGCACCATTTGATCACTCTTTAGTACACACACGCGCACGCACACACACACACACACTCTCTCTCTCTCTCTCTCTCTCTCTCTCTCACACACACACACACACACACACACACAGAATTGAAAGAGAGAATGGAGTGGATATTTCCCAAAGCTATTAGTGCGAAGTGAAGACAGGAAGACACAACCGTAGTTCGAAATCACTTTGCAAAGTCCGTTTTCCGCCTCAATAACCATTATACCTCACTCCTCCTAGTTTATGGTTTTCTGTGTTGTTACTGTATCCTTTCAAGACGACATAATGGTGTTTTAAAAGTTTCTTTCCGTGTAGGCACTTAAGAGCTTCTTCTTTGAGTGCAACTGGATTTACTAAGGATGATGCACTTAAGAGCAACTGGGGGAATCTTAGGAAGGAATATTATTTGTTCTTCCATCCTTCTATACTTACCTCTTTTTTAACTCTGCCAACAAAGTTGGAATAGGTATATGTATTAACATGTGTCTGTAAGATTGTCTGTTTGTCTACACAATATCTCTAAAAGTTCTCAGTGAATTTCAATTAAATTTTCTGGAAGGATATCTCATGGAGTTAAGAAGAATTGGTTAAATGTGGTATTTTTTTCGATTGGGAGATATTTTTCATTCTTTTTCATGCATTTATGTATTCATTCATAATTGTCCGCACAATATATCCAAAGATTTCTCAATGAATTTCAATGACATTTTGTGGATGAGCAGTTCATGGGGTAAGGAAAAATTAATTACATTTTGGGGCTGGTCCAGGAATCTATTACAGTTATTTCTCTTGCATCGTAACTATTTGTGAACTGATTGCTATTCAGTTTTTAGTGACAATAGCGTTGCCAGCGGCATGCGCTCTTAACACCTCACTAGATTAGAAAAATCTAGTAAGGTGTTAAGAGCTGCTTCTTACTCTTGTGAGCAACTGAGAGAATCTTAGAAAGAAGCATGATGTGTTCTTCTAGTGTAAGCTTTCTATACTTATCCCATTTGTTATTTGCACATACAAAAGAAGCGCTGATTTTGAGTGGAGTTGGAGAGACGTACATTACTCTTTAGAGGATTTAGAGTTCTAAAAGGACTGTCTGTGGTAGGTCAATGTCTACGTCTGTGATCGTCCCTGATCGGCTCCGCATATCAAAGTTCTTATTCGGCCCGTTTGCGATATGTGAAATTGACTTAGGAGCGACAAGCACCCGAAGTGGCGTCGCCCAGTTCACCCGGCGCTATTTCACCCATAACTGGGGATGGGGGTGGATTCATGTATTTCCCAAGGGCATTAGTGCAAACACAAACTGTCCCAGCCCGAGTTTGAACTCGGCTCGCCGTGTCTATTCTTCATGCCATTAACCGCTCCGCCACTCACAACTCATTTCTTATTCGTTTCTTGAACGATAAAAAAAGGACCAAGTGGTGTTGGAAAGATGTATTTAACACCTAAGAAGATTTGGAGTTTTAAAATCTCATCTTTTTCAGAAGGTCAACTTGATTAAAGTGTCTTTTAAAAGTTCTGACTTCTTAATATTTGATGAGAGCGTCTAATGTGATTAAGGACTATTGATTTATTTGCTATTATAGAAAGGAGATTAAGAAGAGTATGCTTTTTTATGTAAATCTATGCCAAAAAATAAAAACAAGACACATTTTTACATTAAAACGAGACTTTAGGAAGTCAATTATTTTGAGGGACGAGTGGGTGGCCTAACTATTAACAAATCAAGATCAAAATCCTGTTAGGTAATTTGCGGTCACTTCATGGATCCACTTCTTCTGTGGATAAATAGCATGTCAGTTGGATCCCCTGCAAATGTTGTCATACTGTCGGAATACTCATCTGAAGGAACAGCAGATCTCTACAGCCAGCTTTGGCATCTGCATAAACAGTGGTGTCTCTTGGACCTGCACTTCAATATCATCATTAGCAGCCATCATAAGTCCACTGCTGGAAAAAAGCCTTTCTTATCATGACGAATGCGATTGTGCTAACCTCTATCACGTCTTATCGGCAAACCTTTCTATCTCATACCTCCATCTTGTGTCTGGTTTTCCTACCGTTTACTGTCGCATGGGCCCCAATCGGTTAGTTTTGCTCCATCTATTGTCATCTCTTCTTGCTAAGTGTCCAGCCCATCTCCATTTTTGTTGCCTAATGATTTGTATAATATCCTTCACTCTAGTCCTCCCTATGATCCATGTTGGTCTTCTCCTATCTCATAGAGTTATCCCTAGTATTTCCATGGCTCTCTGTGCGATTCTAAGTTGGCTTTCAGTTGTGATAATTTCCATGTTTCGCATCCGTAAGGCATAGCTGGTATTATTGATTCATTATATACTTTACGCTTTAAGCCCATTGGCAAGGTGCTCTTCAATATTAATCCTCTTCAATATTCATATAGTATTCTTCAATTCATACCAAATGATTTCCAGCCGATCGTTATGTGTCGTTTTATTTGGATTCCATGTTTTTTCTCTAACTAGGTAGATGTATACATCAACCTCTTCTAGAGCTCCTCTTTAGAGAAGAGCTCAACCACCAGCCTCTCTTTATCGTTGAACATGTAGCGGGTAGCTGTACTGTCGGGTTTACTTCTCTGAAGGGGCTGCAGATCTCTACAGTCAGCTCGGCATCTGCTCCAGCGTTGAGTCTCGGATCTGTTCTCAAATTGCACAGATAGCCGAACTATCATGGTAATTTTTACAAAGGGACATTAGTACCCTACAGCCAGCTCATGCATCTACCAACTACGGAGTGTTCATGTCCTGTGGTTTAACTACCCAGGTCAGCCATGCTGTCGGAATACTCCTGCAAATGGGCGACAGCCATCTAGGAACCTTGCTGGTATTCACGCCACCTCAGTGGACCATAGCATGCAAATCCCTGGTTTAAAGGGTGGGGTCGGCTGTGTGCACGTCGCACTTTACCTTAAAACTCAATGGCGCAGACCTTTGGGCTATTTACGTACAGGCCTCACCGACTTAAGACCTGAAAAGACGCGGAAAACCCTCCGGGATCTCCGTTCGCGGAGCAAAGTAATCATATATATTTTAATGTCAATCGCTATTTCAGCTTCAGAATCAAGAATCTGTTTTAATGGATTGTAATGAAATAGATTTTGATTGCAGCAGCCAGTTATCTTCTGTCTAGTGGTTAGGAGTAGACACGTACAACACGAATCGTTGTTTTGTGTCGGACGCAGAATGGAGAGAGAAAAAGGAGTCGGACAAGGGATGAGGCTTCCTTATTTCAATTCGTCTGACCACTACCTCCAGCCCCCTGCGCCGAAGCATTCGAAAACCAGTAACAAACGTATGGCATCCCCAGATAAACCTCTTTAACCATTTACTGGTAGCTTTATATATGAGTTTCCTGGCCAAATCCACATCGGCACATGACGTGTACCTAATCGATCTGCTGATACCGAGACGTGTACTGAGTCCCGTTTTTAGTGCCGTGACGTATCATGTCATCCTTCAATCAGGTCATGTTACACAATTATGAGTGACAAATCATTTGAGCCCGCCATCTATGATCCTCTGTCGTCAAATCACAGAGCTGAATATATTACACTAGCAACTTGGGGCACACCATATATAATCTGTTTATAAATGTGTGGAGTATGGAGGCCGGTGATGAAATCCCGGTTTCTGTTGCATGTGTCAGCTTAGTGATCCTTACAAGTCTCACGCCTGGACTAAACTAAGCTAAATACATATCATAAAGGAAACCTCGCTGTGGTGTAGTGGTTAACGAGATAGTCTGAAAGATTATTACTACTGCGAATTGCTGCTTTGTATCAGACTAAACAACGCTTAGTACATAGACAATTGAAACAGTTTTAACAATTCTATTCATTCAAATATAGGGAAAATAAATAATCAAAACTAAAATTTTCTAAATGAAGAAAATTCTTTGATGTATCAAAATTCGATATTTCAAAGCTGTTCGTATCTTGAAAGAACAAAGTTCAACGTTATTAATTGGACTCGAGTACATCAGTCTAGCCTTTAATCAGAGTACATCAGCGATTAATTCGATTGGCCTTTTGATGAATTTGGATAAATGACAAGAATGGAGAGAGTTAAAAAGAGAAATATAGAGAGAGAGAAAGAAAGAGAGGATTAAAGAGAGAGAGAGAGAGAGAGAAAGAAAGAATAAGTGCTCAATGTTGCCATGGATAGATTTCGCACTTGTTCTATTGGGATGTGCCAAAGGTATCTTCGTGTTTTAATCAACTTTTATGATTTTGAAGCTTACTTAATGTACTACATATGGTATCTTTCGATGATACTAGCTCTTCTGAAGGTTTTTGAGTAGTTCCGTTTTAAACAATGATAATCGACAAATGATGGCCGTCCACTTCTGGGCATTATTTCAAGGGACAAGTCACCACCCTTAAATGCTTAAACCAGCTTTGGGCAGTATTGTAAGATATTGTTTCATTTCCTTCCACTTTCCGAATTATGCGAGCAGCTTCAGCGTTTTTGAGGCCCAATTTAAAATAATGCCTGGAAATTGCCAGAATCTCAATACATGTATCCGCCAATATAACATCTGAAACAGAAGGTACAGCTGATTAGTATTGATAGTACTGATATGATATATAAGACGTGTTGTTTTTACCAAAAAGGCCCCAAATGATCAGTTCTACATATTCAGGTCAGTCAAAAAAAGCCAATACTTTCGCCTATATTATTCATAGATGTCGATAGACACAATGCATATTAGCGAGCGATAACGCCCGTTGTTTTAACTCAATTCATTACCTCGGTTGTGTATGCTATGCGGTGTGTATTTTAGAATAATTTTTTTCAGTTAGATTCGTCGCAACTGATGAGAATTTCACTTTTACGACCTGAAAGCAATGATCAAGATGTTGAAGGTGAAAGAAACTCTTGTTTCAGTGACAGCTGACCAAGTGCCATAAACGGTGAAGTCATAAAATGGGATATCTCTCATGACGGCTTGTATTCGAGACAATTGATTTTCTGAAATGTTATGCTCAATTCTGAACTCGTCTTGTA
>VCCN01004626.1:9859529-9873787 GCA_006491835.1 Architeuthis dux
ATATATAACCATGGCTTGGCTTCGAGAACAAAGATGCAGAAGTGTTTTCCACATCTGTCGCAGGCCCTGAATTGGCCAGCAAGATCTATACGGGAGAGGCAGGCTTTTCCAGAACGGTTTTAGAAGGATTCTGGTACCCAGAAGTAGCTCCCAACTTGTAGTCAGTAATTAATGCAAGCGTTAATGATAGAATAGGGCTAGTATATGTTTAATAGGTAAACATTCACTATACAAATCCATTGAAAATAAGGAAGAATGGAATTGTCAGTGGTTAGGAATTAATGCAAACCTTACTGACATAAAGCAATTATCATATATATAATAGATAAGCATATAGTTTCTGAGGGAATTTTTTAGTTGAAATATGTATAGATCTTTTCTATTAATATATAATATGTATAGACATTTTCGGAGCGTTGTCCCAATCTTTGCTCATCCTTTGAACAAGATGAGGACAACAGTCCGAAAAAATCTATACAGATAAACATATAATATAAAAATCAATTGAAAACCAGGAAGAAAGGGATTATCAGTGGTCAGGAATTAATGCAATCGTTACTGACAGAATAGGGATAGTATATGTATCTAGATATATGTAGATAAACGTTTATAGAAATGCATTGAACATCAGGGAAAAGGGATTGTCAGTGGTTAGCAATAAAATTAAGCGTTACTTACAGAATAAGGCTGTGATATGCATAATGTATACACGTTCTTCTGTCTTTTACTAAATTGAACAATGGTTCATTTCCCCATATGCAAACTGACGCTACCCTCCCCACTTTTCTATATAACCGGTGCCTGATTCTTTGATAGAATGGACTGAAGCCAGACTTATGTACATACATTTCTCATTTATCGCAATTTATCATCATTAACCTTTCTTATTTTAAATGTCTTTTTTCAAACGATCATTTGGTGTCTTGATCTTCTTATATTTGACGGTTGCGGGCTTCTCTCCAATGTTTACCAGAAGACTTCCTTTGTGTCATACCTCGTTTTATAGTTTATTTCATTCATTGCTTCACTGTGTTATCCCAGTGGTTTTATATGGTAATATTGTTTAAGGTTTTCAGAAAGGCTAAAATCCAGCACAACAACATGGACTTTGATTTAAACTTAATTTATACTTAACAAAAATATCCTGGGGATTATTATTTATCAATAAAAGCAAAATAATGATTTAATCCATATATTTCAGAGAACCATGGAAAGAGCAATTCTAGGGATAACTCTAAGTGATAGAAAAAAATCAACGGGGATTACAAATAATTAAGCTACAAAAATAGAGATGGGCTGGACACTTAGCAACAAGAAGAGACAACAGATGGGGTAAACGGTTAACCGATTGGTGCCTATGGAACAGTAAACGCAGTGGGAAAAGAACAGACACTAGATGGAGGCATGAGATAGAAAGGTTTGCCGGTAAGACATGACCTCGATTGTGCTAACCTCTGTCACGTTTTACCGGCAAACCATTCTAACCCACCACTCCATCTTGTTTACCTACTGCGTTTACTGTCCCATGAGTACCAATCAGTTGTCATCTCTTCTTGCTAGGTGACCAGTACATCTCCATGTGTGTTGCTTAATTATTTGTATAATATCTTTCACTATGGTCCTCCCTCTGATCCATGTTGATCTTTTTCTATTTCTTAGAGTTATCTCTAGCATTGCTTTTCCCATGGATTTATGTGCAATTCCAAAACGAACTGAGAATCAACTTAGAATCGCACAGAGAGCCTTGGAAAGAGCCATATAGTCTAATATCTGTCAATAATCGTAGAATTTCCACGTGCCCCTCCATTGTATATACATTTTTTATGAATTTGCATTGTTTGGTAAAACTGCATATTTTAAAAATATTTCAATTAAATAAAAACACTTCACTTTTTCCATAACCTAATAAATGCAGGATATTTATTTATAGTTAACCTTAAAACAATATACTCAGTTTAGTTTTGTCTGCTCCAAGTCTATAATAGTGGAGCACTCAAGATCAGACTTATTATACTAGCAATGTTCTACAAGAACATTCTATAGTAAATGCGTATCTAATCCACACATATAATAATTAGCAATGTGGGTTTGTACTATGTAACTCTAAGGGCCGCACGTGACGTAGTAACATAGAATTTTATAGAATGTTATGTTCTGATGACATAATAGAAATACTGAATTTAAAGAACAATAATAAAAATATAAAAAGTCATAAAAACAAACAAAAATTGAAATTCCGTTTGGGGTCAAAAGAAGGCTATTCTTCAAGCTCATTGCAATGCAAATCTCTATTATCCACATATATAAAGGACAATGTATACCCATATAATTCATATACGCCGTCTCTTTTGACGGCACGGGTAAACTAGTATACATATAATAGCTCTATTTTGTCACTAACCCTTGCATTAATTCTTGGCCATTGACAATCGGTTCCTTCTTGATTTCTTTGAGCAATTCTATAGTAAATTCCAGATTTTATGATATTGTTAACACAGCGTTTCGGTTGATCACCGTTTCTAATGCCCTAAGGCGTAATTTTAAAGCCTAACTAGTAAGGCCCAGGGCAGGCTATCATTTTACGGCAAGCGCCCAAACAAGGTACACTGCCACAAATATGGGGTACCCAATGAGGACTGATTAAACGGTAGTAATGGTCTGAAACACTAACTTACTAAGCTTAACTTAGTCTGGCCCAAGGCCACAAGTGTGGGGTACCGACTTGAGATCGAACTCACTACACAATTGCAATAGTTTGTCAGACTAGCTCGCTTAATATTCTATATACGTTGAGATGCTCAAATTATTTACCAAGTATAGCTTAGTCCGACATAAGGACACAACAGAAGAGCACCCGTGAGGCACGAACTCACTACACTAGTGAAGTGGTCTAGTTTGCTGTCGTCCCATGACAGGAACCCTCTGAAAAGCAATATAATCCACATATATAAAACGCAATGTGTACACTGGCGCGCACACACATACACACACGTACGCGCGCGCACGCACACAAGTATATGAATATCGTGTGTGTAACACTTTTCAATGAGTGCACATATGCTACACTCTGATCCTAGGCAGAAAGGGCGTGGAGCGACACAGATCGCACAGATAATCTAATACTAGACATAAGTGCCGATCTATACGTAAATAATCCCATCATTCTTTACGGGTACTAGTTTAATATAATATATCACGGTTAAAAGACTTTATAAGCTTCAATGGGTAAGATCTTCGGTTGATCGATTGCAAATAGTTTATAAACCTTATTTCCCCTTTCTTATAAGAGAATGTATCTTTCATTGAATTACTCATCGAACTGTTTCGTTTCGGGCCATGGCTTCAAACGACAGCTTTCAAAACCAATTCGTTCAATAAGCACTGAGCATTCTCTCATCTTTACGCTTTAAAAGGTTAATCTAACCAAAGATCGAAGTCAGTATTTTCTTCATGTTCAATCACAGCTTTTGTTGTCCCACTATGGTTTCCTTCCTGGCCACTGACTGTTATGTCAAGGCAAGACATTTGAAATATATTTATCTGTTTGTGGGTATGGCTGTAGAGATGTAAGTATGAGCTTTACTTTTCCTCTTTCGGGATCGCCATCATTTGCTCGTTACCTTTTCCTTAATATCGTTCGCGGTCTGAAATCTCTTTGGGGGAAGCTAGGGATAGCAGGGAGCCAATCTGGACTGACAAACCTTAGTGATGCTAACTATCCCACAATGATAGGCGCTCTTCGAAAAGCAATTGAATAGATTACGGTCTATAAACCTTTGAAATATATTTTTCTGTTGGTGTGTGTATATGGCTATAGAGATGTAAGTATGATCGTTGCATTTCTCTTTATCCCTCGATTGATTAGATGATTTATTCCAGTCGAATATATTAGGTTGTGACACATAAAACCTCGTTCTTTTTTTACATCAAAGAGAATAATGCTAAATTGAAAGATTTAATATTGTAATTGCATTTCTCTGTCGATTCAATGTAAATTTTAAGTATTTTGAACTTCGTACCCGTAATAAAAGGTTGAATAATAGGGAAACCATAATTCGTGCATTTACTAAATTTGTGACCATTCGATCTAACGAGGTAGGCATACCATCATCATTAGTTCGAAAAAAGTTATTCCTTCATGAAATGACCTAATAACATTTAATCTAATGTATTCTCAACTGTGATGGTGTTATTTCATACGAGTTAACAACGCCACAACATTGGGGCTGTAGTAAGGGAAGAGGAAAGAGAGAGGATGTAAGTTTTATTAGTAAAAATTGTGGGGAGACGCTTGTTTTAAAGATTCTAAATAGTTTCCTGCAGCCGCTTTGCAATTGCACGCCTCCAATGTTATGTTCATGGCTGCACTTTCTTTCAGATCATCAATGCCGACAGCGAAACGATGGTTGGTGTTTCATCTCTTTCTCTCCGGACTCGGTTATCTCTCCTCGACTTCCGTCCTTTTCACCCGACTGTCTGAATTCAATTTGGGCTCGCTTGGTCAACAAACAGTGATGTAGTTAATTAGACATTTGTACGGTTCATGTAAATGCAAGTGCAGCAAGTGCATCACGCTACACATGTAGCTATGGAGATGTAAGTATAGGCTTTGCTTTTCTATTTGTCCCTCGCGTTTGACCCTCACTTAATGCAGATTGATTAGATCTGTGATTCTGAACTTGGGGCGCAATTTAAATTGGGGCATGATTCAGGTATGAATTATGCCTTTTATAAAAATGGGAATACATACTCAATAATATGTTATTTTTATCCGTTTTCTTCTCTTTCTCTTCTGGAGATTTATCTGCTTTCAATTTCACTAATATCTATTAGTTTGTGCTTGTGAAATCTGTGATAGTGCTACAATGGGCTTTGCTTTTATCTAAGTCCCTAGAGTTTGGTCCTCGCTTAGTGCTGATTAATTGTATGCTTTATGCCATTCGCAGTATCAGGTTATCACACATAAAATATCGGTTTTGTACATCATAGAGAATAGTGTTAACGTGACAGATTAACTAATGTAATTGCAGTTATCTGCAGATTCAAAGTAAATTTCAAGCATTTTGAACCTCATATCCTAATGAATGGTTCAATAACGGGTAAAACATATTTCTTACTGAATCTGTGACCACTAAACCTAAAGAATTTAATAGAGATGGCATATCATCATTCGAGGATTGTTGTTCATATATCAGTATTATTTATAAAGAATTTGCCACACGATATATAATCAAATCTTTTTTTTATAGTATGGGGACATCAAATTATTTGATTGATTGATTTGATTCTTTTAGCGGCATATCAACCCCTGGTGGGTCATTCAATGCCGAAATCAGTTTAAAATTCAGAAAGTCGGAGTTTTTAAAAGGTTCCTTTTTAACTAGAGTCTTGCGACTTTGGTGGAAGGTTATTTTTTTAAACTAGAGTCTTGCGACTTTGGTGAAAATGTATCTTTTTAACTAGAGTCTTGCGACTTTGGGGAAAAGGTTATTTTTTAACTAGAGTCTAGGTGAAAGAACAGGTGGCCACTGGTTCGGGGTGGGGTGGTCTTACCCCTCTGCGTGGGATGTTGTTTTAGATTGCTTTATGCAAGTCAAATATAGAAGAGCTTTATGTAAGCCGAATATAGAAGACCGTATCAGCGATCATCAATCATGGAAAACAGGATTGATAACCGATCAGAGTTTAATTGCTGTTAGAAACCGTCAACCAGAACTGTCATATAGTCAATATCAACATAAAGTTTCTTTAGTTTTTAAGTTGGTCTGGTTGGTTGGCTATGTATGCATCACGCGTACAGGCCGCATCAATGGAGCTAGAGGGCTGAGACTTTAGTGCTAAGGTAGATCATGGAAAAGTCGGGGAATCTAACGTAGGAAAATAGGGATTAGGCCAGAGAAATGATAGAGGTGACATGCTAATAAATATAGGCGCTCGACTTAACGACCACTTTTAGCAGATCCCGTATAAATTCTGTAAAAGGGACCGACTAATGATTACTCTTTCAATAACTACACACACTAGATGAAAACTCGCCTACAGGTGGGATTAGACTAGTCTACTAAAGTATACGGAATAGCCCTGCGTATGGTGGGGGTAGTGACAAATCATTTGTTCGTTTTTCGCAATATTGCTTATGCATATTGTCTGAACAGTGTCAGTTGTCATAAATGAATGAATTTACTCATGTTTTAGCTAGGCTTTAGTGTCACGTGATGCTTATTGGATGCTCAGGAATTGAAAACAAATCCCCCACCTCCTTCAAAAAGAAAGTATGATCCCAAAACATTACGGGTGTGAATGCAATGAATTCATGAGTAACATGCATCGCCTTCTTTGGAAACAAGTCATAAATGTTCAAATAGATTGTGGGCCTTTCTACCCCAACGCCATCCTTAAAATCCCCTTTGGGAAATGATTGTACCGGTTTCATTTCATGGATCTGCAATATTTCCTTTTTATAATGTGTCCTCCCTCTCTATCTATACATCTATATCAGTCTGTTCGTATTTATCTATCTATCTACTGTTTCAAAGAATTAGTAAATCCTCAAGATAATGCCGCCTAAAAGGCATTAGAGCGTTAAAGGATAATGAAAATTATTTTTTGGCTGTACATTTTGTTTTCTCATTATTAATACACTTCGTATAAAATACAACCGTTATAATGGCAATTTAGTTATAACAGCACGCTTAAACCCACCAGTGTGCCGTAATAATGTGAGTCTACAGTAGTTCTAAAGGAATACATAAATAGATTGGGTATGAACGGTTAGTCACTAGGAACTGTGAAAGGGACTTAGGTTCAATCATACAAACCAATGTTAAAGTATGTCTCATAATAAAACTGAAAGCAAGAACAAATCAACATACTTTCAATATTTCTAATTGATTTCCCACTTGAAGATTTGACGAAAATCTAACCTAGTTTTTGAAGAGCGAAGGAGGTTTCTCATCATTTGTTATTCGTCTTTTAATTCCTTCTCAACTTTGCCAATCACTCACCTCAAAGATTGTCAAGAATGCCACTGTATTTTGACAAGTCCAAAGAATATATTCAACACGTTCCTTCATTATGGCTATCTATCTATCTATCTATCATGCGCGATGGGATTGAGGTAATATAAATATTTATTCATAATAATAATGACAGGTTTAAGAGAATTATAAACACAATACGGTAGTACTACCTAACTAGTCTGTCCTTTTGCTAGATCTATTACTAAAGTAGCTTTAATAGCCCTGCGTATGGTGGGGGTAACTATAGTGACAAATCATTTGTTCGTTTTGTTGCAATATTGTTTAGGAATGTTGTCTGAACAGTGTCAGTTATTGAGGCTCATAAATGAATGGGGTTATTCATGTTTTAGCTTGGCTTTGATGTCACGTGATGCTCATTTGATGCTCAGGGAGAGAAATGAAAGCAAAGCGCCCCCCCCCCCGCCGCCCCGGTCAAAACAGAGTATGATCCAAAAACATTACGGGTGTGGAAGCAATGAATGCATGAGTACATGCATCGCCACTTTCTTTGGAAACAAGTCAGAAATGTTCAAATAGATTTTGGGCCTCTCTACCCCAACGCCATCCGTAAATTCCCTTTGGGGAATGATTGTTCGGGTTTGATCTCAGGGATCTGCAATATTTGAGTGTGTTTCACTCTCCTTTTTATAATGTGTCCATCTCTATCTATCTGTCTCAGTATGTTAATATCTATCTATCTATTTATCTATCTATCTCTATATAGCATCACCATCATCTGTCATGAGTCCACTGCTGAACAAAGGCCTTTCCCATCTCCTTCCATGACGACCTAGATTGTGCTAACCTTTGCCACCGTCTTACCTGCAAACTTTTTTTATCTCATCCTGTGTCTGATCTTTTCCAACTGCGTTTACTGTCCCATATTGTCATCGCTTCTCGCTAGGTAACCAGCCCATCTCCATTTTGCTGCTTAATTATGTGTATAATATCATTCACTCTGATGTTGATCTTTTTCTATCTCTTAGGGTTATTCCTAGCATTGCTCTTTCCATTACTCTCTTTGAAAGTTGGTTGTCAGTTCGTTTTGTAAATTTCCATGTTTGGCGTCCGTAAGTCATGACTGGTATTATGCAAGCGTTGTATACTTTACGTTTTAAGCACATTGGCAAGGTACTCTTCAAAATGTCACTATTCATACGGAATGCTTTCCAACCTATCGTTATGCGTCCTTTTATTTCACTGTCATGGTCTTTCTCTAACTGTATTTCCTGTCCTAGGTATATGTATTCATTCATGTATTCTATCTTTATGGTATGTATTCTATCTGTATGACCTTTTGGGGGACTTTATCGTTGAACATTACCTTTGTTCATTTTTAAGCCTACTTTTTTACTTTCTCTATTTAAATCTCTTAACATGTTTTGTAATTCTTCCGATGCTTCTGACGTCATGGAAATATCATCGGCGAATCCCAAGTATTCTCCATCTTTGTTTATTCACATTCCCTCCCAATCAGTCTTCTTTTGTAGTCTAATTAATGCAATGCAATTTTCGTATATATTTTGGATGGTGTGTATGTAATTCTCGTGGTTGAGTGCCTACTAGTCTGTTTGTAAGTATTTTTATGATAGTTTGTATAGGTTAGGTAGTAGTGTAAAGGGCGGTAGTTGCTAAGGTCGCGCTTATCTCCTTTTTTGTGGAGTAGGATCACTACTTGTTAAGTTCTGCTTCGTTTTTTTCGTCTTCTTTAGTTTTTATCTTCATATTTCTCTTCTGTTTGATTAGGTTTGATGTTTTAGAGTATTTCCCTGTGTTAATATTTACGTTTGTATTGCATACCATTTGTGCTGCTTCCTTAATTATATTTATACCTATCTGTCTCAGCCTGTTCATATCTATCTATCTATCTTTCTCCCCCTCTCTCTCTCTCTCTCTCTCTATATATATATATATATATATATATATATATATATATATATAAACCATGATAATGTTTGCCCACCCCATAAACATTGGTTAAATATCCGCGCAGTTCAGCCAAATTTCGTATGCATGATCAGTGAAATAATTGGTTGTTTTTTTTTAAAGATTTAAAGGATTAAACGGTTTTAAGGGACGTTTCTATTTACATGTAACTATAATGCGAAACTTAACCCTTACTTTCCGTTCAATATATATATAGATTATATTAATCTATTCTATTACACTGTGCATTTTCCCCCTTTTTTAGAGCATGTTAGAAGGGCACGCATTTGGCTTAGTACATATTTCTCCCATTCTAATGACCCTGTTTATTCAAAAATATCAATGCTTGTAAAATCACTACTGCCTGCATTATTTTACTGATAGATGGATAGATATGAACATATTCAGATAGATAGATAGATAGATAGATAGATAGATAGATAGATATGAACAGACTGATATAGATACCGAGGGAGGGGTGACAAATTATAAAAATTATAAAGGTTGCAGATCCATCAAATCAAACCTGATCAATTATTTCCCATGGGGAATTCACGGATTGCGTGGCATGTGGAGGTGCTCAAAATCTATTTGAACATTTCTGACTTGTTTCCAATAAAACTGACTATGCATGTACACGTGAATTCATTTTTTCACAGCCGCATTGTTTTTAGATCATAACAGTTTGGAGGTGGGTGTTTTGCTTTCAATTCTCTTCCCGAGTATCCAATTCTTGCTATGTCACGTGATGCACGTGACATAGCAAGACAATGAATAAATTCAACTGTTCAGACAACATTCATAAGCAATATTGCGAAAAACCAACAAATGCGTTGCCAATACCGTACTCCCCCCACACACACAGGGGTATCGGAGCTACTTCAGTAGTTCTAACAGTTTTAACAAAAGAAAAAAAAGATATTTCTAATAAAAATGTCGGTGTGTCTACTTATGAAGTTATTTTTTAACAGCTGTAATGTTTTTGGATCATAATCCTATTGCGTGCTGGGGGGAGGTAAAAATCTTTAGCTTTCACTTCTTTTTCAGGGCATCGAATGAGCATCACGTGACAGCAAAGCGAAGCAAAACAAAATAAATAAATTCCAACCGACACTGTTCAGATAACATTCATGAGAAATATTGCGAAAAACGATCATTTGATTTGTCACTACCATTACCCCCACCATACGCAGGCTATTACCGCTACTTTAATAGTAGTTCTAGCATGTTTAGCAAAACGAAAAAACTGCTTTGATAATACTACCGTATTTGTGTTAATAGTGCTCTTAAACATTTCATTATTATTATGAATAAATATTCATCTAATCGCATCCCATCGAAAATATTGGAGCCATAATGAAGCAACGTGCTGAATATGTCCTTTGGACTTGCCCAAAATACAGCAGCATTTTCGACACTCTTTGATGCGAGTGATTGGTGAAGTTGGGAAAATTAAGAATTAAAAGCCGAATAACAAATGGTGAGAAACCTCCTTCGCTCTTCACAAACTAGGTTGGATTTCCCCAAAGCCTTTCCCAAAGGTAAATCAATTAGAAATAGTGAGAGTACGTTGATTTGGTGTTTCTTGCAAAATAAAACATTTTTATGAGACATATTTTACCATTAGCTTGTATGATTGAATCTAAGTCATTTGTACAATTCCTAGTGACTCACCTTTCATAACCAATCTATTTTTGTATTTCTTTAGAACTACAGGAGACTATAGTTCGGGTGTCAGCAGGGACTACCGTGCCCCCACCCCCTCGATTCTACATTGTACTAAAACGTTCCTTTCAGAAAAAAGATGTTCCCAAGAACAAATTTGGGAAGAACTACTTCATTTGCATAAAACAAAATGGCCGCCAGCACACACCAAAAAAAGGAATTTCATATCTCGTCTCTCAGTTGACATATCTGAGTACTTTAAAAGGCTAAATCATGGCTTTCAGACATGAGGAATTCAAAAGTCCACTTTATTTTACCATAAAATAATTAATTTATAGGTATTTCAGGATTTTACAAGGAAATGACAAGTATACTTTATAGGCAAAATTGTGGATTTAATTCATGAAGGGGATAGATAGATATTGTTGGAAGGAGAATTTCCTCAGCTTTCCAACGGTGTATGTTCCCAATTTGTATTTGTTGGTTGTAAAATGTTACAGCCCAAAAGTCCACTGTCCAAATTCTATGGATCGTAGAATTAATCTTTGACAAGATATATCAACTGGGAGACGGGATATGACATTCTATTGGTTTTTGTGTGTGTGCTGGCGTCCATTTTGTTTTGGTCATGCAAATGAGGTAGTTCTGCCCAACGTTTTCTTGGGAACATCTTTTTTCTGAAAGAGGACATCCTAAGGAAAATGTTGGTACCTTAAATGTAGAATCATGGGAGGGGGCGCACGGTAGCCCCTGCTGGCCCCCGGACTACTACAGTAGAGGATGTTAATATGGACCAGGTTCTGGGTAATGATGACGTCCAGTGCCTGTGGACCCTTTTTGGAGTCAGATTTTTCAGTTTGTAAGGGATTATGCCATCCGTCAACGAAGCAAACATGTACCTGTTTCAGCGTTGATCACACAGCGAGGACTAAAATGGTTTTGACACCCAATAAGGGGTGAGCCTGGTTATGCTGCAAAGGACGTCTTTGACCTGTATCATGGGTGGAAACGTCCCAAAGGCCGACCAAGACAACCTTGTAAACCATTATCTCTGTTGTAATGTCGATCCGGCCAGAATGTTGGAAAAATAGAACAGATCGTTCGAACCTGCATCAAATTAATTGCATGGGTATCTACAACGTTATGGGGAGATCGAGGCTAGTTTTCTTTACTTAGATGGCTATAACTTCCTGTGAAATTAATTCATTAAAACGCTAATATGACCAAAAGTTACTACTTCCTTTGGATGGGTCGTTTAAATCTTAAACATTTGTCAAGTTTGTTATATGATCATTTAAATCTCGGAAAAAAGTGTACAAACCTACGCCACCAGTGGGATAGTTGGTACACTCTCATTGGAAACATTAGTTCTCTTGCTAGTAGGAACAGATGTGATTAATATATTGTTATAGTGAGAAAAATAAAATTTTAAACCCGCCAAAAGAATGTATTTCAGTAAAAGGTAAGATTTTAGGAATATAAATGACCACCTGCTAGGACACGTTGAATCATATGTGAATGTACCTCAATGATGTATCACATAAGGTAGAATATGGAAAACAGAACAATAAGAAAAGAATCACGACACCAATGACTTGTTTGAAGTTTATTTTGTTGGCTTTCTGTTTTCCCTCTGTGTATTGCCACTCCTCATAAACATAGATTTCGCTATCATCAATCTCACTGTAGAATGTGAGGTGTTTCTACATGGTGGTGATTTGTAAGGGATTAATACATGTTAAAGAGGGATTACTAATTTGTTGAGTGGATATGTAATGGATGGTGAAGCAGGGGAGATGTTAATTGAGTTGTAGAAGAATGTGGATCGTTTCTACATTTGAAATTAGCGGTGAAAAGGCGATGGCAAAATGACCTGTCATGGCTGCCGATAGTAGCAGCAGGGGTCACGGGGTCAAAAGAGGAAGGACGGGATATCGGCCATATGGTTTTTGGCGGTCAATTCAAACAAAGGAAAGGTATGTAAACTCAAAGGCGGTGGATTTAAAGTGTAAACAGGTTATGTTTAATAAAAACATGTACGGAAAAAGGGGTACAATAAAAAAGGAAATATCTGCATATGTAAAAGAGTCAGCGAAAGGTTTTGGTGAGATGATGGCGAAAAGAAAAGAAAAGGAATTCTTGCCTTTAGCCATTTTTCGAGTTCCGAAATGGATTTTGTGAGAATGCAGTGTTAGTTATACGAACTAAATATGTAGGCTATAAATGCACCTAATAATGTCTGCTCGCAACAAAAGAAATCGGATGTTAAGTGAAAAAGAGGGCTTTTGACAGAAAGTAGAGAATGCCGGGCATGAAGGAAATAGTTTATGGTCACGAAGACTTTTAAGGGTTGCACCGCGAAACCTGATTTTTAACAGAAACTAATTATCGATGGTCGTTATAAATTCTCGGAAGGGCCTATAAATGAGGCATTCATTCCTAGTTTTGGCGAAAAGGAATGTAGAAAGGATGACCAACGATTTTAAGTAAGAGACGGCATTTGAAGTAATGTCCGTAATTAGAAAGTGGGGCCTAAACGAGACCGAAAGAGGAAGAGATGTGTTTACGTGCCAGAGAAATAGACACGGGCGAAAGAGGCACTGTTAGAGAACAGGCTACGAAGGCCAGGAGAATCGACAAACAAGGGTTTTTATGGGCGTGCTGACGTCACGCAAAAAGGGAGCTAATATTAGTTGCGTACTTCATAGGGGTCAGGGCTGGCCCTTGTCGAGGTGACAAGACCAGTTTCCTATTTTAAACCCTATTTTGGTACTTAGTGAAAAGTAAAAGGGTGAAAAAGGTTTTTCATGCAAAACTTTTCTGATAAAAATGAGGCTAACGGTGGCGCTATCAAGTGATGGAAACAAATATTAAGCCAGTGACTCAACCTGTCCCTGTGCCCAACTAGTCCCGGTCTCACCTACGACACTCGATAAAATCCATTAGAACACTCAAATGACAATGGGCAGGTCATGTTTCAAGAATGTCAACAACCGCTGGACATCACGACTCACTGTGTACCATTGTCACGTTGTTAACTATTACCCAGGAACCATAACAATCCATAGACATTGGACTGTGTACTCGAGATTTTCTCGTAAAAGGCTTCACGGTTTCGGTCGTAACTTTTCATGCCCAACAGATGCAAATTGACAAGATAGACTGTTGGCTGAGGAAATTCTCTTTCTAACGATATATAAAGTGCTCCGGTCTGTTGAACATGGTACATCCGGGACTTTGCCACCTTTGGCCAGCATATAATCGACAATCGGCAGTGTGCTATTGGACTGAGTGACGATTCCTTCAATGTCCTTCATCGCGCCTCAAATACATTTCAGTTGAAGGTACTTGATGCAACCGTAATCTTAATTAGAAAGCCCCCTTTGTGTGTACAACACGACTTTTCACACACCCTGGAACTAATTCGTGACTTTGGTTAGTCTCCGGGGTGCGGGTATTTCTATTTTATGCATTCATTGTCTACATACATTGTAAACCCATTTGGGTTTTTTATTCGATAATTCTTTACAATTCACCTTTCTAGTTTTTAACCGTTCGCAACAGTCATCACCCGCTCATTGTGTTTTTTTAACAGTCTTGTAGCCGTTTTTTAATATAATTGCCGATGGTACTTCTGAAGAGGATCGG
>VCCN01004626.1:9948657-9960201 GCA_006491835.1 Architeuthis dux
TTATTACCTGTCCTAGATAGATATATTCGTCAACTTCTTCTACAGCTTCTACCTCTATTTCTATGATCTGTTTGGGGACTTTATCGTTGAACATTACTTTTGTCTTTGTAATGTTAGCAATATTAAACATGTATGTTACTGGCTTATGTATTTACTCTATTGTATTTTTATCGTCATTTTAATGTAAATTCTCCTTTCTTACTAATAAAAAGTCTACCGTAGTTTCGTGTCGTACACCGTAGCATATGGGGTTATCACGCAACATAATTAAAATTTAAAAAATATGTTCTAACTTTTTCTTTGTTTTTGCTAGGAAGATAGAAAGAGATGCCCATACTGTTTATGCTGCGTTTATTTACGAAAAAAGAACCATGACATTGAAACATTACGTACGTACTGAAGTCTATAACACCTGACAAATGTAAACACATGTAAACAAAGTTTTGTCAACGTAGGCTAGACTACGCTACGCATACCAATGCACCTTTATTGCTGTGTGTATGTAACCGCAGTGTAATACAGGAAGTACCTGTACACTATTTCTTTATTTCATATTAAAAGTATAATTGCTAGAGTATTCTCTGTTAAAAATACAGAATGCAGATTGGCAATTGTAGACAGCTGATGTTGGTACGTAATCAGACCTTGGCTAACATAAGCTTTGTAGCTAGTGTAATACTGTACGTTATATATATATATCTTTAACAAATATATCCTATTTAAAAATGTGCACATGTATACCATGTCAGCCTAACGTCCAAATCGCTTAACGTCCTACTGCCCGGAACATAACCCAGAGGTTGAGCGACGCATACCTATATATATATAGAGAGGGGGGGGGAGAGGAAGAGAAATATAAAGAGAGAGAAAGAGATCGGGCGGTTTCAGCTAGTATGTATATGTATATAGGTATATTGAACGGAAGGTTATGGTTCAGTTTAGCATTATAGTTTCATTTTAAATAGAACCCCCATTAAAATATTTCTGAAAATGCTTACTTTCCCGTAAGTCCTTTGAGTATGCATGCCAAATTTGTTTGGGCTGTGCCAATGTTTAACCAATGTTTAACGAGGGGGTGCAGACAGACAAAAAGCGCCAGTTGTTTTATATGAATAGACATAACAGAATGTATATATGTATATTGAATGGAAAGTAAGGGGTCAGTTTTGCATCATGGTTCATTTCTGTTTCTAAGTGAGTGGGCTGATAGTAGCAGTCTCCTGTACATTCGCTTCGGGTGTGTGCTTTTCATGTCGACGGTATGCTTTCTGGGAATCCGACAGAATGGTAAATTTACATATATATATATATATATATGTGTGTGTGTGTGTGTGTGTGTGTGTGTTGTCAGATAAGTTATTAGCAAACTTAAATTGTTTAACCAGTTGTCGGTTGCGTTAAATATTGGTGACGTATAACCGATATTTTATGACGTGATTGAAAGAGAATATTTATGATAATCGAATGTCAGTTCAATTACTGAGGAATGCAATAAGCGAAGCGAGACAATCTATAAACTCTCAACTTCCACTACCTTGGTAATACCCAGATCTACAACACGTAATGATGGAAACAATATAATATACAGAACCCATGTATATTTCCAAACGTCTGCGATGCAATAGTAAATGCATACAAATACTACTGCGAAAACTAAGCATTCATCAAATGATGACCCTGTGGTCAGGCATGGTTTCAGGCCGAAACATCATTTCCCCAAATCCCTGAAGCCCCTCAAGTACCTCACCCCAGTCTTTTAAAGAGTAATGGAAGTTGTGATATATTTGTTTGATAAATCCTACTTTTGATATCATGGGTTATGTTAGCGGCAAGGATATAATTATTTGTGTGTTATTATGAAGCAGAATGATATTCTTTCTATTCACCAAATTATATATTTCCTGCGTTTTGAGTGCACTATTTCAAGTTAATCTACACATCTATTTGCTTTGTTTGACAACTTTGAAGGAAGATATCATATATCAACCGCATACTCGTTAATATGTGAAAAAAAAGATTACCGAAGACGCCCAAATTATACGATATCAGGCGAATCATTGGTTTTAAAAAAGCCAATTGCAAACACCATACCGTTTCCTCCTCTGACTGTGAGGAGGATGAAAGAAATGGGGGATAGAAATTACACGAGGATGTTTCATTAATATATCAAGTCTCCAGGTGAGGGATATCGTAATTGTAATCTGAACGAATCCCTCCCTCTGTGGCACCCAGCGTTTGAATTCGGGTAAAAAAAACTCACGACGGAAGTTAATTACACGACGGAAGATAACATGGCGTTTTCTGTTGCTGCATCTTTCTTTCCCAGAGGACAGCACGCAGTTTGTCTCTGTCTTGCAAAGGGGGCGGACAGAGACAAAATGCGAACAGGAATGAGAAACAAAGAATTGTGATCTAAGACACAATCAGGTTCACATAATTGAAGTTTTAGTCTTTTTCTTATTATTATTTTGGTTGAGAATTACAATGCCTTTCTTGTCGTGGATACCGTTCTAAAAAATAGAGATATTTTATGGTGAATTTAAGACATGTATCTCGCATCTATAGTTTGGGGGCAAGTGTTAAAAAATAGTAGTCTGGAGGCAACTGTCATTCTGTGGTTTCCTTGATGTTAGAAATGCGGGAGTGGCGTCAATCCCTTCGTTTTAATGTGAATATTAATGGTGATAATTTCAAAAATTGTTTGGAGGCCCAAAATCAAGATGGCGGGAAAAATGGCTACGATAATAATTTTAGAAAATCATAGTAGGTATGATACAAAGGCGTGAGAGATGTCATTGGTTTCAATTGAATGTGTAGATTACGAATTGATGGGGCGAGGTGTTGGCTCATCATGACAGCCACCATATAAAATTTGAAAAATACAAATTTTAATAATAGAATTTCTTTTCAGCTTTGAGTGCAAATATTCTTTACAATATGCAGGCACTGAAGTACAATTCGCTGTTGAGGTGGAGAAGAGAAAACTTTCCATTGATAATGTGTGTCTTTACCAGACTGAATCATCAGAAACATTTATATAGAATCCATCAGGCAGTAGTTATGATAGAATTGTGCAATGTGTTATACATCTTTCTGTTTGGGGTGATGGAAGGTTAAGCTACAAATAATCTTTGAAAACAAAGAACATGAAGAATAAAGGAATGAAGAGCCAGGTCCTTCACCACAACAAAGGATTGTAGTTACATGTGCCTATGTACCGGTTTATGACGAATCCAAAAGCCTTTTCTGTGATCATTGATACATGATGCAAAGCTAACTGATCTGGCATGGTTAATCTTACTCTGCAGATCAGCTTACCTTTATGAAATATTTTTAGTTTTATCTGGCAGTAAAGTAGTAGTGACTGTAGACATGGCGTTGTATAAACCTCTCAAACACCTAGAAATAGCAAAAAATACTGCCAAGGAAAATGGGTATTAAAACCGGGTGAACTGCACATTATCATTGCCCAATTACGTACCATTGGAGACTTTATTTGTGAAAGCGGTATTCCAGGATTGTGGATAGAAAGTAATCTGTATGGCACTGCTACAGTTCAGCACATTATCGAAGACATTACAACTCGGTCTGCTCTGATGTTGCTATTACTTGATGAGTTTAGTCAACAAAATTCAAATGTTTTGGAGCATATAGTAACGTATGTTTTAAATGTTCAGAATACTTTAAACAAAGGCGAAGAAATTTACATAAGCTCATTTCAGACTTCTATATAATATGAAAAGCCAAGTGATTCTAGAAAAATTACACCAGTTTTGTGATGAACGGGGGAAAATATGAGAAAGTATTCAAATGCACACGTACCTACAAGAATATGGTAGAAACGATGTTGCTCTTTGTGGAAGCTATAAGAAATTCAGACTGGTTACTTACTTTAGCAGTTTTTAAATGTTTTGTGAACAATTTATTTTGCTATGAATCTCCATAACTACGCGCGAAGGATAACATTGTATCAGTCTGAAATGAATGAACTGGAGACCGGATCCTTTAATCTGGAATTAAATCTTATAAGGAAATTGAGTGGTAAATAAGAATGCAATTCCGTACTCCACACTTGGTGCTGTTGAAGCATTGGAACATGAGAACAAAAGGATGAAAATGCAAGGAGGGTTGACGGGAATAACTCCCAGCGAGTCAGCCAGGACAAGATCGTTTCTAGCAGATGTAGAACTGCCCCGTATTGCTTGAGAAACCGAAAGATTTCCAGGGGCATGTTCAACAAACCAGGCGAATCAACATCACAGTTCCTCTTTGAAACTAAGGAAACGACAAGATAAGAATATAATACTCTTGATTGCTTTTGGATCTACAATTTGCGTGCAAAATCATTCAATTAATACACCTGGTCACTCAACAAGTTTACCAACAGACGTGGAACATGATATAGGAAGTGTCAAAGAGGCTGGAGAGCCAAAAAGATAAAAGTAAACATAGAAAGGAAAGTAATTGAAATGAAGTCCAATATTTCCCTATTTTCCAGAGTCGTGATAGCTTCCAGATGTAGACATGAAACTGTGTTTAAGTAAGTATGAATTTTCCACAGTTCCCAAATCACTTTTTGATCAAGATAGAAGCATGCAACATTGTTTTAAATATAAACTTTCAGAGATTTTAGAAAATCTTCCCAAAAAGATGTTTACTGATAAAGAGAATACTTACAGTAGTGGATCAATTCAAGTTAGTTTAGCACAAGCGATATCTGTCCCTGAGATGGTAAGGCACAATTGCATACCATACTAAACTAGCTTCAGTCAAAACATGCCATGACTTTGGGCTATTTTTCAGCAACCTTGTGGCTGATAAATACCAAACTTACACAGAAATCCATCTAATATGTGATTCCAACAAAGATGGATCTTTAAAAGCTGCTATTAGAGAACTACTGGTAGAACCCAGTACTGCAAGCAACAAACATAAGTAATAATACACTGAGAAAATTGCTGTCACACGAGGAAACAAAAGATGAGTTGACCGAATTTCTTGAAGATTATTTTATTAATTAGATATTGAATTGTGTTGTTAGTTGGAAGGAAAATGTAGCAACTACTCACATTGATGTTACAATGCTGAAAACTACACAAGAAGAAGCAGTTACTGGAATAATTCTGCATGGTGTGTTTGTGACTCAAAAAGGAACCAAAACATAGCATATTTCTCTCCTGATTCCGACGTCATGATCCTAGCTCTTCCACCAGATACAGGCATTTTTCTTGGACCTGGGATGAAGCGATTTGTAACTCTAAGCCCAATTTATGACCTTTAAAAGCCTCTGCATTGCCAGGACTGCATCCATTGTCAGGATGTATCACTACGGGTTCCTTTGCAAACAAAGGCAAACAGACTTGGTGGAAAGCTTTTGAATCAACCATTGATGAGGTTCTTGAGTCCTTAGCTGATCTTGGTAAAACACCAAATGTTTCACATGAAAGAATGGCCATCTTAGAATGTTTATTTGCCAAATATATATGCCAACAACATTGTTAGTGGATATATGTGATGTAAGATGGTGACTATTCACTAAACAACAGCTCCATGAAGATTTACCACCAACAAATCTAGATTTCAATTGCTGTTTGAAGTGCACTTCAAACAGCAATTGAAACCTAGATTTTGTAATGTTAACGCCTCTCTTGTGGGGTCTTTGTCATACTTATATTGCATACAAATGATCTCCACACTTAAACGAGTCATTAACATATTATCTGATGCTATATTTATTTATGTAGGTCAGCTCTAATTTTCATATTTATTAGTATCCATTTGTGTCTCCATCTTGGTTATATGCTACTTGCGAGGGGTGGATTATTATTTATAATCTACACACTACAACGAATAAATTGTGACATATTGTACATTTGTATCAACACCTGATAAGTATTAACACCTTTGATAAGTATAATCTACACATAACAACGGATAAATTTAGATTTCTTCCACATTTATATCATCATGATGTTGGTAACCATTTGACCGTCATTTTGACCGCCATCTTGGTTTGGGGCTTCCTAACAATTTATGGCCTTATCTCCATTAATATTCATATTTTACACATTAAAACAAAGAGATGGACACCACTCCCACTGTAGCAGAACTGCTTAGTGGGCCTTCCCCACTAAACAGTTCTGTAAGAATGTAAGAGATAAAGCCTTCGTTGCATGATAGTATAGAAAGAACAAATGTCTCCGAATATAGGTCACCCGGGGTGTCAGAGCTTGGGACAACGTGTAGATTCGATGGGAGTTGATTGGCTGAGTGGGAGAAAGGGGAAGCTTTTGGATTTGGGGGGGGGGGCGTCGATGAGTAAGTAGTAGCCGCGCTGGCTGGCCAGAGGAAAGACGTAGGGCCAGGCGTTTTTTGCTACTACGACGATTAGTACGATGAAGACAGGTGACTGAAGATGAGAAGGAGGGTGCGAGGGGTGGATGTAGGAAATAGTAGTTCGCTTTGTTCTTCTCATTTTATCGGGCAGTTTCCAAAGACTGCGAATAAATCGAATTGCTAAAAACACCTATACTTCGCATTGCCTCATTATCTTTCGAAATGACCCATCCCGAGAGAGAAGCGGAAATTATTCGCTACTTTGCCCCTCTTTAAAACAAGAGACCTCGACGAGGCTGGTTTGAAATACATTCTTCCCCAAGTTATGAGTTTTTCCAGGCTACGTAGGATCCACCTGGTTCCGGTGACTGAAGATGTTGTAATGATCAGGTCGTCCATGTAAGCTCTAATCGGAGGTTGTCGTACTCCTGTTCTCATCATGGGTCCTCGGCACTCCACCTCAGCGGATTTAACTACCATGTTTATGGCGAGGGCGAAGAGGGTAGTTGAGATCGTGCAGCCTGTTATAATTCCCCTCTCGAGTCTGTGCCAATCGGAGGCCCTGATGAAATTCTCAACTGGAAATTGTTGTAATAATGCAGGATTAATTGGTAGATCTTGCTGGGGACGTAGTGTTTACTCAGGGTTTCCTCCACTAATTTGTGCGGAATGGACCCATACGCATTTGCGAGGTCCAACCACAGGACGGCAAGGTCGCCCTTGCACTCCTTAGCTTCTCTCAAGATTTGTGTGACCAATCCTGTGTGCTCGAGTCAGACAGGAATACCTGGGATTCCACCCTTCTGCACTGACGTGTCGATGTAATTATTCTTCAATAGGAAGTTAGTCAGCCGTCTGGATAGTATACTGAAGAACTTACTTTCCGTGTTCAACAACGAGATAATCCTGAATTGTTCAATATCTCTGGAGTTCTCCTCATTAGGGATCCACATGCCCTCAGCGTATCTCAACTAATTTGCAACCCTGTCTCTCCGCTATATCACCTTTATGATTTTCCAAAGGGACTGGAGTAGTTTTGGACAGCGTTTGTACACTCGGGCCTGGAGTCGAGGCTGGTGTAGCTGCCTTCACCACTTCCTTTATTTATTTCCAGCTTGGTTCTTTCAAATCGAAGTCAGAACTAATTAGGGACTCAATGTGGCCGAGTTCCTTGTCCCGAACTGGGTCACTTAGTGTGTCTCGGAGATAGGTATTAATATCGTCCGTGGTGCAATTCGGCTGGCCACTCCGCTTGTCGCCGAGTAGTTTCCTGGTGAAGCCGAAGGGATTCGCGATGAAAGATGATCTTTTCCTCGCCCTCTCCCCCTTCGCCTTCTGTGTCACTCCGATCTACGAATAGACTTTAGCTTCGTTCTTGAGATGTTTCGAAGCTCTAGTAGTGGCTGGCATTCCTCCTCACTGGCCTGCTTATGCCTTTTCTTGAGTGCCCTTAACTCGTGTCTCAGGACCTGTATTTTCTCAGCCCTACGGTTGTGCTTATTGTAGGTTTCTTTATTCCCTCTTTCGAGTTGGCCAAATCTTTCTGATGCATAGCTGACTATAATGGTCGACATAACGTGCAACCGCCTGTCAGTGTCACCTTTTGATGTAGCGCGTACGATTTCGCTCACGTCCTCGTCAAACTGCTGCCACGCGTTCTTGTCATTCGCCGGAGGCCACTTAATCTGCTTATGGATTACACTGCATGGTGGTGTTTGGTCAATTGCTTGGAGGGACTGGGCACTGTGGTGTGAATCCTGGCCGTGCACCTCCTGCGTCTCACCAGGTGATAAGCCTGTGCGTTGCGCTTGATCTCCCTTGTCCATACATTTCATCCTGGCCTGGTGTATTCTGAGGCCACGCAAATTCTTACATTCCTTCCCGCAGCCGCATGTCTTTTTCGTAGTCCTTGGGTCGGTAGCATGGGTCAGTATCATAAGGTCCGTCCTAATTGAGATCTCATTCCCCCCACCCCCTCTCGGGATACCCTGGGTGTGTGTCTGAGTATGTGTGCTCGTAGCGGTTTTTTGGTTCTTCCTCACGAAAGATACACGATTTCAATATCATTTCATGGAAGGTTATACTATAGGATAAGGACGAATTTGTTACATTTTTAAACGGATCGAGGATTTTTTTCCGATTGAGAGATATTTTTTCATGCAATGTTTTCCATACAATATCTCCAAAAGTTCTCAATGAATTCCAAAGACATTTTGTCGTAGGGTAAGCTATCGGCTAAGAAAGCTATTGATTGAATGTAAACTAAACGATGATGGTAACTGGAGTAGTTATCTACTTAAACTGTTGAGCGAGCGCTGTCGGTGGAATGCAGAAATCTCCCTTAGAAAAGGAACATCCTGACGCAAGAAAAAAGTTCATAACAAGAACAATATGCTAAAAAGTAACGCTTGAAGTCCCAAGTCGGTAAAGTATACACAGTTAAAGACAGCAAATCAACTTGATTCAATTAGAATACATCGAGGTTTACTGGGAAAACTCATTCTTAGCAACTGAAAGATTGAAAATGCTAACAATATAAAGATTAAAAGAAAACTTGTTTTTTTTAAACATATATTCCTACCTTATCTCAAATTACTGCAGACATTTTTGTTGTTTTTTTTAATGATATTTTAAGAAAGGTCTCTATTGAAGCAACACCTAAAATCCGTGAAAAGATTTTTTTTTAATTATATATTCTAGGGCAGTGCCCGTTCCAAATATGTTATTATTATTTGTAGTATATGTATGCTAGTATTAATATAAGTAGCGCTTTTTATTATTAGTGGTAATAGTATTAATATTGGTATCATTATAGTATAATAGTATCAGTATTATTGACGATTGTTATTATTGTTCGTAGTAATATTACTAGTGCAGTGCCCGTTCCGAAGATGCATGTTTGGAAGGGTCCGGATTTTATGGTGGGTGGAGCAGCCTGCCATAATAGCCATGTAAAATAATTTCCCGTCAATCGTACGAAACTAAGGCTTCGGAGTATTTCGCTTACTTCTTTTCAGTGTTGCCAATTTAGATATTATATATCTAGATTTACATATATTGCCAATTTAGATATTTCATATCTAAATTTAGATCTATAATATTAGATAAAAGATCTATAATCTGTATTTTTTTAGTTTATTTTTATTCTCGAGAACTGCTGATCCAAACAACTTCAAACTCTCCACTTGCACTGCCTTGTGTGCTGACGAATATATTTGGCGAATCTCAATTCCGTACCAGTAATCGCGGTGCATACACACAGACATACAGAGATTTCTTCAATTTTAGTAAGGTGATACCACTATTCTGTCAGTAATGCTTGCATTAATTCCTGACTACTTGAAATCACTTTCTCCCTCATTTGCAACACACTTAATAAATGTTTACCTATTATACATATATTCTCTGACAGTGACGCCTTCATTCATTCCTGGCCACTGACAATATGTTCGCCCTTTTAAATTTAAATTATATCAAAATTAAATTTTAATTTGAAATGAATTTCTATAATAAACTCATTTGCAATCATATCAATAATAAAAGCATTCAGAGTGCATTTATATGGTAAATGCTTATGTATTATGCATATACAAGTCCTATTCTGTCAGTAATGCACTGCATTAATACCTGACCAACGGCAACCCTTTCTTCCTAATTTTAATGCATTTCTATAGTACTATAATTTGCAAATATATAGTATCTATAGAAGAAGCATGGTTTGTATAATATTTCTGACCCCTGTTTGCTTTCTAATGTAATGTGTCTTGTGAAGTTAAGCATGATTCTCTCCTGTGCACGTAGCATGATTCTTAGTTTGAGGGCCAATCATTTGGTTAAATTCCACGTTTCAGCTCGATAGGTGACATTGGCTGTAGACACTTCTTTCAAAACTAATAGCCCTATTATCTCATTAAAACTTAGAATAATTATTGATTAATTTTTCTAAAACAATCCATGGCTAGCCAAATGTATTTGTATAATATCCTTCACTCTAGTCGTCCTTCTGATCAAAGTTGATCGTTTTCTATCTCTTAGAGTTATCCCTAGCATTGCTCTGTCCACGTCCGTAAGTCATGGCTGTTATTATGCAATCGTTGTATACTTTACGCCTTAAGCACATTGGCAAGGTGCTCTTCAGTATGCCTCTATTCGTACCGATTGCTTTCCAACCTATCGTTATGCGTCGTTTTATTTCACTGCCATGGTCTTTCTCAACTTTATTACCTGTCTTAGGTAGATGTATTCATCAACCTCTTCTAGGGCCTCTCCCTCTATCTTTATGACCTTTTGGGGGACTTTATATCGAACTAATATGATAGAAATGACAATTTAGATGAAATGCGTCATGAGATCATAGAAAGCCGGGAAAATACTCTGATGACTCAATAGTAATGCTATGAATTTATATGAATACAGGAGTTTTTAAACAAGCTTTAAAGTCAGACTATAGATGCACGAGTTCTCTTCTTTGCACTTTCTGACATATATAGAAGTAGTGGAGGGGGAAAGAGATAGTGGGAGTTTTTCGTATGTCAGCCTGTCAGTAGCGTATTTGTTAGTTAATCAATCAGTCAGTGACGACAATCGGTACTAGAGATGCTCACGCATCTAAAAGAAATACTAGAAATTGCACACTGACATCATACATATTCTGCATATAATATCAAATATAAGTTTTAAAGTAGATTTTTTTTAAATTACATTCCCTTTGCTTCACGTCGCTTCTCATAGCTCTCTGTTGCTTCTCGTATTGTACCACTATCAAGATAAACACACTCGTTTGAAAACGTGTAGAAGTAATGAAAGGTACATTTTTATTTGTAGTTTTCTTTTACTGTTAATATTTATGCCAAACAAACAAATTGAAAGATCTATTCACTGAACCAGTTTCTTTTCCCCCATCTTTTCAAGAATTCCAGTGAGGACACATGTTGATGTATTGTTATTAATATTCTTCGAAGTGGAAAATTGGAAACTTGCGTTCTCTTAAAGATAGAAAAATAATGTCTGAATTGGGTTAGTAACCCAGTACTTTTTATATAGACAATGTTTATATACTTATAAGCGGTACGCTTATAAGTATATAAACATTTTATATCGATAAAACACACATATATAAGCAAAAGAAATATCAATAATAACTATCTTATATCTATATAACACATACATAGTGTGATGTTCATATGAATGTACATGTTCATATGTATT
>VCCN01004630.1:319971-329998 GCA_006491835.1 Architeuthis dux
GTGTAAGTATTTTTCCATTTTTTCAATTATGATTAATGTTGCGTCCCTATTAAAAAAACATTTTCCAGACATCTAGAATTCAGAACCACAAAACATGACTAAATGACTTCTTGCGTAAAGTTCCTGTTTTTCACTCTTTACTGTGCTCTGAAGTTGCTTTAGCAATGTTGACAGTGCTCAATATTTTGGAATAGAGCTTACATATGTATTTCTTTACACAGTAGATAAACCGTTTATCTGTATAAACCTAAAGGTGTATCTACTGTGTAAATAAATACATGCACGTCTATCTATTTATCTATCTCTCCCTATATATCTATGTTTGATAAATGAAACATGTTATGTTCTAAAGATTTCAAGAAGAGATTGTTTTGAGACACCTTTCTACACAGCTAGCCAGTCGGACTGATAAAATAATAGCAGGTTCGACCCATTCCTACCTCTTGTACACCTCACGAGCCTATCTCCTCTCAACCTACCACCTCCAACTCTTTGTCCGTTCTCCTCTGGCCGGATTTTCTTCATATGTAGCTCCCCCCACCCGTTTCTATTACCTACAATGGCGTTGATATTGATGAAATTCCTCCTTCTCACTGCATTTGACCAGCTGAATAGTATTAATTGTTCAGGTCGAGTTTTGAAACAATTTCTCAGCATTTTCCGAAGATTTTTGCCTTTCTATTCCTAACGGTCTGTTAGTGGTAATACTACTACCTCTTTTTCTGTATCTATGGTTACGAACCCTCGTTTATACTTTTTATCACTTAATCTTCTATAGTATTCTGGGGGTGAACTTTTTATCGTAAGAGTTGTTGCGTTATGATTTTTTATCCACTAATGGGTGGGTTTAATCTATATTCTTGTGTATGCCTACACATTGAAGTTTGCTCATTTCTCTGGTTCAACAGGTTTATCTGTTTGGGGTCTTGAGTTGCTTATTATACCATTTCACTACCGGGCTTAATTCTGACTATTTCTGTTTCCAGTAATGTTTAGATAGGATGTGAAGGAACTCTTATGATTATAGATTCTCGATTTCCAGTTATTTTTTTAAATTACTACGTAATATTCTATTCTGTGCGGTTGTTCTGTTGTAGTTATTGTTGCTAAATATATATTATTTTCCGTTGTGCACTTGTTTGCCAGCGGGCATGAGCTTTTCTCTCTGCAGTTGCAATCTGAGTATGTTTTACTAGTCTCATTTTTCTAGCTATTTTCCTCTCTGTCATCTGATTCTATTACCTTTCTATTATGTGATGTGATTATTTTATTTATGTTTCTAGTGCAGCTATAATTTATTTTTCTGGTGTTCCTATTGAGTATTTTACTTAGGAGATTTGCTTTGGGGAAGTGTCTATCTATTAGTTTTAAGAATGGTTTACCTATGTTTATGTTCACCAGTTTACAGTATGGGAGGTTGTACCATATCATTTTTCTGTTTCTCCTTTTGTTCTTGTTTTTGGTAGGTTTACTATCTGTGTATTCTAGGTTGTATGTGTAGCCAGGGCGTCATTGTACATTTTCTTATTTTCATCGAAGATTTTTCTCTTTGAGAAGCTGTTACTTATTCTAGTGTTTATCGAGTTTGGGATTTGTTTGAGTATGGTTTTTGGGTGGTTAGATTTAATGTTGACGTAGATGGGTGGTTGGTTATCTTTGGAGTATAGCTTGTAGGTATTATTATCTAAGTTATGTGTAACGTCTAGGAAGTTTACTATTTTAATGTTTGATGTTATTTCAGCTTTAAAGTCGTCATGTTTTAGTGCTCTAGCTATTTTCTTGTGTATGCTGCTAGTTTTGGGCCCGTTAGTGTTATTAACCACCATTAATCCGTCATCTCTGTATAATCCGACCTCTGCTTTATCAATGAATCTGCCTAAAATGCAGAGTATATATAATCCCACTAGATCTTAAATTTGGGCTGAATCTAGGGCTCCGGTTGCTACATCAAAGCTGGAGTTTCCGTTTTTTTTAATCCACGTCTTTTGTTGGTTAATGAGGATTCTTTCTCTGCTTTCTTTCATTATTCTTATGACCTGTTGTGTTATCTCTGCGTGTTGTTGTGCGAATGCGATTGCGCTATCAAATATGTGTTCCGTTATCGATGGGTAATAATCTATTATGTCAAATTGAACGAATGATGTTTTTTAGTTTAATATTTTTGAACCATGTATTAGCCTCGGTAGTGCTTGTCCATTGGTTATATTCTAATGATGTTTTTATTTTTTGGTTTATGTTTTGCCGTATCTGTTTGGATATACTACCTATTTCTGTTTTTTTTTCTGGTTTATTAATCTAGTTGGTAGCTTATTGTTGAAGTTGGGCTTGGGGTCTTTTAGTTAATTATAGGCTTCCTTGTTTTTTATATTACCAACCCTGTCGCTAATTTTCAGCTGGTTTGTGATGTTGTATGCGTTTTTGTTGATTTCATCTTTCGTGCTTTCCGCATCTATTTTGTAATCCTTAGTGATCTCTAATTAACTTCTTGTATGCCTCGGGTTTAATTTTGTAGATATTCCTTGTATTATCTGTTTTTACGTAGACGTAGTCCGAACTTGTTATTTTCCTTGTGTCGTCTTTTAAGTTTTTTTTGGAAGCTGTCTAAGGTCCTTTGGGATTTGAATCCATAGTATTGCCGTGTTTCTTCACTATTACTGTCTTTGTCGACCTTGGAGAAGAAGTAGGTCTTCCACCTGATTCTTTTTACAAAATCCACCGTTTTCCCATGTATTGCAGGAGATATGAGTGTAGTGTTGGATAAGGTATGTTCTTCTGCGAGTATTCTATGTCCATTTGTTTTATCTAGGTTTCCTTTATTTTTCAGCCTCCCTGACAGTGCTCTACCGTTTCTTGAGAATGGGGGCTTTATATTTTCAGTCATTTGGTACTATTGATTTCCCGAGAGTTAGCTTCTCCGGGTTATAATAGAGCTTTGAGTGTTTGGATTCGGTATTAATTAAGATTTATATATATATATATATATTCTGTGCGTTCTTTGAACTGTCATCCCCACGCAGCCTCATTGTAAAATCAGGTATATGAAAAGAGCAGCACACATTCTTTGCTCAATATCATCTAATCAGTATAACAAGCGTTTGTATTACCTTAACTGATTAAGAAAGCAAAACGACGAACTTGAGTGTAAATGTAATGCCTATATCTTTGAGAAGAGCCATTAACATTCCGACCTTTTTTTCAGACAATCCAGTCTGTTCGTCCCATCTTTGATGTTAACACAACAGCCTTCTTCAGGTGTAATATGTAATATCCGTAATTCTCTTTTGTTGGTCTCTTTCTCTAGAAATGCAAGACAAAGGTATTGCTGTACAAATTAATGTAACTAGGTATAAGCTGGAAACAAAAACACGTTAAATTATAATAAGACCTTAAACAATGCGGTTTTAAACAGTACGGAAAATTCTGGAACGAATTAACCGCATTAATCAAGGTATGCCTGTATATGTATTCACTGGTGTTTGCCTGTCTCTCTATCAGTCCGTCACTCTGTTTCTCAGTCTACACAATATCTCAAAAAGTTCTCAATGAATTCCAATTAAATCTTCGCCCCTGTATCATAGTTATATGTCTACACGATATCTCCAAAGGTTATTGAAATTCAATGACATTTTCTGGAAGAATTGGTTAAATTCTGGGTCGGATCCAGGAACCTTTTTCGCTTGTGAGATATTTGTTCCTATATTAAGACAATCACCCGGAAATCTAAAAGTCGAAATTTAAAGTCACCTCCCTTGGAACGAGCTATATATATGAACTGATTTTCATTCAGTTTTTAGTGACAATAGCGTTGTTAGAGGTATGCAACTCTGTGAGTGTTTTCTAGTTCTTATTTGTGGTGATAAAATTTGTTTATTGATCTCAGGGTTCCGGTTGGTCAGCCACTTCGCCTTTTGACCCCGATTTCTGACCTTCAAGTTGGGGAAAAATGAAACCCGATCATTGTGAAGAAAGCGTTTACGTTTCATTTTGTTAAAGTTGCCAGGAATTCATTTAAACAAACGGTACGCTTTGGCTCGTTGCCATAACTTCACGGCGCAAGCTCAAGGCTCTGTTCAAAGGGCATACCTCGGTCAGGGTTGCCATTTTAGCCATTTTATGGTCAAATTTGACAAATCTGTCCTTTTTAAAAAGCATTTGGCCATGAGCTTTTTGGTGTGGCCATATTTAAATTTTTGGAATTTTGACTTTGTTGCAGTATTATTTTTAATAAATTCTTCTCTCTGGTGTTACTTCAGTATTGCAATGTTTTTATAAACAATCATTATTATTAATTGTTTTACTACTATTTACCTTCATCTTAATTTTTCAGTTATTTTTTTACAATCGCAACTTTAATACTCAGCCAGCCGTAAAGTTGCAATAAATAATAAAATAATTGCTTTTATAAACAATTTTGCCATTTAGCCAATTTTGGCCATTTTTTCGTGTTTTTGGCCAGAAAGGTCTCCAACTATCTGGCAACCGTTGATCTCGGTTATTGACTTTTTGAGGTTGTAATTTAACAGGAACACTATCGATTATTGGACACAATGTTTGGCCGTAAGCGAATCAATGAATTTCCAATCAATAGTTACACTGGGAACAGTGGCTGAGTAACCATTAAGTGGAGTAGGCTTAAGCCTAGGGGATCAGAAAGGAGGGGTGCCCGAGAATAGAACAAATGGTTTAATTGAGTGTACAAAAGAAAACTATTTAATTGAGTACACATGTGAGTATTTCGGATTCTGTAATTGATTTATATAACTTTATGATATTACTAGTCGATCCCTGTGATACAATTTTACGGATATATTTGAATTTCTTCGAGACTTTTTTCGGCCTGTCGGTCGGCCCCTGATATGTTAAAGAACAGAAAGAGAAAGGAAGAGGTAATGTGATTTATATTTATTATGTCCATAAAAAAAACTTTTTTCGTTCTTTGAAAATCCTCTCACCCAAATAGGTTTTTAGTGGGGTTCAATTTACAATGTAATTTATGATAAATCGGTCCCTTAGTGTGTGCCCATCAGAGTACACGCTTTTTTCTTTTTAAAAATTAGGACTTTTTAGTGATCCAACAAAAGACAGTTTCTACGAGATGATTTTTAGATGCTTCCACTCATCTCTATAAAATGGTTAATCTTCCGGTGTCTAGTCAGTCACTCAATAGAAACTGCCACGTTACCAACGTCTTTTGGAAGCATGCCGTGTTCGGGGTGATCAATTAGAAAATTTGAAAAAGGGATGATCAATGAATTAGTTACTCCTGTCGCCTTTTGTTGGGTGGTGATCACTAAAAAGTCCGAATTTTCAAAAAAACAAGCGTGAAAACTGCCAGACACAAACTAAGAGACCAATTTAGCCTAAAATTACATTTTAAATTGAAACCCCCGCTAAAAATCTATTTTGGAGGGGAATTTTAAAAAAAACCAAAAAAAGAATTTCTAGACGTAATGAGTAAATGTTTAAATTTTCAGCCCTCTGGCTCCATCGGTGCGGCCTGTACGCGTGACACATACATAGCCAGCCAGGCCTACTTAAAAACTGAAGAAACCTATGTTGATGTTAACGGTTTTCAATAACTTTAGTATAATCGAGTCCAATGAAGATGGAACTTGTATTGCACCGGTTCACACAACCTCAATCCTACAGATTATCAATGTATCAAGTTTCTAGATAACTTACAAGAACTCCAAAGTTGATCAAGAAGCCTCCAGTTAATTTCTCGGTTCTTTGAATTAAGATGTATATATAGAGGGGAGTTATAACTTACTTCCAAACGTGATATACATGTCTAGATGCTGAGTGGGGTAATACTGGGATAGATTGAACGGTTTTTAAGGATGTTTTTTCAATGTTTTTGGTTTGAATAAATCGGTTATTTCTTGTTGAACAACCTGATACCACGATCTGTTGATTTATGTGGTCAACCCCCTCTCTCCCTTCCTCCGCACACGTGCGAACGTACTCAAGCACAAACACACACACACACATGCACGCACAGGCACACAGACACACACAAACAGATACAGAGATACACACAAACACAAACAGACACGCAGATACCCAGACACACACAAACAGATACACAGATACAGACAAACACAAACAGACACGCAGATACCCAAACACACACAAACAGATACACAGATACACATAAACACACACACACACACACACACACACACACACACACACATACACACACACGCACACACATAGATCTTAATCTTCCGGTGTAGATTAAGGGATTAAACTCTACTTGAAAATTGTCTAATTCAACATTTATTGCTTTTTGAAGCAAGATTAGGTTTGTAATAGATATCCCCTTTTCATCTCTCCTCTGAGAATATTTTATGGTTACCTTGAGAGCAGGTCATTTTCTCGCTCTCTAGCTCTCTCTCTCTCTCTCTCTCTCTCTCTCTCTCTCTCTCTCTCTCTCTCTCTCTCTCTATCTCTCCTCTTTTCCTTTCTCCCTTTCTCTCTCTTTTTCCGAAGTCTAATTTTGATAATTGTAAAATGTCAGATATTTTTCTAGTAAGCAAATGTAATCTATTTTCGGATCACTTGAACATCCTCGCCTCTAGACTGGTTTAGCGGAGGGGATATTCTAGCGATCCGTTTTAGGGGGGGAGGGGGCGTTATCTTTAAGTGATCCCTCTCATCATGATGAAAGAGAATGGAACAAGCAAAACTCCAAAATTAAGGGGATGTATGGCTGTTAGCGCGACTTTCCAAAAGAATACCTACAAGAGTTTCACCCTGCAGCAGCCAGTCTTGTATACAGTTATTTTGGTGTCACCCCTTCTGATGATGTAGCCCGGTGCGGTCCGCACCCTCTGCAATCCCCATTATATTTTCCATTATACATTCCTCCCCAGACTAAACTTCCTCCCCAATTCCTTCCTTTGGCTCAAAATGACTCCCCTTAGGAAATTATTCTCCTGGGAGCCAAGTGCCTTCCGTTTCAGAATCACTAATCTACATGGATGGGTGAGAATTAACTCCCTATTAAAAATGATATGTAACTTTTGTAAATATTGTTCTATTTACGTAACTTCTTCCTGTGGGGATGTGCGAGGGGGGAGGTGTACCGCACCAAACCACAAAATCTGGATCAACTGGAGGAGCGCATTCGACACGTTATGGCCAACATATCGCCGGACTTCCTGCAATGGCATATCGAGGGCATACCGAAACGCTTACAGAAATTGGTGCCTACATTGAATTTTAACATAGCATACAAGTTCTACCATTGTATGGCCCAAAGTAAAGCTAATTTGATTACAATCGACTAATAAATAATAAGGTTATTACTAATTTCCAATAGGAAGTTTCTTTTCACCCACTGCAGATCAGTGGTTCTTTTTACCACCATGTCCCCCTTTATGTCCCCCTTTAGTAGATGGGCCTCACCTCCACGCCCCCCTCCCTCATATCTTCAACCAAACGATTAGTTTAAAATGGGTTCTGAAAATCTGAGAAACATTTTTTTTATTAGTTCATCTCGATGTTATACAAACACTTGTTGTGAGAATTCCCCAAATAATTAGAGAAATTCTTACTTTTTCCTCAGCGGTCGAGCCCCCTCTTGAAATTACTCCCGAGGCGTTCCTCCTTGGTTATGAACCACTTATCTAAATATTGCGGCATTTTCCCCCTTCTTTGTCTAAGAACTCTGGTCGATCCTGCAAATAGAACTGAACAGTGAGCCTCGCGGTTTCCAGCCTGTTGCTTTACCTAGTAAATTCTTCCAGCAGGCCGTGTACAGAAGAAGAAGAAAAAAAAACAACATCAAGTGAACATTTTCAGCGTCGGTGGTGGAGATGTGTCAAGTTGGGGGCCGGGTTCTGAGACTCTCTTGGGAGACGGTGGCTTAAATCAGCGGGAGGAGGAGTTGTTTTTTTTTTGTGCGCAGTCGGGACAGATGCTTAAAAAAACACGAACAGAAAAAAAAACGGTTTCGAATATTTGGGGAATTCAAGATGAAAACGAAACGATACGCAAGTGTCCTAACATTACTTTCTGGCATAGTTGCATGCATAGTTTCATATAAGCTGTGCTCATGTGTGCGCGCACAGGTTCTGCAAGCAGCGCACAAAGGATATTAATGTGCGCACAAAATCGAAAATAATGTAGTAATGAATGAGTTGAATGGGTTTTGATTCAACCGTTTTCAGCAACTTTAATAATAAATACGTTACTTCGTAGAATGCAATTGTACTTTCTATATATTAAAACATGCCGATGCAATGTTATTAGCCATGAGAGATAGGCTGTGCCAAAATTCTCTTGAAACAATTTTAAAGTTCACATTTGCGCAAGCAATCAGTACACACATATTTTTGTGACAGAAAAAACATTTGCAAAACATAAGATCTTTGCGCACACTAACTACTAAAGATTAGTGGGAGCTTTGGTCGCATGCTCAAGCCTTTTATGTGCCTAGGGTTGTTGTATAATATATCAGTTATCTGAGTTAGATCCCAGACTCAGGATTTTGAATACAGGTTTCCGCCGCTACCTGAAGTAGAGCGTTCCAATGAAAATATTTCGTTAGTCGAAATGGCGCAAAGCGAAGAGGCAATTACCATTAATTTGTATGAGAAAATAGCGTTCCCAGACTCCAAAAATGGTGATGATGGTATGTTAGGCCGAGTCGTCGGAGGTTGGGGTGGTGGGAAGTACAGGGTACTGGGATGTAGGGGAGAGAGGAAGAAGGTGCGCGCTACCTCTATAACGACTCGCTTCAAAACAAACGCTGATATGCTATTTCTGCTTTTCGCCCTTTTTTTCGGAATAGCGAAAAGCGAACTTTCGAAAAACTGGGTCTAGCTGTATTTATTTACTTTGGGGCTTCTTGACCTTTACAACCTGGAGGTTAAATGTTAATTTTTAGCTAATTACGCAGTAATTAATTCAATATAAATGTAAATTAATTATTTACTTTTGTTATTAGCTAATTACTAATAAATTAATCATCATTTTCAGTATTTAAAGAGCTATTGTTAATTCTAAGTTCTGAGCATGTTACGTTGCTATTGTACCGAATACGGTTGTGTACGTGCTATCAGAAAGAGTCACTGAAAAGACAGTGATCACAGCTTAAACAGCAATTATCAGCCTATTGTGACAAGGGGGTAATTTGTGTGTTCTTTCTGTTGTTTAATCATAGGACATGATCGTGCGTTGCTTTCTTTTTGGGTGGACAATTTCTATTACATTTATTTAAAACTTCCCCAAATTTTTCAATCGTTTTTTTCCATTTTAGCTACCTGTTTCTTAACAATTGGGTGAAAACAGGATCGTCTGGCAGAGATAAATATTTAAATGAGGTAAAATATTGTCGAAAATAATGGATGATTTAACTGAGTGACGCAAGAGTTGCGTTTGCAAAGGGAAAGAGATGAATTTTAATATGTCTATGTGCTCCGATGCGTGAAGAGATAGGAGAAGATGGAAAGAAAGAAAGAAAGAAAAAAAGAAAGAAAGGGGTAAGAAAGAAAGAAAAGAAAAAGGAAAGATAGACAGAAAGAAAAAGGAAAGAAAGAAAAGCCACTGGATAAGAAATGCATAGGATTTAATTGAAAAAATCTATATCTAAGTGAGAGGTCTCACATCGTGTGTACGTCTGTATGTCTGTCATGCTATAGATACCACCTAAACATGGACGCAGTCCAACCAGATTAGGCATGCATATTTAATGGACCTAGTAGAAGGTTTTAAAGTTAACAGTTTTGAGAAAAAAATGTTTTACGGTTTTCAGGGGGAGGGTTCTATTTACAATGTAACTATAATGCTAAAATGGAACATTACTTTCCGTTCAATATAAATACATTTACATATGTTCTCATCGTATATGTTTATATATAATTCTTTAAAGGGTTCAAAAGGTAATGGAAACTTTTTCTCCCTTAAAGGGTCAAAACTGGAGAGAGACTTTTCCCCCTCCTTTAAGGGTCAAACGTGAAAAGAGACATTTTTCACCTTTAAGGGGTCAAAAGTGTTCGGAAACCTTTCTCTCCTTTAG
>VCCN01004630.1:631067-641639 GCA_006491835.1 Architeuthis dux
TACAGTTTTAAATGATCAAAATAGTTTACGCCGCTTCAATGTGTTAGGTATACATAGTGACCGAGTTTATGTCGTTTCAATTACCAAATTTTGTTTTACTACAAACATTAGTAGACTTCTACATTGGTGTTATTGGTCGCACGTAGCACATTTATCTTTGTTTTTTTTTAATAAAATTCTACAGATAATTTTGTGGACACCCTGTAAATTATTCTGACAAGATTTACTCAATCATCTCATCTGTGGGTTTCGCTCTCTTACCAAAGGCAACGTTTCTGAGTCATCGTATTCGAAGAAAGGGAGAATGAATTATGAATGGAAGGAAGGAAGAGAGGAAGGGGGTGGAAGGAAGGAACGAAATAACAAAAGAAGAAACGAAGAGTAGATTTTAAAATAGAAGAAAACGAAGGGCGGAGAAACAAAAAAGAAGCTAAAAGAGAGGAAAAGAAATCAGAAGGGAGAGAAAGAAAGGAAGAAAGAATAGAAAACAGTGTGAAAGAAAGAAAAGGGGGAAGAAAGAAAGAGTAGTCGTTGCCGATTACATACACCCTTCCTCTCTCTATCTCTTTGTGTGTGTACCCTCTTTCTCTCGTTGTGTCCCCCCCTCTCTCTCTCTCTCTCTCTCTCTCTCTCTCTCTCTCTCTCTCTCTCTCTCTCTCTTTCCCACCTTTCTTTTTGTCTCCAAGAAAGAAAGGGGAATGTTGTCCCATTCTTGAGTGTCTACTGAGGCGTATGTTCAAAGCTGTTGAGTCAATAACACCATCCAAAATGCAGCGCCTGAAAATAGAGGATTAGGTTTTAAGTCGACTCATCGCTCGGATTTGATCTCTTGGGTTCGGCTCATCCGTCTTAGGATCAATACAGTGTTATTTGACGCGTTCACTCTTGAATCGGGCTCAGATCTGCAGGTGGCAGCTCAAAGAATTGGACAAGAAAAGCGTAAATGCCGACCGATGTTGATGCGACTTCGTCATTCAAGCGGAAAATGCCGATGATTCATTTATTCCAGTAATTGCATTAAGAAAAATAGAATCAATTTATTTTGGGGCTTATTTGACGAATTATTTTTAAAGAAATCCTCGCTTTACGCCACTTTTTTGCTTTTACGAAAAAAGGCAAACATAAAAAAATAGCGTCCAGCGTTTGTTTTGCTGCGATTCGTTATAGAGATAGCACGACCATCTTCCCCCTTCTCTCTCTCTCTTCTACACCCCAGTTTCCTGTACCTTCCACCACCGTAACCTCCGATGACTCAGCCAAACATATCATCATCATCATTTAATATTAACGAGAAAATAGCCTACCTACGGCAATGGCGCCTTCGTCTCCTTCAAAGCACTCCTTCTGGCACCCCACACACCTATCTCAATACTTTTCAAAACAGTCTGCAAAGTCATCTTTCGGGATCGCCATCAGCTGCCTCATCACGTTCTCCTTAATCTCGTCCACGGTCTCAAATCTCTTTGGGGGAAAAGCCAGAGGTCACATGCTCAGGCATTGTGAATGCGGCGGTCACACATCACACAAGCTCACTCAGTGGCATCTCACTAACGACCGAGTAACCTCATGAGAGATCTTTCTGTTCGCGCATGTACAGTAAGGTCTCCTCTTATTGGTTACCAAATTACACTGGGCGTACTGCCATGTTTGAAGGACAACTGCAATGGTTTCTTCAAACCCATCATATTCAACGGAATTCAAATTTTGATATGCGATACGAATGTATCCTATGTTTAGCATCGACTGACACATAGCCACAAGTATAGATGACCCAGTGAGAATCGAACTCACTACAGTAGTAATGGTGTGTAGGGTTAGCTTGTTAGCTACCACTCCACGGTGAGGCGCCTGAATTGATATTTACTAAGCTTTGCTTAGTCTATCACAAGACCATTGTAATGAGGCACCCAGTAAGAATCGAATTCAATAAAGTAGTAATAGCGTGCGGGACTAACTTGCTAGCTTACTGCTACACGGTGAGACAACCGAATTAATATTTCCTAAGTTTAGCTTAGTTTGGCACATGGCCACAGTAATGGGGCACCGATTACGAATCCAACTCATTACAGTAGTAATGGTGTTTGGTACTAATTCATTAGTCATTGTCGTACCCATCCATGTTGATGTATGATAAGTAAACTACATTCTTTAACAGGTTTCTGTTTTATCACCGATGCCGTCATCGAGGTCGTCGAACTGCTTGGAAACTTGCTATAGAAATATCTTGAAACGGCTATAGAGTATGCCGATTAGCAAGCTCAGAAAAGCGACCATAACGGATTAAAACTGCACTAGAAATGGATATCGGTGAGTACCAGGGTTGAATGCTGTTTGAATTAACGGTTCTTAGCCTGCGGACAATGGTGGGAAAACCTGCCACCATTTTGGCAAGTTGGTAACTTTTTTTTCATCACTACCGATGTCTCCACTAAAACAAGTAGAGAAAGCCCTTTGGAGATAGAAAATAAATATTTTTACAAGTGCAATAAAGCAGCTGTTTGAAGTAGGTTTCAGAAATATTTGCTTACGGTCTTGATTTATGCTCATAGCAATGATGATGATCGTCCTTCATATTCAAGGATAATCATGGCTGAGTAAACAGGATCTAAAGCCATGACTTGCTCTTGACTTGGATTAAAGTGAGGGAGAGTTGCGCACGCCGTTAGTTTCACTCGCTCGTCCCTGTCTGCCTGGGTCAAGTGGCAACACATTGTCTGGACGGCTGGGGACAGACCGGGATGCAGTGGATGGATGATCTTCGCTCTCCACAACGCGTTGCGGTTTGAATTCAGTTTACCATCTCCTGGGATGGTTGCCAACTAAGGCTGAAGAGCCAAGTTTGCCCAGCTATTTTACCCATAGCTGCGCTGGGTGGGTATTTGTTTGCTACCATTCTTTTTACTTGACATTAACGGAAAAGATTCCCTCTATTTACATACGGATGGTACACGTGAATAAGGCCGTAGAATGGATCGCCCGAAGCGTTGTGGAAACGGCAAAAATAACAAAAAGAGTAAGTCCAATTGTCCGAAAAGCTCTTTGTATATTAATGACTCTTATCAAAATTATAGACAACTGGGGCAGTGCCCGATCCCAAGGTGCATGTTAGGAAGGGGCCGGACTTTATAGCGTGCGGAGCAGCCTGCCATAATTGTCATGTAAAATAAATTTCCGTCTGTCGTACAAAACTACGGCTTCAAAGTATTTCCATTACTTCTCTTCATTGTAGCCAATTTAGATATTTTATATCTAAATTAAGATAATTCCAATGGGCGAAAGTCAAGGTAGATAATTCATAGAAACTATGAAGAAAGATCTATAATCTTCAATATGTTTAATTCATTTTTAATAGATTTCTCGGGAACCGCTGATCCGAACAACTTCAAACTCAACAGTGCACTTCCTTGTGTGCTGACTAATGTATGTGGCGAATTCAACTTCGTACAATGGCAGTTGTCGAGTAATCGTGGTGAACGGAGAGGGGGGAGAGAGAGGGGGGAGAGGGGGAAGAGAGAGAAGGCCAGAGAGAGGGGGAGAGTGAGTTCTTTAATTGTAATTAGTTATTACAACTGCTTCTCTTCAAACCGTTAGCAAGCTTTCACTGCTAATTCATTTTGTGTTGTATTTTGGTTGGTCTAAAGGAGATCCTGCAATGGTGACAGTAGGCGTAGCAACATTTTCCTTGCCTATATTGACTGTTAATTAATAATTATGGCCTCCTCTAGGATGGCGCTGTCTTTGCTCCGGGGCGTTGAGAACCCTCGCCACGACACTGCGTGCCATCCCACCCTAACTTTCGAAGGGGTTTTCGGGTTTTAGATATGTTGTCATCTGTGTCCTCCCTTTTTACACCTAGAGGAATGGTGGCTTTACCACAATCATTCCTCAAGAATAAAATGTCTTAATCTGATATTCCACTGTTAGAGACTTGGTCATGTTCGCTGTCCTTTTTTTCTTGCCTTTAAACAAAATTGAACGTGTTTATTAGATGAGCCGTGGCATCTACCCCAATCACAGCATGTAAACTTACAATTTGACTTCGTTGTTTGACGTCTCATGTGTGACGTTTTTATTATTCTACCTTGATGTATATGATTGTCAACGCTTCACGCCTGGTGCTGCCCGGGATAAGGAGGGAGGCATGTTGAAAAGGCGGTGATTGACTTGAAGGTATTTATTTGCTCTCTCTCCTCCCTATGGCCAAATGCCACACAAGGCCAGTGATTTACTGTGGGAAATCCGTGTCCCTTACCTGATACGGAACGCAATTCTGGATCGCATTTGTAAGATGGGTCTTACAATTTAGCTGAAAGGTCATTGAAAGCTATAAAAATACTTGATGACTGAATAATGAAACTATGAATTTATATGAATAAAAGTTCATGTCTCCAAAAATGCTGGAATGTTCTGCATGAGCCATGCCCTACCCAGGGGCAGCAATGCTATACATCTGATGTCGAGACTGATTGCCCATTTTCTCACGCCCCCGCCCCGACGATGAACAATAGTCGAAACTAGTAGGCTAGTAGACTTTTTTTTCTATAGATTTGGGAAGGGTCATTAACATTCTAATAGTTCTTCGGACGATTGAACTCCTTGTTGTTGTTCGTGTTGTTAACACGACGTTACCCTCTTTAAAAATAAAAACTTATGTTTACCCCATCACACTCGGATGTTACACCTGAAGAAGGCCGAAGAATGGATCGACCGAAACGTCGTGTTAACAACACAAACAACAAGAAGCAGTTCAATCGTCCGAAGAACTATTTGAATAGTAGGGATTTATAAAGATTAAACAAAATCATTTTTACACTTACTACTGTCTGTGCGTCTTCCATATATATATATATATAAAAATAGTGTTACGGAAAATTCACCTCCTAACAATTCACCATTTTAACAATTCACCACCGTATACAATTCACAGACGTGGGTTACGGAAAATTCACCCCCAACCTAGTTTAACAATATTAATACCAGATATGAAATAATGGTTAAATTCCTATATCCTATATTCATTACAATAAACTAAATTTCACTACACTTGTTGCCATATGAATCGACTGTTGAGATCTTACTGAGTCGAATATTCGATAAATTTAATTTTTAAAGTTTTAGAGGGGGGTTCTAAATAGTTTCCATTCCAATTTTCGAAAAAGATGTTGTTTTGTTTTGTTTTTAAACGGGGACAGATTTCATTCGTCACCGGTTTTTACACGTTCTCTTATTTTGTTGTCAGTTGTTCTACTACGAGGATTAATATGGCAACAGGAGTAATGCAATTTAGTTTATTGTATTCACGAATTGTCGTTTTATTACACCATAGAGAATAATGCTAAAAGTGAAAGATTTACTAATGTAATTGCATTTTTTGCGGATTCAATGTAAATAGATTATTATGGTAGGTTTTTGAGCCTTTAACAGCAATGGTGTCTACCCAAGAAGTTAGATCTTTCAAGTAAAATTCCAAGTTAGAACATAATGCTGCTCAAGCTGCTGATAACGTCAACAAAGCATTTGAGGTGAACACTACTACTGTGCAAACTGTTCAGCGTTCAATAGGTTTAGGATTGTGTATGGATACCAAAAATAAAGCTCGACGGAGGCCCAAATCTGTTCAGTCAGATCACTTCATGACTTCAACAGCGACCATAACACGTCATTATATCACGCCATCCCAAAGCAATAGGAAAGGTTTAAAAGTTGGGAAAATGGGTCCCACATGAAATGAATGAAATGCTCCATGACAGTACTACACCCAGCAACTCCCAGCTGACTCTGCATATGATTAGACAATTGGGATATGAAGTCATGCAGCATACCCTATATTCATCTGACATTTCTCCTACAGATTATCATCTTTTCAAGCATTCTGAACTTCATATCCATAATAAAATGTTCAATAATAGGGAAGCCATAATTCATGTTTTTACTGAATGTGTGACCACTAAACCTAAAAAGATGGCATACCATCATTAGAGGATCGTCGGAAAAGGGCTATTGCTTCAAATGAGTCATATCTTGATTAAATATTTACCGTTTCTTTGTTGTTGTATATCATCTTTTATCTCAATATACAAAAAGACATTTCATATGTAACAGCCTAATATATATGTAGGTATGTAGGTATATGTATATATGAGAGTTTATCTTTGTTGTGACACAGATTTTTGTGTGTTTCTCCTTGTTTTGGGGGGAGCGAATGACAAGTGTGCCACTCATCACAAGAAATCCCACCCTGGTATTTATAGCTTTGTTTCGATACCCGTACGAAACAAATAGTGATGCGAAATAAGGTTGACAGATACCCCGGGTATGCAGGTAAACCGACACCCGTTGATGTTTTCACCTGACTATCCCCGGGTAGAAATGTTTATAGATTTCACGGCGGGGGTAGCTACTCAACTATGAATGATAAAGTACGCGTCACGGAAACTTACCATTCTACACCCCACCCCACCCCCGACACACACAAACAAACACACAAACAAACACACACTAAAACACACAGACGCGAGCATACATACATGCATGTAAGCACGAATACATACGAAAATATACACGCAGCTCTATATACTAACACACACTGATATACTAATACGTAAACATACAGAGGCTTATTTACCAAAATGGGTCTACAGGGTGGGTGAAAAGAAACTCCCTATTGGAAATTGGTAATAACTTTATTATTTATTGGTCAATTGTAGTCAAACTAGCTTTACTTTGGACCATACAATGGTAGAGTGTGCCTGCTATGTTAAAATTCAACGTTATCTACCAATTTCTGTAAGCGTTTTGGCTATGGCCGCGATAGACCTTTGCAGGAAGCCCGACGGTATGTTGGCCATACAATGTCAAATGCGCTTCTCCAGTTGATCCCGAGTTTGTGGTTTAGTGCGGTACACCTCCCCCTTCGCCCAGCTCCACAGAAAAAAGTCACAGGTCGTAAGGTCAGGGCTTCGTACAGGCCATTCATTCCTAATAGGGAGTTAATTCTCACCCACCCTGTAAGTTCTCATACATACACAACATACGCAGGGACCTGTATATAAATACACGCACAAACCTATATGCTAATACACACACCTACAGATCTACACACTTACACATGCACACACAGATCTAAATATTGATATATACAAAGTTCTATATACACCGACCTGCGTACAAACACTCACACACAGAGGTACATACCAACAAACACACATACTGGCCTCCCTATATACGAATGGGGTCAATAAATCGGGTCGGATATTTCCACTGTATAATATTTAATCTATGAGATTAATTGGAGAAGCGTTCGGTTAAGTGCATTGACAAGGAAGGAGATTATATTGAAAAATAAATATTTCAAATAGGTCTTCGGACGATTGAACTCCTTCTTGTTGTTTGTGTTGTTAATATGACGTTTCGGCCGATCCGTTCTTCGGCCTTCTTCAGGTGTAATATCCGACAAGGACAAGGACAAAGAAACACCCGAATCCTACGTTATAAGGATTACCTCCTTTGAAATGAAAACATTTCTGTTCATCCCATCACATTCGGATATTACACCTGAAGAAGGCGGAAGAATGGATCCGCCGAAAAGTCATGTTAACAACACAAACAAGAAGTAGTTCAATCGTCCGAAGAACTATTTGAATGTTAATGACCCTTCTCAAAACTATAGAAAAAAAATATTTGTTATGCAAAATAAATGATTTTTTCCTCATTAAGCTATGGACCAAATAATGTATCTACGTACTAATACAAAAAAAGAGGCCTACATACAGAGCAAGCCATTCATTATAATCACGGATAATGTTATCAAACGGTTATTGTTATCAAAATCAGTCGTTCCCAAACACTTTATTTAAAATGAATTAAAAATTCATTAAACAAGTCAATACCATTTATATTATTTTTTATAATTTAATGATTTTTTATAACAATGACATTAATAACATAACAACGAATTTATAACAATGAATGTAAATTGTTACAATTTTGATATCCTTTACACATACACACAGTTGGTTATTGTTATCTATAAGATCATGTCCCAAAGTGATCACAATAAGCGGCCTCCCTTGTCCTAACATACACACATAGAGATTCGTATATATTAATACACCCACAGAGGCCGATATGCCAACACACATATATACACATACACACAAACGCACACACACGCATGCACACACGTGTGTTCCTACTAACCTTAAAAACAGAAATAAATACAGGTCAGGTTAGTCACTCAATAGAAACCGTCACGTGACCAGCATCTTCTCGCAGTAACCTTGTTGGGGATGATCAATTAAAAGATTTGAATGGGGTGATCAATGAATAAGTTACTTCTCTCGCCTTTTGTTGGATCACTAAAGAGTCCGAATTTTCAACAAAAAAAACAAACGCGTACACTACCGGACACAAACTAAGGGACCAATTTAGCATAAACTTACATTGTAAATTGAACCCCCCCCCCTAAAAGTTATTTTTGGGGGAAATATCTAATTTTTTTTAAAACTGTTTTTTTCTAGGCATATTCAGGAGTAAATGTTTATTTTCAGCCCTCTAGCTCCATGGGTGCGGCCTGTACGCGCGACACATACATAGATAGCCAGCCAGCCAGACGCACTTAAAAAACTGAAGAAACCTATGTTGTCAGTTTTGGTGACAGTTTTGGTTGACGGTTTCTAATATATACGTGTACACAAACAGATCCACACACCAATGCACTTATGACGAAACTCCATAGATATGTAAACCAAAACGCAACAACGGTTTGAAATGTACACGGATGAACAGGCAGCAAAAACGACAGATAATATACGACCTAATTCACAAAACAGACAATATTTGGGATGTTGTGTGTGTGTGTGTATGTGTTCGTGTGTGCATGTATCTGCGTATGTGAGTATATTAATGTATGTATGTGTGTGCGCGCAGCTGTGCGTGTGTATGTGTGCGTGTTTGTGCGTGTATGTGTACATGTGTGTGTACGTCTGTGTTGCGCGCATCTGTGCGTGTGTATGTGTGCGTGTTTGTGCGTGTTTGTGCTTGTGTGTATGTGTACATGCGTGTGTACGTCTGTGTGTGTGCGTGCGTGCGTATGTGTGTGTTTCTCACCTTATTTGCCCAAGATGGATGATGATGAATATCAAAATTAATTATGGAGACTTGTGAGATCATTTCTGATGATCGCTGTCGTCCTTCTCGGGGGTTTGCTTCATAGCTGAGGTAGTGCCTATTCTTCACAGACACCAGACATCACTGTTCGAGGCCAGGTACAAATCAATGATTACGAATGCTGATTTTCAACGCAGGTAGTTCCTTCCACTCGCAGGATTGGTGCAACACAATCTTCCCATCCCCATCTGGACTAGGTTAGGGAAATATCTAGCGTGAGTATATTGGTTTGAATAACCGGTTCGATCGGACCTACTGTGGTGGCTAAGATAGTTGCGTATCTCAAACTGGTGCCAGTGTTCAAATCCAGTTCAGAGCCAAGATCTTGAATGCTGTCTTTCGAGGCCGGCAAAGCCATCCAACTTGGCACAACAATCTCCCTCCTCAACAAGAATGACTATGAACATTTTTTAAAAAGGCGATAACCATAGAGCGGCGTTTACCAGAGTAGCGGCCTTATGCCAGACAAAGTTACGCTTATTAAATAGGTAATTCTGGCTGGCTGGCTATCTATCTATGTATGTGTTGCGCGTACAGGCCGCACCAATGGGGGTAAAAGGCTGAACATTTAAACATTTACTCCTTATTGTGTCTAGAAAAAAAGTTCTTTTGTTTTTTGAAAATCACCCCCTACCCTCAAAATAGGTTTTTAGTGTGGTAGGTGGGACAATTTGCAATGTGAGTTTATGCTAAATTGGTCCCTTAATTTGTGTTTGGCAGCGTTTCTGTTGTTCTTTGAAAATATGGACTTTTTTTTAGCGATCACCCCCCAACAAAGAGCAAGAGAAGTAACTTATTCACTGATCACCCCTTTTTCAATTGATCAGCATGCTACCAAAAGACATTTGTCACGTGACGGTTTCTACTGAGTGACTAACCAGACTTGTCTACATAAAAATATATTAAGCAATAGACGTTGCAAAATACAATAGATTTTCACGAGATGAACGTATACTAAATTTGCTCAGAACCATACTTTTTCCAGGTCAAAAGCCAAATTTTCCTGTTTTTTAAAGAGTTCCTTTCGAGCCGTTCCGGATTTGTTTTCTAAAAAAGGTATACATAATTAATATCTTCAGGGATTTATTTGTAAAATGTGTAAAAATCAATGAAAGAATTAATGTATAAATAAAATAAATCTTTAAATCAATAAAGGTGGGGTTGGTATCATATAAAAACATTTGTTCTTCTCCGATATTTGGAATGAAAAATTCTTTTTAAAAAATCCGTCCTTTAATACATAAGTATCAAACATTTTATTAAAATTGAATATGTTGATTTTTTCCAGATTTTTAAAATCGAGGTATTTTGTGCGATCAAAATTTTGAAAAGAATTTTAATGCTATTTTTTGTTTACATAAAATAACTTTTGACGCTGTTAATTTTATGAAAATTCTACGGTTC
>VCCN01004630.1:981986-992019 GCA_006491835.1 Architeuthis dux
TTTTTTAGCGTATACTTAGTTACATTAGTTTGTAGAGCAATAACTTAACTTGAAATTTGAATCAAAACACGCACTATTCAAGGTATAGCTGTATTTTATTGTTTTGGCTGTTTGACAGCATTTTCATCTGCCCGTTAGTATTATAAATATAATAAAGTAGGTATTCACTAATTTTACGTTGGTCTGGCACAAGGCCACTTCAGAGAATTATCACTGCCGCTATTTCTATTTCTCCAGTCGTTTTTTAAAGATTGTAATGCAGTGATTCCCAAAGTGGGCGCTACCGCCCCCTTGAGGGCGCTACAAGACTCAATGGAGGTTCGCTGGAAGGCAAATGGTGGTAGGGGGGTAATAAAGGGTGGCTAGAGGGGCAAGGGGCAAATAATATAAATCCAAACCACCTACGCATAAAGTCGTATGTCTGAAATTTTTACATTTTTACTTGATTTTACAGTAGAGCTGTTTGAAGTTCAAATATTTTTAAAAATGTCATTAAAATTTAATTTTCAATGTATCATTTTTGATTGTCTTCCGGGGGCGGGGGCTGAAGAAATATATGCTCTAAAGGGGGCAGTAGTCCGAAAAAGTTTGGGAAACACTTTTGTAATGTAATCTAAGCGACCTCCCTCGGCGCTGCAGCCCAGCCAAGGCGATGGGTAGCGTTACAAATACCTTTCTTTAATGGGTGGTCTATAAACATGTAACATTTCAACCATTTACGAAGCGAAAGAAATCCTAGCAATTACCAAACTCATATGTCACTGCCAAGTGTATAAATCGAACCCACTACCACATCGCTAAATCCCAGACAGTGGCGGATTAACCATTAGGCTAAGTAGGCTTAAGTCTAAGGGCCAGGAATGGAGGAGAAGTCGGAGAGCAAACATATGGTTAATTGAGTGTACACGGTGGTATTTTTGATTCTGTGATTGATTCATATAACTTTATATTATTTATAGTATGCCTGTAGTACATTATACATAGTACAACGATATAAGTTATTAAACGTGACTTAATGTCACTTTATTCTATTCTATTTATACAACGAAGGGTGTGGCTGGGGGCGGTAAGGGGTGCTTACTAAAGCTCAGGGTAGGGGGTTGGGTGGTAAATAATCCGTCATTGCCTCCAGAGCTGTTTCATCGTTACATGAAGAAGGCTCCACTCAGCACACAAATTTATCAAGCTTTTCTTACACGTCTGAGTGTTTACAGAAGACGTCTTTCGTACATTTTTCTGTTTTGACGGAAGTTCAACAATCCAGAATTTACCATGAAAATGATAGCACTCGTTCGACGAGGGCGAGATGGGTCGTCCGAACGCGCCTGATGGTATGCACATCACAGTGTAGATTTTCATCCCCTTGCTTGTTTATGTTAGAAGGGCGACGACAGCAAGTTGGGCTCTAATTGTTTAAAAGGCCTTTTCAAGACGCCACCGTGGTCGAAGCCCCTCGTGAAGAGTAATGGCGAAGTAGATCGACCGCCTTCGAGTGCCGACGCCATCTTGGATCTGTGTTTAGTTTTCGCGCCAATTGTTTATAGAAAGACTAAAAACATGAAACATTCCTACCGAAATGGTTTTTCAGTTGAATGTCTCACCTTTTCTTCTATCTTTTTACTTTTCCATTCCTGACCTTCCATCTCTACGGCTTTTTGTGTCACTCTCTTCAGTATTTACTATAATTTACCCATGCGTATTTATTTTCTCTCTCTTTCTCTATCTATCAATCTATCTATCTATCTATGTCTATTCATTGCTATATATCTCAGTCTATTCATCTATCTATCTATCTATCTATATTCATTGCTATCTATCTCAGTCTATTCTATATAAAATGCAGAATACTTAAATACAGGTTTCAGAAATACCAAGATTAAACATGATTTATCATACAGTCGACTATTATCAACTAATTTTTATCTAAAATCTGTTGATACTCGAGTGAAATTATAAAATATTGTCGACAAACAGAATATCATTCAAATGGTTCTTCGGGCGATTGAACTCCTTGCTATTTGTGTTGTAAACACGACCTTTCGGACGATCCATTCTTCGGCCTTCTTCAGGTGTAAAATCCTAGTTTGATGGGTTAAACAGAAGTTATGTTTAAAGGGGGCTTCTGTTTGACCCATCACACTCGGATTTTACACCTGAAGAAGGCCGAAGAATAAATCGACCGAAACGTCGTGTTTACAACACAAATGACAAGAAGGAGTTCAATCGTCCGAAGAACCATTTGAATATTAATGACCCTTCTCAAAACTATAGAGAATATCATTCATTTAACTAAAACTCCAAGCAGACAAACACAGATGATTAAGTAGCCATCAATATTATCAGCACCAGTTTCGGTCACGTCCTTACATAAAGTCCATTAGTAAGAGGATAGATTGACTCAATATATTGACTGGTGAGCGAATATAGTATGGTGCGATAAAAGGGGTTGTAGCAGATGAAAACAGGATGGCTAAAGGACGAGGGCATTTGTGGAGTGCGTGTGCGTAGGGCGGATGTGAAAACAGCTTTGCACCGCCTTATAAAATCTTTTCGGAGACCCTTAATTATTTGGAGGCGGAAATGATTTAAGTTGTAACAAATTTATCGCTTTTCGTCTTATTGTGATTTTGGACACTGAAGCGACAACTTCCGCTTGTTTCCTAAAAGGGGCTGTAATTTCAACAATATCTATCTTAGGATGCTTCTTTCTATCTATCTATCTATCTATCTACCTATATATATATATATTTCTCCTTCTTTCACTCCCTCTCTCTCATCCTCCCTGTGTTTCTCTCTTCAACTCTTTATTTTTCACTCCCTCACGCTATCTTTCTCTGACCCACTTTCTTTCTTTTTTTTCTTTCTTTCTTTCTCTTTCTCTCTCCATTCTCTCTCTTTCTCCCCCCCTCTCTCTCTCGCTCTCAATTCTCTCCTTCTATTTTAATATCACCTTCCGTCCCTCTCACTGCAACAAAACTCCAATGATGGAGGCGACATTCGAATATTTGACAACGAAAAACTGAAATAACAGGAATAAATAAACAGGTCTGGTTAGTCACTCAATAGAAACCGTCACGTGGCCAACGTCTTTTCGCAGCATGCCCTGTTGGGGGTGATCAATTAAAAGAATTAGAAAAATGGGTAATCAATGAATAAGTTACCTCTCTCATCTTTTGTTGGATCACTAAAAAGTCCAAATTTCCCAAAAACACGTGAACGCTGCCGGACACAAACTAAGGGACCAATTTAACATAAACTTACATTGTAAATTGAACCCCCACTAAAAACGTATGTTGAGGTGGAATTTTCAACAAAAAAGTCTTTTATAGACATAATAAGGAGTAAGTGTTTAAATCTTCAGCCCTCTAGCTCCATTTGTGCAGCCTGTGCTTCACACACACACACATATATATATATATAGAGAGAGAGAGAGGGGGGGAGAGCGAGAGAGGTAGAGAGGAGAGAGAGATATAGATAGCCAGCCAGAATCACCGAAGAAACCTATGTTGACAGTTTTGGTTGATGGTTTCTAATAAATAAAAGAATAATTAACAATTTAAAAACATAAGCAAAAGATAAATACCCAAACCAATAAGAAACCAGAGACGATAAGTAACGTAGATAAGAAAAAAAACAAGCAAGATAAGATGAAGAAGAATAAAATGAATGAAAGGTATACAAATTTCACAAATAGAGACGAATTCCAATTAGTCGATGTTTTAGGGAAATAGTTCCATCGACCGACCGCATAACAACAACTGACGAAACATAGTGAGGAGTGCGGATTGGGGTAGGCGTGAAGGCGCTAAAAGAAATAGTGCAGCATTCCGAGACACGTCTCTCGGTCGTTGATGCAAAAACACACAGCTAGAGCCTCATTAATGTTAGGGATAGCTCTGACAAATGTTGTAGGAAGAATGATAAGGTTCTGGGGAACGAGGGGTTCGAAGTTGAAGATGTGGTCGAGAGAGTGAAGGGGGCCCCGATTGAGATTGGCGAACAAGGTTCGGGAGGGGATGGAGAGCGTCTGTGAGGCTAATAGGTAAAGAAAGACCAAGATGGAGGAGAGTTGAACGAAATTGTAAAAGAAACACAAAATCTTAAACTGAAAAATGTTGGTTATTTGCCCGAAATTGTTGTTAAGACTAAAAACAGAAAACAGAAAAAAACAGATGAAGGTTTCAGCGGTTTATTTTTCAATTTGTTTTATTTGATTTGTAATCTTCGTTCAACAGTACTTGTTCTTTCTTTCTTTCTTTCTTTCTTTCTTTCTTTCGTTCGTTCGTTCTTTCTTTCTCGTTCATGCTTTATTTATTTATTCCTTTCGTTGTTTTTTCTTCCTTTCTGTCCTTCTTTCTTTCCTTCTTTCTTCTTTCCTTCCTTCTTTCTTTTTTTGTTTATTCCTTTCCTTGTTTTTTCGTCCTTTCTTTCCTTACTTCTTTCTTTCCCCCTTACTTCTTTCTTTCCTTCCTTCTTTCTTTCTTTCTTCCTTTCTTTCTTCTTTCTCCCTTTCCGTCTTTTTTCTTCCTTTCTTTCTTTCTCGTTCATTCTGTATTACTTTCTTTCTCTCATCTCTTTCATTCTTCTGTCTTCCTTTCTTCCATTCTTTTTTCCTTCCTTTCTTTCCTTCTTTCTTTCTCGTTCATTCTTTATTCTTTTCCCTTTTTATTCTCTCTTTACTACTTCCTCATTCTTTCCTTCTTTCTCATTTTCTGTCTTTCTTTTCGGGGTCGGGGGTTGGTAGTTAAAGGCAGCCCTGCACCCCCTCACTCTTCAGCTCTTCACCATTGCCTGTATGCACAAATCAATAAACACAACATAAAAATTACATGAGTTACTTGTTCCAAAAACGAATGTTCATGTATTTAAAAAGCATTTCGTTTTGCTTACGTCAACAATTTACAGCCTTATCTATTTGTATCCCTTTCTTTCGTACACACATTGGATACCTAATTTATCTCCCCTTGGTATTATGTATTTTTTAAATTTTCAATGCTGATGTAGTTTTCATTTCACTTTTAATTTTAACTTTGTTTTTTACATTCTTTTCATTCTCTCTTTACTACTTTCTCATTTTCTTTCATTCTTTCTTATTTTCTTTCATTCTTTCTCATTTTCTTTCTTTCTTTGCCCCTTTCTCATCTCTTCCGGCTTTTCTCATCTTCTCTTTACCACTTTCTCATTCTTTCCTTTTTTTTCCATTTTCTTTCTCGTTGTCCTTTTTTTATCTGTTCTTTCTTTAGTTCTCATTCTATCTTTACTACTTTCTCATTCTTTCCTTCTTTCTTTCTTTCTTTCTCGTTCATTCTTTATCGCTTCCCTTTTCTTTCATTCTCTCATTACTACTCTCATTCTTTCCCTCTTACTAATTTTCTTTCGTCCTCCTTTTTCTCATTCTCCCTTTACTATTTTTGTATTTTGACATCATTCATTTTTTGAATAGTTTCTGTCTTTTCTCATTCTCTCTTAACTACTTTCTCATTCTTTCCTTCTTTCTTATTTTCTTTCCTTCTTTCTTTCTTTCTTTCTTTCTTTCTTTCTCGATAATTTATTTATCTCTTCCATCTTTTTCTCGTTCTCTCTTCACTACTTTCTCATTCTTTTGTTTTTTCTCCTTTTCTTTCTTTTAGAAAGCCTCAACCAAAACTGTCAACATCAACATAGGTTTCTTCAGTTTTTTAGTGTGGCTGGATGGCGAAATTTGTCCCTTAGTTTGTGTCCGGAAATTCGGGACTTTTTAGTGAACGAACAAAAGGCGAAAGAAGTCACTCATTCATTGATCACCCCGTTTTTCCAATTTCTTTAATTGATCACCCCCAACACGACATTCTGCTAAAAGATGCTGGTTTCGGTTTCTATTAAGTGACTAACCAGACCTATCTTTCTTTTTCGTTCATTTTTATCTCATTCTCTCTCTACCGCTTTTTTTCTATTTGTTTCTTTCTTGTTCTGACACATTGGATATCTAATGTATCTCCCCTTGGCAACCCGTATTTTTTAAAACTGTTAATGCAAGCCTGGTTTGCATTACACTTTTACTTTTAACCTTATTTTCTACAGGTTTTTCCGCCCCAAATTAAGGAAATGTTTTTAACTAGGTAAATAAATAACAAACAGGTCTGGTTAGTCACCCAATAGAAACCGTCACGTGACCAACGTCTTTTGGCAGCATGACGTGTTGGGAGTGATCAATTAAATAATTGGAATAAAAAGGGGTGATCAATGAATAAGTTACTTCTCTTGCCCTTTGTTTGGAAATGATCACTAAAAACAGTCTGAATTAAAAAAAAACAAAAAACAAGCGTAAATGCAGCCGGAACACACTAAGGGATCACTTTAGCATAAATTTACATTTCAAATTGAACCCTCCACTAATAACCTTATTTAGGGGGGGTGTCAAAAAGCAACAAATTTAAATTTCCAACCCTCTAGCTCCATTGGTGCGGCCTGTACACGTGATACATATAGGGTGTCCCGTAATTATCTCCTTTCTGTACACGTTGTAAGATTAACTTTGTATTGGCCGTTGCTTTTACTCTTAGGTGTCTAGACAATACAATATTACTCCCCTTACAACGTTGTACAGAAAGGACATAATTCCAGGACATCCTGTACATACATAGCTAGTCAGCGGGACCAGCTTAAAAACTGAAGAAACCTATGTTGACAGTTTTGGTGACAGTTTTGGTTGATGGTTTCTAACAAGATACACGAAAGCCATTTGAACGGTGAAAAAATGTCTCGGTGAAATGAAAGGATTTTCCTCAGGTATTTAGATGTAAGTTTTAAAATACGAAAAAATCTACTTAGTTAAATTGTTTGAATGTATCGGCTGTTGCAGAGACACAGCTGTAATAGTAATGGAATGGAAGGGGAAAAGAAACAAGAAAGTGATGAAAGATATCAACAAGAAAAGGGAAAGACTAAGCGAAAAAAGAAAGAAAGGAAGAAAGAAAGGAAGAAAAATAAAAAAAGAAAGTGAAAGGATTATAAAATGAAAGAAGAAAAGAAATAAAAAGATGATTAAAAATAGAAAGACAGGGGGGAAGACTAACTGGGAAAAAACAAATGAAAGAAAGAAAGAAACAAGATCGGCTGCTGCAGGGTCAAACTCCACTCCAACTTCTATTCCGATTGAAGATGATTACTGCAACGTATTGTATATATATTAAATATGATACATTTTCTTTTATTTCTAATTCTTGTCAATTTAGCTCAGTTGGTAAGAGATCAGCCAATCAATCACTAGGTCGTGACATTTTGGTGAGGATTGTTCTTGCTACGGTAGGAAAGTAAAGTCAACTTCTGACTTTGTCTTGTAGTTTGATAATGTAAGGCTTGTCAGTTTGGGTAAGAGAGCCAGCTACCGATCACTTAGTCGTAATTTCAAATCACGCTAGGAAAATGTCAATTTTATAAATGCATTTATTTACTAGAATGAAATAAGAAAGAATTGCGTATCTTTAACATACATTTTCGAGCGTATGTAAGACTTGTCAGCTTCGCTCAGTTGGTAAGACAGCAGCCTACCAATCAGTTGGTTTTGATTTCAAATCACGGTAGGGGAATGTTAATTTTACATATCGGTTTGGTTTAACGTGACGGCACAGACAAAAGAGTTTACTCCCCTAAATTTGGTGAGGATTGTTGTTGTTGCTGCTGCTGCTGCTGCTGCTGCTGCGGTAGAAAAACAAAGTCAACTCCAAACAGAAAGAAAGAAAAGGGAGGATAAAAAGAGAGAAGAAAACAAATATAACAAATTTAAAAATAAAAAAATAACAAAGAAAGAAAGTTAAGGGATAATAAAAGGAAAGATAAAAATATCTTTTGCTAAAATGTCGACGCTTATCGAAATTATCGCCATAACAACACGGCTGTTACATTTTGGGGTACAGTACTTTAGCAAATATCTATTTTGTCTAAATCGCTTTCGTTTAAAATCACTTTTGGGGTTCAGCACTTTCGGCTACACCACTTTAACAAATATCAGTTTTGTCTAAAATCACTTTTGGGGTTCAGCACTTTCGGCTACATCACTTTAGCAAATATCAGTTTTGGTCTTTGGTCTAAAATCACTTTTGTCCCAACAATATTTCAAGTTCTCAATGAAATTCAATGACATTTTGTCGAATGGTTGGTCATGGGCTAAGGATGAATTGATGGAATGTTGGGGTGGATCAAGGGATTTTTTACGATTGAGAGATATTTTTTTAATAAATCTTTGGACGGATCATGGAATTCCTTTCCTCACAATCGGAAAAAAACATCCTTGAATCCTGCTCAAAATTCCATCAATTCTTCCTTAGCCAATGGCCCACCATTCGACAAAATGTCATTGAAATTCACTGAGAACTTTCGGAGATATTGTTGGAACAAAAGTGATTTTAGACCAAAGTGATTTTGACAAAACCGATATTTGCTAAAGTGATGTAGACGAAAGTACCGCATCCCTACATGTTCTACTAATTTATATGAGTACGCATATTGCCAAAAATAAGAAAATAATTAAACAAATAAAGTCGATTTTTTTGTCTAAATTTCTCAGATGAGGAATTATCATTACTATACACTGATTTGTTTGGACTAGCGTCCTTATCTTGATTGTTATAGCCACAATGTTTCAGCCGTTGTATCCTCCGGCCTTCTTCGTGTGTTTGTTGTATTTGGTAACCTTTTGGGAATTTCGAAATGAATCCTTTATTCAATCCATGGGTGTAGATTGTTCTCATTCCACTGTCAATTCTTCCACTGAATCAGAATAAAGGACTTTTCTGCACAACCCGACCCAGGGATTGAACTCACAACGATTTTATCCACTCGGCCACGTGTCCCGAAACTCAAGAAGAAGGTAATTGTCAGTGGTCAAGAATTAATGCAAGCAATACTGACAGAATAGAGCTATTATATGTACAAGTTGGTCTTTTGGTGTCCTGTATATTTTACTTTAAAGCCTTAAAGCCTTCCCCTAGGCCCATTGAGTATGCATGTCAAATTTGGTTGGGTGAATCAGCCTGTTAATATTATATAGAAATAGATGGATCAGATCATTATTATCGGGGTGAGAGCGAACGCAGGCCCCGCAATTTTTACGAAAATGGCAACCATATGTGAATTTTGCACATTTAAACAGCCTATTTGGGACCTACCGTAACCGTTTTAGGCACTGGTTAAAGTCGAAAGATTTTTAAAAACTGGTTCAACTGAAAATCGACTATTGTAAAGAAAATATAATAGATACTGTAAATGTATTACTAATGGTTTTACTATAGAAACAAATCAAGAAAAGGGGTATTGTCAGTATTTAACACTGGCTTTAATGAAAAAGAAAAAATCCGGCTAGTCCGTTTTGAACCCCCACCCCAACCTCAGCCTTTATCTTATCTATTCATGGGTTTAAGGCCTGAAACTAATCAGTCCAATTCTAGGGTTCCGTACCCTCAGGCAGCACCTCCCCTTTGCACTTAAAGTGGTAGGGTAAGGTTCATTGTCTGATGCCTGAGGCGTCCCAAAAAGGGAATTGCTGATGGAACTGGACCATTTTTGGAATCACCCACACGTACATGTGGGGGACTCCACACTTAACTCGACTTTTGTGTCCCGTTTTGCCCTCGTGGGAAGGTGGATAAATACGACATTTATCTTATCTTTAGCCTCTCTTCCACAACAAGCGCGAAAACATCTGTTAGAGAACATTACGAGAACACAAGAAACATTTCCAATTGAACGGGGACCGATTAAGCTTAATAGGGGCCTGAGGCACAGATTAACTGGCCCCTCCTACCATATATATATATATATTTTAGAGTTGAAATGACAATTTCAGAAAGCCAATGAACAAATGAGATATTTTTATTTCGACGTTTCGCCTTTTGGCTTTTTCAAGAAATAATAGTGAGATACAACAGAATATATGTATTTATGTGAAATTCTTGTTTTGTTGGTGGGTGGATATTTAATATGCTCAGAGGAGAATCAGCGCAGAACCTAAGTTCACTCATTGTTAGATACTATCTTGGTTTAAAACAGGGATTTT
>VCCN01004630.1:1097514-1115577 GCA_006491835.1 Architeuthis dux
GCGGTCCGTCCGCATTTCCCAGAATCTCACACAAGGGAGTAGTAGTGGAAGGACTAAAATAAATTCTTTGCAAAAGGAACAAACGGTAAATAAAGAGTAGAGAAGAGAACAGGTGATTGTTTTCTATTTTTATTTGTTTTAGTGGATTCTTTGGCTAATACGAGTAACGGCCGGCCTGAGAGAGAGAGAGAGGGGGAGAGAGAGAGACAAATCCGGGACGATATTTAACGAACTGGTTGACGGACCTGTCCGTTGAGCGCGCGCGCAAGCGCGTATTAGAGAGGAGAGAGAGAGAGAAGGTGTGAGTCTGTGTGCATGCGTGTGTGAGAGAGTGTGTGCGTGCTTGTGAGTGAGTATGTGTTTTTGTGTGCGTGTGTATGAGATTGTGTGTATGCGTGTGTGTAAGAGAATGAGAGCGAGTATATGGGTGCGTTTGTGTGTGCAAGAGAGGTGTGCGTGTGTATGTGTGTGCGAAAGAGAGAGTGTGTGTTTTGTGTTCGTGTACGTGTGTATGAGTCTCTGTGTGTGTGAGAGAGAGAGAGAGAGAGTGTGTGTGTGTGTGTGTGTGTGTGTGTGTGTGTGTGTGTGTGTGCGGCGTTGGTCGGCGCTTGTAGATTTCGGTGCTCGTAAGTTTTTCCTCGACGTGGTGCAGTTGATGAGAGACTGGCAGACTTGGGTCGAATAAATGGTTTCCTCTATCAGATTGATCGATCTGTTGCATGTGATGGTATCAGCGTTGAGTGGTTAGATTTTGGATGGTGGGGCCTTTTGAGGGGGGGGGTAGTTGTTGGGATGGTGGGACTAGGAAGTGGTGAGAAATCAGAGGAAAAAGAGAGGAGAGGAAGGAAATCAAACAAAGAAAAAAGAGAAAGAAACATGGGAATTTTAAAAAAATGAATACAAGAAACAAACAAAGAAGGAAAGAAAGAAAGAAAGAAAGAAAGAAAACAAATAAAATTGAGGAAAAGAAAAAAAACATGAAAAAAGAAGACCGAAAGAAAGAAAGAAAGAAAGAAAAGGAAAAACTAGCAAAAAGAAAGACAGAAAAAAGAAATAAAGAAAGTAAACAAACAAAAGAAAGACCGAAAAAAAGAAAGACCAAAATAAAGAACGAAAGAAGATGAGAAAGGAAGAATAAAAAATAAAAAAGAGAGAAAGAAAGAAAGATCAACAGAAAGAAAGAAAGAAAACGATTTTAAAAAAGAGAAAGGCCAAATAAATGAAAACAAATAAAAAAGAAAGGCCGATAGACAGAGAAAAGACAAAACAGAAAGAAAAAAAGGAAAGAAGGCGAAGGTATCGTCGACAGAGATGAAAAGAGAAAAGGAAGAACAAACAGAAGTTTACAAAGAAAAATAATGAAGAAATTTGAGAAAAATATTTGGGGAGGAAACAAAAAGATGGAAATCATTCAAAAGTGAAGAAAAAATAAATTAAAGAACGAATGAAGCGGAAAGAAAGAATGAAATAAGGAAAGAAAGAAAGAAAGAAAGAAAGAAAAAAGTCTCTAATAAATGTGGAAAAAGAGAGACAATAACCATCTAGAAAGTATTTATGACGTCCTAGAAGGAACAAGCGGTGATGTTAATCTGGTGATTTTCATTCATTCATATCTCTGTGGACGATCTTCACAGCTTGCTTTGAATGGATAACGTAATAATTACGTAATAGTGGCATTTTCTATTTGTTTTTAAAGTATAAATTAATCAAAGGAATGCACAGAACCTAAATGGTGCGGAGGACAATTTTACGGTGAAAAGTTGAACAATAATTTAGAAACCAAATTTAAGCATTCTACGAAGCTGAGATTTAGGCAAACATATTCAAATGCTATGTTTACTATATCTGTTCACACGCTAAATATACTATGGACATTTTGGCATCTACGTACTTGATATAAGATTTTCGCATTTACTGTGTCAGTATATAAGTAATAATTAATGTGAATGAAAGCTTTCAGGTATTTAATTAATAAATCTTGCACCTAATACTAAAGGTTACATTTAAAAAATAGTTCTATACATTTTTTAAAACTATTATCTTCATACAACGATATTTAATTTATTTTTAATTTTAATTTAGTCTGATTATTGAATGAAGTATTGTAACTCTATTATTAATTTTGACTAGTTTATAATCTTCATCCTAATTTTGAGTTGCTTTTTAAAACAACGGTCCGAAGTCAGTTGTGATAAAATGCAACTAAAGATTAAGATGAACCAAAAAACTAGTCAAAATTAATAATAGTATTGTCTTCATCTTTGTTGTTTTGACAAAATGTTTCGAATAAAATGAATTCTATATATATATATACAATCGATATTCTATTTAAATATTATAATGCTTATATGCCAATATAGAGTCGCCATGTTGGCTGTTACAGTCATAACATTTCGGCCGTTGTACCCACCGGCCTTCTTCTGGTGCCTGTCGTAGTTGGTAATCTTCTGGGAATTTTGAACCGAACCCTTCATTCAATGCTCAGGTGTAGATTGTTCTCATTCCGCTGTCCATGCCATAGGATATTTTGTTAATTCGTCCTTGTGATGTCGCTGTTCTTCCTCGTCCACTGAATTTGTTTGCACTACCTGACCCAGGGATTGAACTCACGACCACTAGGCAAGTTATTAAATATGCTTAACATAGTCCATTGGTTCCCAATATGCTTAATATAGTCCAGTGGTTCCCAACCCTTTCAAGGTCATTTCCCCACTTTTGTCAATAAGATTACTAGTTCCACCCCACCCCCTTCCATTTAAGTAAGTTGCAACAAAGAATAATTTCAAATAGTTATTTTATTTTGCGTTTAATCAGACAGCTTTTTAATAAGAATAGGTTAATTTTATAATTGTATAGCTGCTGCTGTGTATTTGTTACCAAAGAAAGCAAGCGAAAATAATTAGGAACACATCATTTGAAATTCCAATGTATTGCCCAAAAAATAAGAATTCTGCTATCGTAACTGATATACACATCAATGTGATCTCTGTTCTTGTTTTTTGCTACTAGTTCTTCGATTTGTGAGTCTATTAGTGAGAGAACATATCCCCAGTACCCTTAAGCCAAAAACATTCACCATTTCCACAATTGGGAGGGGGCAGTCCCAAAACTTTGGGCAGATAAAAAAAAAAGGAAATAAGAATAACACAGAATATAAAAGTAAGAATAAACCATTTTGAAATCAATTCTGCAATTATTAACCATTAATATGTCTGAATTACACCCAAATTGTAGGATTTCTGAAATTTTGCCGAGGAACTAGATTAATATGCTTTTATGCCAATATTACACTGCTGAAAATGATATATTCTATCCAATCAGACTGCTAAAATGCAATAGATTTTGGTCCTGAGATGCTAGGAAATCCGAAGTTTTCCGAGGCTTACAACGCCCCCAAACCCCAAGCTGCATTTGTTTTGATTACCCCCCACCCCAAAAGAAAACAACAACATTTGGTTACTCCTTGGTACCCCAAATATTTTACCTTGCTACAGGCCTCATATAACTATTTTCAACGACAATACAATTGGCAACGACACAACAGTTGATCATAAGTATTCTGGTAAACAGGTAAATTGTGTGAAAATAAAAAGGACATGTACGAAGAGGAGGACAAATATAAAGGCTTTTTACAAATGATAAGAAGACGTGAAAAAGATTTGCGTGATGCAATGAGACTAGCAGAGAAGAAAAATAAAGATGGAGGGTTATTTCGAGAGACAAACATTGCGAACAATGAATAATAATTGGGATGAAATGAAGAAAAGTTGTATCTAAGAGTTAATGAATATCGTAAATATGAAGATAGATAGATAGATAAATAGATAGATGAATAGACTGAGATAGATAGATAGATAGATAGATAGATAGATAGATAGATGAAAAGATTGAGATAGATATGAACAGGCTGAGATAGATATACAGAGAGAGAGAGAGAGATGAATAGATATACATAGATAGATATGAATAGATTGAGATAGATAGATAGATAGATAGATAGATACGTACATACAAACATATGAATAGACTGAGATAGATAGATAGATATAAACTGTCAAAGAGAGAGAGAGAGAGATGAACAGACTGTGATAGATAGATAACTACATACATAAATACATACATACATATGAATGGACTGAGATAGATAGATAGATAGATAGATAGATAGATAGATAGATAGATAGATATGAACTGACTGAGAGAGCGAGAGAGAGAGGGGGAGAGAGAGAGATGTACAGACTGTGATAGATAGATATGAATAGTCAGAGATAGAATGATCAGGAGAGAGACTTTTTAAGTCTCATAATGCTTCGTATGCGCATGTTCATTTCTGTGTCGTCTCGTACGAATATATCCATTTGCAACGATACTTCCCTTTGATCCTTTTTCTTCCTATTATCGTGGCCATTGAACTCTACCCCATCGCACCATTAACCATTTCAATACAAATACACGGGGCGCCTCCAGTCCTCCCTCTATTTCAAACACTTCTCGAAACCGTTAACTATTCTCCTGTTTTTTCCCCCTTTTGTTCTTGCTCTTTTTGATGGCGTTGTTGAAAAGCCATAAATATCGTGGGCGCATTTAATGACTCGTAAACATTGCCTCTTGTTTATCAAGAGATATGGCTGGGTCGTCTTACGGCTCAGCGGCTTCAAACTTCGAACTTCTAACCGTATTTTCTTTCAACTGAAACAATAATTAGATACATTACGAGTCTGCTTTGATATTTGCCTATTGCCTCAGGTAATGATGGGTTATAATCAGTGGTGTAGTATTGAAAAAGAAATCAGGGAACGTAGGGTTGCCTGTTCTAGCGAGCGTAGCGATCCGGTAAGCGAAGCAAGCCTCTACAGCTGGATGGTACGGAGTGGGCTGCATTTTACGGTACCTTGATTCAATATATATATAGTCTATGAAGCTTTTATAACTTCCACTGCTAACAATGCTATTAGGAAAAATAAATTTAACTCACTTCTCGGAGCATCGATGTGACCACGTGTTCGTCGATGCAGTCAGTGACTTAAGCCTATAGCTACAATACAATAGTTTCGGATAATTTGGTAAACAGAATGAGTATTTTAGTAGTATATAGATAGAGAGGGAAAGTAAAGGGGCGCCGTTTCGGCGCGTTCCAACAGCACTACACCGCTGGTTATCATTTCAAAAATCTTTTCATAATAAAAGAAAACGAAACGAGAAAAGAATACTTTATTTTGTATCTGCTCCATCTTCTATTATATAAAACAACTGGTTCTGTTTGTCACTGTGCACCCCCCCCCCTTAAACATTGGCTCAGCATACTCAATGGACCTAGGGGAATGTTTTAAAGTAAAAAGCTTTGAGAAAAATGTACTAAAGGGTTCTATTTACAATGTAACTATAATGCTAAACGGAACCATTACTTTCCGCATATATACATATGGTAGAGGTAATTTGACAATGTGGAAATGAAAGAATGAGAAAAGCGTGTAACGTCTCAAACATATTTATTATCGTGAAGATAAGCCTTTATGCATTTTGGCGCTGCAAATCGGCATCATCAGAAGAGGTTTGAACATTGCAGAAAAATGCTACAATCCATGTTGGGATAGCCGAATGAAGTGAGAAATTGTATTTGGTTTGTCGAGCTGGAAGGTTAGAGGTGTGTAGATTAGATTAGGTTGTTCTGTGTATCAGCTGTTAAGTGTGGGGGGTGATTTATGTTCCCTGGATTTCTGTCCAGGCTAGTGTGTGTGCTATGACGTGTGATGTCCGGTCACTATGCGTGCGTATTCCTTCTACTGAAAAGGGGGTGGATCTGGCGTGTGTATATAGCTGGGTATATTTATGTTTATGTACATATGTGGGTATGTGTGTATGTTTGTATATGAATACTAGTGTGTGTGTATATGCGTGTTTGTGTCCAGTGTGTCTGTGTGATACAATACCTATATCTTTAATGTAGGGTTGTTAAACGGTATATCTCTCATTATTGGTTTTTGACTAGTATTTCTTTCATTATAATTCTAGCTGCTTTTTATCGCAACCAGTCTAGTGAGGAAACAGCGCGGATCAGAAATAAAGAAAAAGCCTTCGGCGATAAAAGCAACTAAAATTAAGATGAAAGAAATACTAGTAAAAAATTGACGATGATTGACAATGCATCATCTAAAAAAGATAAAATAAGATAATATTACTACCAATAATAAAACTATTATTATTAATTCTTTGCTACTTCATCTTAATTGTTATTGCTTTTTTTGTCGCAACTAAACTGGTTTCCCTTCAGCAGTGAGTAAATAAATTAACAGTGTGAATCGAAATAAAGGATAAGTTCCGAGTGAGAACCGAACCCACGACCCTCTATGCCGGAGGGTGGCTCGCTTAACGAGGGACCGTTTTTACTACTGGAAGCAAGCGTCCAAATCAAACCCTTCAACTCATTCTCTATTGGTATAGAAAATGAGTTTAAGGGTTTAAAGTAAAAACGATAAAAAATATGGCGTCGGGCGATCGGGAAGAAATGAAGGATTCGTTTAAGGTTTAGATTTGATCTTTTGTAAACAATAAAAGCTCTGGTAGTTCAATCGGTAGATCAGTTGCTCTACATAAGCAAGCATTCCCGAGGTAAAGGGATGGGAATTAAAGGACTTATTCTTCATTTCCGATCTGCCGTAGACTGACCATCTGAGTAGTTGCGATGAAAAGCAACTGAAATAACCTAACCCTAGCATTCCAAGGGAAATTATGAATCACCGCCACCTGCTTTTTACCTCGTAAATTAAGCAGTAGCGGTGGTACAGTTACCTTGATGAAAATACTGCCAACATGGTATGAACCATAAATTTATGATTAAAAAAAAACCAGGTCTGGTTAGTCACTCAATAGAAACCGTCACATGACCAACGTCTTTTGGCAGCATGCCGTGTTGGGGGTGATCAATTAAAAAATTGGAAAAAGGGGTGATTATTGAGTAAGTTACTTTTCTTAACGTTTTTGGGCTGTGATCACTAAAAATTCCAAATTTTCGAAAAACAAGTGTGTATGCTGCTGGATGCAAACTAAGGGACCATTTTGGTATGAACTTCCATAGTAAATTGACCCCCCCCTACACACACACTACTCGTTGACCGGAGTGTGTGTGCACAATTTCAAGTTTCTACTATGAACGGTTAGGACTGGGCGATATCCGGATACATAGATAGATACATAGATACGTATAAATGTCAGAACACATGAATAACCTAAACCCAGCAACAGTGATTAAACCGGTCTGGTGTGGGTAACGGTGATTAATTATGATGAAAGAAATCATGACGCAAGAGATCGGGATAGAAAGTAGGTTTAAAGGTTTGATTTGAACTTCCGTCAGCCACTAGCTTTCGTAGCTCATTTGGTGAGAGCGTCAGGGCGCTAACCTGGCCTCCCTCCGGCATCGAGGGACTTGAGTTTCCGATCTGCACCGCCGAAGGTGGGCGGCCTGGGTAAAGTTGCAATAGAAAAACAACTGAAAAATTAAGATGATGGTAAATATTAAAGATTTATAATAATGTAAGAAATACTAGTCAAAAATGGTTCACAATGCTTCATCTAATAAAAAATAAATCAGGGTATATCTTTCAGTTTAACTATCTCTCCCTTTCTCAATAGGCTGTTTAGTAACCGTAGCTGAGTTTGTACAGATCTAAATGAGGGTTAGGAAGATTGTGTTGCACCAATAGTCTGGTTCACTATGTTAAAAAATAGGGTTTCGTGAGAAGTTTTTCGAGATTAGCAAAACTAGACATTTTTGGAATCTTCAGAGCATGGGGAATCAAAAAGATGATGTTGGCATTTGCTTAGACACCTGCATGGCCGCCATTTTGGAATTTTCAAAATGGCCGCCGTAAAATACATAATTTGCGCTATCTCGCCTTCTAGTCAACCTAGAAACTTAATTAATCCTATGTTTTCTGGGTCAAGGGATCCAATAAAGTCCAAAATACTGCTCAGGATCCTAGAAAAACAAAAAGAATTATGCATGGGTTTAATCATAACATCCAAATGTATACAAGGCCAGTCCACCATTTATGGTCATATATACAGGCAACATAATCAAATAGAGCAATAGAAATTGGCACTATATTGTCAATCCCATATAACTTCTATGTTAGTTTGTAAACTTCATCTTCACTGCATCTTTTAGTTGCAACCTTTGTTTTGCTTTGTGGTAGATCTTGCGGAAGATCCTTGCTCCTGGAAATCGCTTCTTCATAGCATGCCCAATATGAAGTTGCTTAGTACATAAAAATCATCTGAAACTTAGTTGGGCCTTCTAGAACTTAATTAACACTAATGTGCATGCATTTAATGCAAATTGAAGTCTTTCCACATCATTTCATCTACCTATCAGCGGTTCCAAAACTGGGGTCCGTGGACACCTGGGAGAAAAGTATGACTTTGCATTACAATCAATACAATCAATACAATGCGATAAAAGATTCCATCACTTTTGAAATTAAGCTGTTGGGCAAACTCAGAGTGTCCTGACTTGACCTGACTTAACCACGTGGTGGAATGGTAATTGACTGAGTAAGATATTCGCGTCTACCTGTATGAACTTTTCAAACCGCAGAGGTGTTTGCAGCAAGAATCTCGAACGAAAACCCGTTGAAAAAGAAAATTTGTTTAAATTGTCTAACGTGAAAGTTTAAATTTAAAATTTATTTTTCTTCTTTTATGTAGAGTTAATTCAAATATCCAATATGTTAAATTTCGATATTCCACCACGAAAATATATTTTATTTCAACAGTAGAAGCTGTCTCAGTTTGTCCGGGTATTGAAAGATGCTAAATTCCAACTGTAGTCTGGGCACTGTAGCGGTTAACTTTAACCGTAATTTGATTTTTGTAAAGACCTTTTACCATTGAATAATGACTAAAATAAGATTTTAAACACCTTCCAACATGTTCTGAACAACATAACTTACGCAGCGTGGATTGAGGCTGATGTGTATGGCTCTGGCACAACACGACATATCCTGAAGTATGCCCACTGCAAGATAACTCGTCGTGCACACATCCATACGTACATGGCTCTATATGAACTTCTCCTAGACAATTTCTTTACAGAAAAACCAAACCTCAAATCCATCTGCTCAAAACCAGTGAATGAAGTGCAAGATCAGCAGTTGACAGAAGCACGAGACCAGAATGCATGGCTAATGCCAATGACCGTCTGCTTCAACCCCTCACCGACGAAGGTGTTATTGAGCAGCTAAGACATGGGAAGCAGAAAGGTGTTCTAACGCAATGTTCAAGTCAATAACAAGTTACCTCCACCATGTTGAAACCATCATGTTCTTCGTCGAAGCTTCAAGAAATTCTGATCTAGTTCTCCACCTGCAAACTGGAAAGGCACTAATTAAGCTCTTCTTTGCCCCTAGATCGGATAAAATACAAACGCCTTTGGTCACGGTACATTGCGAACATGCAGGAGCTGAAGAGAAGAAACCTGGCGTGAACTTTAAGACGGGAATATATCTGTCACAAAGAGAGAAATACCGTTTGTCTCCATTGGCACAGGCCACGCATGCGAACAACTAAATAGGATGAAGATACACTCATGGTTAATTCAAATCCTGTTTTCCTGTCCCACTTGGCTTGGAGATCAGGTTTCCATCTCACATTACTTGACCCAAACTTGGGAAAGCAATGTTGTTATTTCCAGGAACTTACCGAGTGGACAAAAGGACCATTATTTTTGAATATCCTGTTGTTCAATAACAAAATCATTTGCTTTTTCTTTTTTCTACATTCGTATCGCCAATACTAGTGTATTTTTAAGCTCTTCTAAAATCTACATCCTGATAATGCGGTCTAGCAGGAAGGGGGCGGGTCATTGCTAGTATTACAATGCCAACGCACGGCAGCGGTTCTTTCAGGCCACACCAGAAATGTCACGCCTCTCAACAAGGTTCAAGCGGAAATTCGATGTCACGTACAACCAAGTGCTGTCAGGAATGAGCATAACGCTGTCAACAAGGCTGCCACATTGAGTCACGGCAATTCCTTTGATGCACAAGGCGATCAGCTTTACAACTCCATGCCACATGCATATGTTCCCCAAGAGAGTGCCTAACAGATTTTGAATGTCGACGAAAGTGGCCAGTAACTGTATGAAGAGTACGTTGCCGAACGCATCAATGGAGACGTCAGTCTGTGGACACCAGTCAGGTAGAAGAACAATACCATATTCTTGTCAGGAAAAGCAAACAAGAAGCAAACTGTTAGGGTCCGCGACCAATCGGTGGATCTGAAACAAAAGAACTCTATGGTCGGTTTATTGTTTTAGTCAGATCAACCCGGGACATCGATCAGAAGAATGCAGTCGGTAGCTACTCCCAGGGTTAGGGTTTGTCCCAGATGGATCCATCCTTTCATGTACTAACAAGACAAAGCTCATTCATTGCCTGGAAAAGCTGGAAAAAACAATGGAATCCATCAAAATGCACGAGCCCTAGCACCTGAGAATCATGTTGGTGAAGCAGAAACGTCTTCTGCATATCAGACCTAATTAGCATCACAACGGATGGGGCACCGGCAATGGTGGACCTGAAAAAAGGCACGATCGCATTGCTGCAAGGGAACATGGAAAAAGTAGGAATCGCACAAAGATTGTTTAAGATTCATTGCATTATCCATCAGGGGGCATTATGTGCCAAGTCTTTGAAATTAAAACATGTTATGGACATCGCTGTGAAGGCAATGAATCTGATTCTATCTTGTGGATTAAATCACCGGCAATTTCAGAGGTTTTTATTGGATACGGAGGCAGAATATGGGGACCTGGCTTATTTCTGCAATGTACGCCGGATTGGCCGTGGGTCAATGTTGGGTAGGGTATTTGCATTGAATGAAGAGGTGGCAATGTTTCTTCAAAGCAAAAATGAGGATGCTTCACATTTTCGTGATCCTGATTGACAAATGGTGATAAAGTAAGTATAATTTTTAAAAAAAAGGAAAGTAAATTACCTAATTTTGATGCAAAGAGTCCACGAATCAATGGGAAACTTGATGCGGTTTGTCGGTTGGCATTTCTTGTGGATATTACAGCTGGTACATGGAGATGGATGGAGATGTCGTGGCTTTTGAAAGAAAGCTGCAATTGTGGAACTGCCAATTTCAAAAAGGAGATTGTGCACATTTCCCCACATTGTTCGCTACACCATTTGATGATGCCCATCTGGAAAATATCTTGCTCTTGGCATCAACAAGTCTAACTCCCAACACTGAGAAACTTTCAACCGACAAACCGCATCAAGTTTCCCATTGATTCGTGGACTCTTTGCATCAAAATTAGGTAATTTACTTTCCTTTTTTTTAAAAATTATACTTACTTTATCACCATTCAATGCATCATGATTATACTTTTTGTGTTTCAAAGATTCTTTGTGTCTTTTTAATAAATTGAAATGATGCCTTGATTGAAATAAATTGAAACTAAATTGTGTTCTTTGATTACTAATTGGCATCCTTGGTTAAACACATATAATTTTCTAGCACGCATTATTCATTGATTTGAGGCAAAATATAATTGACGTATTTAAGTGGATAATTCCTATATGTCAAGCTTTGGAGTTTCGTAATAACAAGACTTGAGTTTCTAGTTGGCGAGAAAAAGAATATGCAACTTAATCATTTTCTTTCTTTTTTTGGCTTCCGTACTTTAAAATTATGGACGTTAGCCGTTGGTAGATACTAACGAAAAAGCCCGCTATCTGAAATTATGTGATATAATTTGATGTTTTTTGAATGAATATTACTTTTATTTCACTGAATCAAGTTACATTGACAAAACATTGACAAAAACAAAAGTTGTTAGGAATTTTATTTATTGCCGTCACTGAACCATGTGTCGTTCGATTTGTCGGTCGTGTGTTTTTAATTAATGGTGAGATTTTGACATTATGAAATCAATAAATAAAATTCATAAAAACTTTTGTTTTTGTCAACTTGAAAACATTTTCAAATTAAATTAAAATTCAACAAAAATGTTTTTATGTTTCGTTGATGTAAGAAGAACAGATACTACTTTGATCTTAACTAAATGTCGCAGAAGCCGAATTTCGATCTGGACCAAAGGAATACGATAGTGCGCCGAATCTTGATCCAAATTGTTTTATGACATTTATCTGGCTCGCCACCTACTCATTAATAAGCGACCCGACCCGTAGAAGCAAAAAGGTTGCCAAACCCTGATCTGAGTCGTCAAACCCGGATTAAATCCAAACAAAATCTTCAATTAAGTCAAGCTTCTTCCACAAACAAACTTAACTAAACAAAGTAACCGATTATCTTTGACTAGCAGGACCCGTGGAAATTCCACAGGTGTCGACAACTAAGATTATCCATTATCTCATGCCACTGTTCATATCCCACCTTCTTTCTGTATCTTCTCATTATCTCTCTCATACCTTTCAATCTTCGTTGTCTAGTTATTTTTCGCATGTTAGCGGTGCCTTTCTTGATTTCAGATAATTTGCCGTTTTCCGGAGAGGGGTCAATTGGAAAATGTGTCAGTGCTTGACTTTTATAGAAATTATATTCAACATATTGAGAAGTATCCTAACTCAGTGGACCATGCAAAAAAAGATGGTATCATTGTTTGGCAGTACTTATCAATGTGAGCAGTTATTTTCAAAGATGAAGCTTACTAAGAACCATTTGTGAATAAGATTGACTGACGCCCATCTGGAAAATATCTTGCTCTTGGCATCAACAAGTCTGACTCCCAACATTGAGAAACTTTCAACCAACAAACAACATCAAGATTACCATTGATTCATCGACTCTTTGCATCAAAATTAGGTAAGAAAACTTTTTATTAAACTTACTTCATCACCATTCAATGCATCATGATTATACTTTTTATGTTTCAAAGATTCTCCGTGTCTTTTTGAAAGATTGAAATGATGCCTTGATTGAAATACATCGCTACTAAATTGTGTTCTTACTATTTTTTCATCGAAGCCTGTGTTTCACTCTTACTTAGCAATATCTTCGTCACGTCGGGACCATTTAGTTTCCATTCATTGGTTAGAGTCTTATACAAAGCACGAAGCTGTTTATCACCGTCATTGTCAAACGAGGACGCTGTTTTGTTACAGGGCTTTTTATTGGCTGTGGTTTGATGTACAGTCCGGTTGTTATCTGGTACCTTCGACATTTTCCAGATTGCTTTTCCAGTTCTCTTTGTGAAGATTCAAAACTAAACGTTTTGGGAAATGAAATGAATAAAAACAGGTCTGGTTAGTCACTCAATAGAAACCGTGGTAAAAGTCTGTTACTGGTTCGTAAACTCATTTTTTATGATGTGGTAAAGAATATCAAAGGAAGATAATCGATAACGCTGACTGCTGCTGCGAACTTATTCTGGACATTTACATTTGAGTTTTTACGAACATATTCCATCTAATCTAGGATTAGGGTTAGGGTTAATGTTAGGATTAGGGTTAGGGTTAATGTTAGGATTAGGGTTAGGATCAATGTTAGAGATAGGATTAGGGTTAGTTGAAGATTAAAGTCACATTTGATGTATTAATAATATGTAATGTATTTCCTAGATTTTAGATATATATCTGAAGATGTTTTTGGTTCAATTTTAGATGTAAACTTGAAAGTAAAGTTGGTGACACTGCCCTTGCTGGATCTTCACACAAGAAAAGAACTAGCGTATCTACGGTCTGTTTGTATTTTCTTTTTTACAAAGATGTGGCACAAGGCCGAGATTTGAGTGGGGGACGGTTTGATCTTGCACTAACTATCCTCGCCATAATCCGTCCGTCTCGTAACACAAGCGCACTGATACTATTCCTAGTACTAAAAACGTGGAAATTCCATGGGTGTTGATAACTAAGATATCATCATTATTCTCGCATATATATTTCTTATATATACTTACCTGGTACAGGAGTAAACGGCTCCTGTCACTTGGTAGGTCTGACCAGCTGGACGCAGCTGCGATGCAATTGCCAATGAGGATTTACTAAGGCATGGTATGGCTCTACGTAAGCAATGTCAAACCATGTCAAGTTTGCTCAGGACTCGTCCTGTGATCAACTTAAGCTTGCTCTAATGCTTCCGTGACACTAGTTGCGGGGACAAGAGCCATTTTTGGCCAGCCAGGACCCCACCCTAAACTCGCTGCGGGGAGGCGAGTAAACAACCTCGCATATATATTTCTGCAATTAAAGTATATCATTTTGTTAAATGATATCACCATAGTTAAATTGAGAGAACATGTAGGTTTCAATTAAATTAAATTTAGATTCATTTAAGAATTTCTTAAATCTAAATGCATGTTTTAACTTGCCATAAGTCTTGGCAATTGACAAATTCACATGTCTAGTTCAAGATAATCCTTCAGCAAATGTAATACCAAGATATTTTTGCTTCACATAATCTTTCAATAATCTATATTATAATAATCTATATTATATCTATATTAACTATAATGAAACTATTTTGGCTCAACAACTAATTTTAATTAAAGAATACACAAATAAGAAAAATTATTAAACAATGGTCACTTAGATAACGCTGGAACAAACTACGTAAAAGCCACAATGGTAAATCACGGAGATCTTTCTCCAACCCGAACCTCGCATGTGGTGGCAAGCAGAACTGGACTCCATACCCGACACAACGGAAGTGTTTATCGCCAAAGTGTCAAGTTCTGTTGGCATGCTATTTCGTGCTTAGGAAACGTCTCTATCTACCATGTTGCCAGTTTTAGAGATATGACTGTAATTTACAATGTACGTATAATGCTAGACAGGAAACTTGTAGATGACATCCATACTCACATGCGTAATGATGAACACAAATTAAGGGTCCAGTTTGACAGTATAATTAAATTGTAAATCAAACATCCGCCATCAGAAATAGGGCCCAGTTTTGCATTACACGTACAAAACAAAGTTCTTAGTTTCTGCTTCTTGACGCGTCTGGTCTGTCGTCTGCTTTTTCTGCCGATCCTCATTCAAATTCCCGCGTTCCAACGTTTTCTCTCGGCTGATCGATCTCTTTCCTGTCAATCAGCGTACATTAATCCTAGATGGAAATACGTAACGTGCGCACGACAGAGAATAATATATAGGATTATTTATTTTTTATTAGATGTAAAACATTTTTACACACGACCTGAACTAAGTTGCGATAAAAAAAAAAGCACCTAAAGATTTAAGATGAAGGAAAATAGTCAAAAATGAATAATAAAGGAATCAATGTTAAATAATTCCAGTTATTCCGAAATAAAGAATTGAACAGAGAGAGAACAAACCAGAAAATGTTTATCCGATCAATTGTTCTGACTTGTATCCTTGTTTCGATCAGTGGCATCTCCGACCGTCTTCAGGTTAACTTCGAATTCGGGGCTATATTTGTTTGACGAGTTCAGAATACGGTAGCAATATTTTAATAGCTAAAATTGGTTAGGTTTCCCAATGACTGACTTTAAAAATAGCTAAAATTGGCTAGATTTCATTTCAATAAAGGTAAAAAAAACAATTTAATCGCTTTTATTTCCATTATCATGTTAATAGCTCATCAATACGTTGTATAATTATACTCCTTGGAGTTTTTAGAGCATATATTTAGTATGTCTAGCTGTTTGTTATCTGGAAATTAAATCTAGCCAATTTTAGCCAGTTTTAAAGCCAGAAAATGGCTACCGTATTTTTGATCCGTCAAACGAAAGATAGCCGCATACTTATATAATTCACCACATGTTTGGCTATATTTTCTGTCTGTAACATTTGTCATCTGTCAAGTGAGATAACTATTAAATGCTAATTAAAGAGTAATCTGTATTACTTATTTATTTATATGTGCAAATGCGTAAAACATCTGGGTCCATTCTGGTTGAACGTAAACAAAAAAATGCATAACATAATGTTAGAAACCGTCCACAAAAACTGTCAACATCAACATAGGTTTCTTCAGTTTTTAAGTGGGTCTGGCTGTCTGACACGTTATGTATGTGTCACGCGAATATGCCGCACCAATGGAACTAGAGGGCTGATATTTTGAACATTTACTTTTTATATATCTAGAAAAACGTTTTTTGCTTTTTTTTTCAAAATCACCTCCAAAATAGGTTTTTAGTTAGGAGTTCATCCTATTTGGTAGGTGATTTTGAAAAAAAAAAGCAAAAACACGTTTTTCTATAGGGAATTCACAATGTAAGTTTATACTAAATTGGTCCTTTAGTTTGTGTCCGGCAGTGTTCGCGCTTGTTTTTTTTTCTTTTAATTCGGACTTTTTTTTTTCGTGATCACCGGCCCAACAAAATGCGAGAGAAGTAACTTATGCATTGATCACCCCTTTTTTCCAATTTTTTCGCCCTCCCCAAACGGCGCACTGCCAAAAGATGTTGGTCACGTGACGGTTTCTATTGAGTGACTAACCCGACTTGTTTTTTTTTTTGTTTCTTTTTTAAGTACAATGCAATTGCAAAAGTATTTAAATACTGCCATCATTTTGGGGAGGAATGGGTAAAGTAATATAAGAAATAAAGATCAAAGCCTGGATTGATATGTATAGTTTTGTTAAACAAGTATTGGTTGGGATCGTGGGAAATTGTGCAGGGTGTCTTTGGCAGAAAATCCAGATCTTGAAGCGACCTTTGCATAGTACAATGCAATTGCAACGTATTTAAATACTGCCATCATTTTGGGGCGGAATGGGTAAAGTAATATAAGAAATAAAGATCAAAGCCAGGGTTGATGTGTATAGCTTTTTAACAAATATTGGTTGGGATCGTGGGAAATTGTGCAGGGTGTCTTTGGCAGAAAGTCCAGATCTTGAAGCGGCCTTTGCGTAGACGAATGTTTTATCGACCTGGGCGGAAAGAAAAAATAATAAAGACGGTCACATAAAATTGATGGTGAATATTAGCATTATATTTGAATTATAATTGTTATTATGGATTAGTCTCCATAGACGAAAGTTTTATTAGAAAAACAAGAAGAAGAAGAAGAAGAAAACTAACAAAATATTACAGAAATAAATCATTAAACAAACAAAGGAGACACGATGTCCTTAATTAATGATATACACATAGCGATGCGCACACACACACATACACGCATAATATACTTAAGTCCTTGCACACACACATAATAAATGCAGGTTCTTATACACACAAACACACACAAACGTTCTTATATGTAAAAAAAACACATATACTCTTAGAAATACAGACACATAAACATACATACTGTCACACGTATAAACACAAATATACTCGTACATACATGCTATTATGCTTACAAATACAAAGATACACACATACATACACACGCCATCTTACACGTAGGAACACTCACTGATACATACTTATGCATGCTTTTCTACATGCTGGCATACACACACACACCTCACATAGACACAAACACTCACAAACGATCTTATTCGTAAAAAAGCATAAATACATACTTACACATGCTCTTAGACACACAGAAACATACACACACATACTCTCAGACGTATAAACAGAAACATACATACACGCTATTATATGTACAAACATAATAGACACATCATCTTACACCATCTTACACGTGGGAATACACACTGATGCATACCCCCACATGTTCTTCCGCATACAGGCATACGCACACATGCACCTTACACGTACACACACATACATTGGGGAGGGTGGTGATACTTCGGACAGTGAGATAGGTCGGACATTGTCCGCGAGATCTTGCATGAAAATCCGAAAGCTGTATTTTTGGGAATGTATATCGTAAGCTCTATTTATTATTTATTATTATTATTTATGCATTATTATGGTGAATCTGTGTTACATGTCGAAGATATTGCTGTTGAAAGTGAATGTTAAACGCTGTTGTGTGAACTTTGAATGTAGCCATTATTTTATCATATTATGGGGGGATAGGTCGAACAGTCAAGCAGAGGGATAGATCGTCAATGTCTGAACCATCTCCCCGCTAGTACAAAGTTATGACCTTTATGAAATGATAACACTACTTGCTTTAAGTAATTATATTATCAACTCGAAGTAAAACACAACTC
>VCCN01004630.1:1143260-1158893 GCA_006491835.1 Architeuthis dux
ATAGATGAGACTCAAATAAATCACTTGGATTAAATTAATTCCAACATACCCTCGTTGATAAGAAACAAATTCACAGTTGTTACAGATATGAGGTATTAATTGCAAGTCTATCTATCTGTGTATGTGTGTGAGACAGAGGGAGCCGGGGGGAGTGTGTATGAGAGAGAGAGAGAGAGAGAGAGAGAGAGAGAGAGAGACCGAAGCCCAGGAACAGTGTTTAAAAATAATAAGCGATATGCTATATCGTCAAACACATACACACACTGATCGCGGATTCTTTTCTTAAAGGAGTCAAATATAGACGGCTTTCTCTGGTAGAAGAAGCATGTGCGTGTGTTCGCACATGCGCATTTCACTTCTGATCTAAAGGGTATTACCCTTCTTCTTCTTCTTCTTCTTCTTCTTCAGATCATTGTCTCTGGGTAAGGTTCTGCTGGAATAATCTTGCAGACTCCTTCCTTATTCTTCTTTTCGGCATTTCTTTCTTCACTTACTTCGGGGAGAGAGAAGAGAGAAGGGCTTATTGCATTCTTGCTTTGGTCTCCCTCCTGTCTTACATCAAATCCAGTTTGTTTTTTTTTACGACAGACCTGCCCCTTTTTACGCACTGTATGTCTGAGCAGCGCACGCGCAGATATACACGCACACGCACTCTTGCACACACAGACACATGCACATACGCACACACTCTTACACACGCACACTTGCATATACACACGCGCGCACATACGCACGCACACTTGCACAGTCACATACACACGCACACCGACGTGTAGAAGAAATCTTCAAATACGTAGACTCATTTTAAAATTTATATAATACGCAGATTATGCATAATAATACGCATAGAATTTTAATTCTTTCTTCTTTTTTTCCACGTCTCTCTAACCCCGTCTTTCTCTTTCTCTCTCTCTCTCTCTCTCTCTCTATATATATATATATTTATTAGTACATTACAAGGCTAAATAAGGCTGAGAAATGACAATGAGAAGATAGTGTTGCGCCAGTCTCCCAAGTGGGGAAGGTCTACCTGTCTTGAAAACCAGCGTTCGAAATCTTGGTTTTTCACCTGGGTTCGAACCCCGACCACTGGCACCATGGGAAATAACGCAACTTATCTAATACGCCCAAAAAAGTATTTAATATTTACTAAGTTTAGCTTAGTCTGGCACAAGGCCACAAGTTCGGGAAACCAGTGGAGGATTGAACTCACTACAGTAGTAATGGAGTGAGATTGGTTTGTTAACCATTTAACCACGGCGAGATGTCTTCTCTCTCTCTCTCTCACACACACACACACACACACACACACACACACACATAGTGTAACGGAACACGCATAAAGAGGGACAGAGAACTAACTTTTAAGTCTTCAAGGGCGAATCTAAAACATAATAATAATGTCCAAAGAGTTTTACGGACGATTTAACTCCTCCTTGCTGTTTATGTTGTTAATACGACGTTTCGGCCGATCCATTCTACGGCCTTCTTAAGGTGTACTATCCGAATGTAATGGTGGTAAACAGAACATCTTTTTCTCCAATAGCAGAAACGTTTATAACCCGAATTCCACGTTATGAGCCCTGGTGCCATTAATGGAGAAGGCTGTAGAATGGATCCGCCAAAACGTCATATTAACAAAATAAACAGGGGGTTCAATCGTCCGAAAAACTCTTTGAATGTTAATGACCCTTCTCAAAACTATAGACAGTATAATAATAATGCTCTTTCTGTCCGCAAATTTCTTCCAGGGTTGCCATATTAGCCCCTTTTCGGCTAGATCTAGCCATTTTTTAAATATAAAATTTAGCCGATTTTAGCCATTTTAAACACAGTTTCAGCTATAAATAACAAACCAAGCTTCGTAACCCTGATTTCTTCCTTTATTCGGCCTACACGCCCACTTTATCGGCAAATTGGAGGCTGCACGCCCACTTTGTTGGTACATTAGGAACCTGCACCCCCTTCAATTATTAGGTACGCCCCTGATAAAAAAAATAATAAAGACTAGTTTTTAAGGTTAATTTATGATTACTCGGGTATTTTATTTATAAAATTTCTTTATCTAGATACCTTTTTTTTAAAAACTTAAATTGTACTCTGTCCAAACAGTCAAAACGCATACACACTGGGAAATAAATACTTTCTTATAGAAAGACAGTTCGCATCAAAATGCCTTCATTGAGACATTTACACATTCAGAGATTCTTGCCATACACAGAAAAACGATAACATTACTCTTACTTATTTGAGTGTTTGTGTCAATACAGAAAAAAAGTAGAGAGAGAGGAAGGGGGTTTCTCGTTCAAACATAAATAAATACACGTATTAAATTTCTATACGTTATACACTAAAACACAGCGTTTTTACAGAGATATGTTTATTCGGGCGCAGAGAGGTAGCTGAGCGGGGTTGGGGGCTATTTCAAAACGCTCCCCGGGCCCCCAATGGAGGTGGGCCACCAAAAGCTTTTTAAATAGTAGTTCAACTACTGCATTTCTACTGACAAATCTCACTAAATGTTTGAGGGGGCCCTTCAAGGAGCCGAGCCCCCTCTCCCAAAATCCCCAGCTACGGCTCTGTTCGGTTGCCTCGACGTGGAGTAATGGTTACTCTGCATGTCTAACGGACTATCATTATGTGTAAGTGAGTTCGATTCTCACTGAGTTCCCCATACTTGTGTCTATGTGCCCAAGCTAAGCTGAGTTTAGGTAATAACGCTTTCTAAGGGCGATGTTCAGCAATCTAGTCTCACAGATTGTCGCCAGTGGGTTTGATCCTCACTGTGAGCCCACTAACAGGGTCTCTGAGAGGGGGGGTGCATTGCACCGGGGCCGGGGCGCCAATGGGGGTCCCGGGAGTTTTTTTGTGTAGAGCTATGTATTGAAACTATCGATACAATATGTCCATTAAATAAATAGGTTGACTATCGTTTATAGGCGAACGAATATAGTATGGCTTGCTAAAAGGGTTATAGCAAATGAAAACAGGATGGCTAAAGGACGAGGGTGTTTGCGCAGTGTATAGGAGGTGGGGGTCACCACCACTAATGCGGCCTTGTGCCAGATTAAGCTAAGCTTGGTAAATAATATACAACCATGTAGTGAATTCGATCCTCACTAGGTGCTCCACACTTGTAGCCTTGTGCCCGACTAAACTAAGTTTAGTAAATAAATTAGGGCCTGGTTGGTGGATTAGATTCGTTATTTCGCATCAGCGCCAGTGGTCGGTGTTCGAGTCCAGTTAAGCTTAGCAGGGAGATCTCTAAGTACAGGTTTCCCCCGCTATCCGAAAGTATAGCCTTCCTATTAATTTTGTTTCGTAAGCCGAAATGGCGTTAAGCGAAGAAGCAATTACCATTAATTTGTGTCGGGAAAAGTTTTGAGCGTTCCCAAACCCCCAAAATGGTGATGATGGTATGGTATGTTAGGCTGAGTCGTCGGGAGTTGGGGTGGTGGGAGGTACAGGAAACTGGGGAATAGGAGAGAGATGAAGAATGTGCGCGCTGCCTCTATAACGGCTCGCTGCAAAACAAACGCTGAACGCTAATTTCGCCTTTCTTCGTAAAAGCGAAAACGTGGCGTAACGCGAACTTTCGAAAAGCGGGAGGGGATACCTGTATTAGATCTAGCTAGCTTGACGATAGACTGATAAATAAGTACATAAGGTCAATAAACGTACATGGTATAGTTAGTAAAGACATGAATGTATGACGTACTCAGAGCTCACACTTAAAGAGGAATAAAAACCTTTAAAGCGAGCACACACACACACACACACACAAGATTTGCCAATTGGGAAAGGTATATAGATATACACCTTCTTTTTCTAGTTTTAGACTTTACACTGCTACTACTACGACTAAAGTTCATCTAATTCCTCCTCCTTCCTTAGTCATCACGGTTTCTTAATAATCTTTTCTCCTACTCTCATTCTTAGAAATATGCGTCCTATGTCCGTAGAAAAGTGTCTGTAGAGACATGGTGTACCTTAACCATATCTATTGTTTTTACTTTTTGTATTTCTAGGCTATCACTGAATATGTAATGTGCATATCTATGTAAGCATGAATTTGATGAGGCGTTTTTTCTTAGTGTATATGTGCAATATGTGTATGTGTTATATTTAGAGAAGTAATTGTGTGTGGCCTTTTTTTCGTATATTTGTTGCCCCTCTCTCTGTGTAGTGTAGCCGTACGGCTATATTATGAGCGTTCAAGTTTATTGGTCAATTTTTACGTATTTATGTGTTTTGCGTGCACGTTTTGTCTCCCTATATGTACAAAAAGTAATCGTTTACAAAAGTCGTTACAAAAGGTTAATTTTGTTTACGTGAGTAAGTGTCACTAACTGTTGCATGTGTGTTGTTAGAATTAGTTGAATTAATATCTATCTCTATCTGTGTAACATTTAAGTGACTCTGTGGTCCTACATGTGTACGTGTGGAGATTCTATCATATCATGAATTATGAGTCATTAAATGTGTATATGTCGCTTTCTACACGTCTTTAAATAAATTTGTATTGAGATGAGTAACGTAATGTGTGTCTACATCTATCTATCTACAAGGTGCCTCGCCGTGATGTGATGGTTAACAAGCTAGTTAGTTAAGCAAACTATTTTTAGTGTAGTCAGTTCGATCATCACTGGGTATCCCACACTTGTGTTCTATCTATTTTTCTCTAAATCCATACCTACCTGTTTTTCTCCTCTGTAGCATGAGTGTGTATGTACAGTTAATATTATCAGTTATTGTCTAAACTATTGTATATGCACAATAATGTGCGTATTGTTAGATGTAGAGTGAGAGGTAAAACACTAACAGGTAGGTACTACTTATGTACCTGTGTATACGGGTTCCCGGTGGTTCAACCGGATGTATGTGTGTGATACAGGTGAATGTTTGCGTACCTTTTCGTAAATGTGTGTATGCTTGTACCTCTGTACTGTGTATGTATCTGAGTCCATATTTTAATACGTCTGTCTGTGAGTGTGTGTGTGAAAATGGGCTTGCCCACGCCTCTGTGTGTGTGTGCGCACGTGCGTGTGTGCATGTGCGTGTGGTATGTGTGCGTGTGTATACGTATGCACGCACCTCTCTTTTTAGTAGATGCTCAATGCACCTGCCTATATGCGTACACTTAATCGGTAACAACATCAGTATATCTGTGAATGCGAGTGAGTGTGTGTGTGCGCGTTCTTTATGCGTGTACTCTCACCGGCGACGCCCCCTTATAACTGTACGTATGCGTTTCAGCCTCTGGGCGGGTATATGTGTGTGCGGGATCTCATCACCCCCCCCCCTCCTCTCTCGCTCTCTCTCTTTCGTATTATTTATATTTTTTGCTGTTTCTGTTGTTTTTATTTTTCTATCACACCAGCACATCTCCTTACCCCCTCTCATCCTTACCCCCCCCATTCTCCTACCCTCTCATCATTATTTCCTCCTCCTCCTCCCCTTCTCTGTCTAGTCTTTACCCAGACTCACATTTCCTCCTCTTCCTTCTACTTTTTGCCATCATTTTCGGGTTTTCCTTTTTCTCCAAATCTTTTTAGTCTTAGGATCTCTATTCAAACGCACAAAACGTGGTTAACGCTAGCTCGGTCGAGGAACCACGGTGATGTTGTGTGCAGTTTAGTATTATTATTATAAATTATTATTATTTAACAGAAGGATCGCAAACCATCGGGGTTAGCACTTTGTATTATTGTGGAAAACTAGTAGTAGACTACTCTCCAAGACCGACTCAGGACACACAACATCATCAACAAAGAAAGGAGAAATTCTTAGATGCAGTAGAGTTAGACAAGGAAGGAGACGAAAACGTGCCAGTATTTTAAAAATTAAATAAAATTTACAACTAAAAAAGAAAGGAGAAAAAAAGAAGAAAACAAATCTTTTTACCCCCTAAAACGGAAAAAGGAATATACTTTTTTTTACAATTCTAAACCCAAGGATACCATAACAAGGTTTAATTTACAAAAAAAAAAAAAAAAAAAAAAAAAAACAGATTGAAGAGAAAAAAAAAGGAGAGATCTTTCCTTACGAAAAAGATTGCACATACCCGGAAAACTAAGAAAAAGAAAAAGATATTTTATATTTCTTATAAAAAAAAAGGCTAGGAAAAAGTGTGTGTGAATGCGAACTGCGGTAAGCCAAAGAGAGTGAAGAGAGAAACAGAAGGTTTTTACAGACGGAGGGGGCTCAGTCAACTGAGTACAGACTGAGGGAGTGAGTGAAGGGGAGACGTTAGAAAGGATGAGAATTAAGAACGAGTGAGTGAAGGGGAGGTATTAGAAAGTATGAGAACTAAGAAGGAGTGAGTGAAAGTCAGTTACAACAGTTTTATTTTCTTTTGTGGGCTGCAGTCGAAAGTTGAGGAAGAAGAAAGAGAAGAAGGATTGTATATTTATTTACTGTTTTCTCCTTCGTGGCTTTTTCTTTCTTCCTTCATTTTATACTCTTTCTTTCTTCTCCCTTGTCAAGTGCGTGTGGGAGTGCTGTTGTGAGGGGGACAGAAATCGAGGGTAAAACATGGCTGCTACCGCCGGACGACGACGATGTCTCTTCCTATCTTTACTTGAAAATGCCTGGATAATGATTATTATATCTATCTTATTTGCTTCTCATGGATACTGCCAAACTACGAAGGCTTTGGTGTCTGAAAATCTTATGGACTATTCCAGCAAATGCCGGGAAATCTTCACGGATGTCCGCTTTAATACAAGTGAAATTCCTGTGTCCCCACTTTCGGGTAGGTACCCCCCACTTTTTTTTAAAATACCCTTCTTTTTATATTTCCTTTAAAATATATATATATATGTATACATTTCTTTTTCTTCTGAACAAACTTTTTAATCTCCAAGACTTACGCTAAAAAAATCTAAATAAATACTGTTCTCAACTATTAGTTGAAACTTTCAATCTATTTTGAAGCTAATTAAAATCTTGATTAATTAACTTTGTGTTTTTTTAACTTGTGAAATATTTAACTTTAAACACGTGGATTTGTTGGGGGTGTCCGTTTCTTTTTAAAATAAGCTTATTTTTGCCTCGGACGATCATATACCATATCCAAGAGAAATATTTTGGAATAACACCTCGATCACAATGATGAAATTGAAAAGAAATATATTTAAAATACGGTATTTTAAATAAATACCTACCCTTTGTGAAATCTCCGTGTGATTACTAAAACCTCCTTTATATCGAAATCTATACATTTCCCTAAACTGGAATTTATAAATTAAATAAATAGATAGTAATCGTATTGTTATGCCTAGATATCTTTTTTTGCTTTCTTTCTTTGTATGTATACTAAACCTGGAACCATGAATATTTCATTCATTCATTCTTTATTTTAAATCTACTTTTAAGCCCGCGACTTTAAGCCGATCAACATTTTCTAACTTATTATTAATAAATAAAACTTAATTAGATAATCCAATTAAATCTTTAAATATCTTTTCTAATCTAATAAGAATATATCTTTATTTCTTTTGATAAATTAAAAAGGTAACCTTTTATTTCGCGCATTTAGAATCAATAAACAATAACTTTTTCATTGAATAGATCTCGAGTCTTGAATCTCCCAAGTTATTCATCTTATTGTTTGTGTTCTGGTGGCTTTTTATATGTATGATTTGTATCTATATATTCTGGATATAAATAATCGTTTATATCCCCCTAAAATCAGTACATGTGTCATTTTATTATTACTTACAACTTAGTAGTACGAATAGTTAGGGTCTAGTGTGTGCGTGTGTGCGCGCACCAGCCTCTGTTTTCTTATGGTTTCTATTTAAAACAACTCTCTCCTCTCCATACATGTGCTATTATTTACTCTATAGATACTAAATATGCTTACACCTATACTAAATAAAAAAAAAACATGTTCCGTTTCGCTAACCTATAGTTTTAATTACAGATCTGATCAGATAATATATTGGAAGATTTTAAGAGCTCGTTATAATCCAATCAAACTCTTTCTTCCCTTAGAAAACGGGAAAACTCTTACTCTCCTCAAAACATTTCTTTTGTTCAACATAATATCTCAAACCAAATTAAAAATAACACAAAAATGATTAATTTTAAGCATATTTCTAGTACAGAGGAAGCCGCTTATTGCGATCACTTTGGGACAAAATGGTCTTTTAAATAACAATAACCGTCTAATGACATTAAGCGAATGATTCTAGATAATGTGATCATTTTTTAAACTGTTTGGGACCGGCTAATTCTGATAACAATAACCGTTTGATAACATCCGCGATTATAATAAGCGGCTTCCTCTGTAATAGCATAACATTGAATTTTGTTTTCTACCTTTTAGTTTCATAGGTGCTAGACTTTATGCCCCTCTTTTTCATTCACGTCTTTATTCTTGTTATTCTTTACAATGTTTTTTTTTTCTTTCTTTTTTTTAAAAGAGAGAAATTGGTTTCCAGGGCCGGTAGTTTAAAGTTTAGTTTAATTTAATACTTTAAAAGCATATATCTTTTTCTTCTATGTATTTATTCATTAGAATTACTGGTTGATGTAGCCCTCTACTAACAAGTTTTAGATTCAGCCACTGTGTATAGTATCTTAGTATCTTTACTACTTATAGTCTCTTAAAGAGTTTCCTCTTTATTTCCAATATCTGGATCTGGGCCAGGCTTACAATAAACTGCGATATTATTCAGATGTAAGATCGAGTCTCTTAAAAGATATATACAGAGGAAGCCGCTTATTGTGATCACTTTGTAACAGGGTCTTTTAGATAATAATAATAATTAATAAACAGTTAATAACATTCATTAAAACGGAGGATACAGAGGAAGTCGTTTATTGTGATCGTCACTTTGAATACCTAGGCTAAAGTGTTTGGTACCGACTGATTTATATAACAACTGTTTTACTTCATCCGTGATTATAATAAAATACTTCGGTTAATTTCTTTTGCTGTACCAGAGGCAAAAATAGGAATTTCACATGTAGTCGGTTCGGATTAAACTTGAATAGCATTTTATTTTATTTTTTTTAAGTAAATGAATTGTTTTAATCTTAATTTCTTAGCTCTTTGTTTTCTTTGTTTAAAAACCAGCAGTACCCGTAAAAAATGACGGGATTATTTACGTATATGGATCGGCACTTTTTGCCTCGGATCAGAGTGTAGTATTTGTGCGCTCTACTGAATATTGAAGGGTCGCTCCCCGGCACTTCTGCCTAGGATCAGAGTGTAGTATCTGTGCACCCGTTGAAAAGTGTTACAGTACGTACACGCATTCCCCCCCCCCCCAACAAAAAAAATTTCAAAGCCAAATATTTCAAACGTTTAATATTTGTAAAAAATAAAATTGAGATTATAAAAAAGTTTTTTAAAAAATATAAGCCTAGCTTCTTACGGCACACGGCCAAATAAACGTGAAACCGGGGGTAGGAAGATTGTGTTGCGCCAGTCTTCCAAGTGAGGGGGGGAAAAACAGCATTCGAATTCTTCGCTTTTGCCTGGGTTCGAACATTGACTACTGGTACCATCGAGGGAATATACCCACTTCACTTCTCTCAGCCACAACATTGATCCAATTTAGCTTAGTCTGGCACAAGGATAAAATGGTAGGGGTTTGTGATAGAGATGGGAGGTCCTGCTTGCTTCGAAATCTTAGCGTTTTCCTGAACTCTAAGACCGACCTGTGGCAACCAGTGGGGAAATTCGCAACTCTCTTAGCCACTAGGGAAGTCATGGTTTGTTTTTATAAGAGCCGCTTATTGTGATCACTTTCATCGGACAGGTTTTTTTTTTAGATAACAATTATCGGCTAGCATTAAGCGAATGAATGACATATAGAGGAAGCTGTTTATTGTGATCACTTTGAAATAAAGTGTTTTGGACCTACAGATTTTGATAACATTATCCGTGATTATAATTAGCGACTGTATATGCAATCTTTGTTGTTTTTTTTGTTTTTTTACCTCACTACAGTCAACCCGCCGAGCTTGCTAGCTAAACAATTCTTTTAAAACTTGAATATTGTAATCTTAATCTTTATTCCTACAGCAATAACTTGATTAGTGTGGGTTTGATGTAGTACGTACGGTTAAGGTATTGCTATACAAATTAATGTACCAAAGTATAAGCTGAAAACAAAAGCCCCTAAAATTATGAAACCTTGGGATATCCTGCAGTTTGGGAAGATTCTTTTCAACAGCCGGTTGACTCTCGGGAAGTTTAACGTCCTAAATAGCAAAACACACATGAATTACAATTGATATTATTAAAACACGGGTCCAGACAAATAAAGATTTGAATAATACAATGTTTACTCACCTAAGTTGAGGTCATTTCTAAATTTAAATGTTTTTGATTTAATTGGGGGATGAATTTTGTAGAAAGGGCACGAGTACAGATAAAATGAAACAAATAATTTTAATATTCAAATGGTTCTTCGGTCGATCCATTCTTCGGCCTCAAAACTATAGAAAATATTTTTAATTGATTGATTTTAATTTCAAATGTGAATTTATACCTGATATTCTTCTGTGACCACCCTTTAGAACACATGTAGATTTTTGTTTTTTCTCTCCACAAAAAAATCATTAAAATTATGAATTAAAAAGGGGCATCACTAGTTCAACTCTTTGCTGGGTGATTCAATCGACTGTGTATGGATTGTATCGTCATTAGGGTCCACAAAATGTTGCTCGACCCTCAAAACAAACTGCGAAGCATGCGCAATAATTTGGGACGCTATACTACACGAGATAAGCAATCAGCTGTTGAAAATACAATACCTTGAATAGTGCGGGTTTTGATATTGTACAGTTAAGTATGCTGTACAAATTAATGTAACTAAGTATATGCTAAAGAAGAAAAAAAATACATTAAGAACTTGAACAGTACGGAAAATTGTGGAACGAATTAACCACACTAATCCAGGTATACCTAAGCTGCAGGATATCCGACCCTGAACAGCGCGGTTTTGAACAGTACGGAAATATTTGGAACAAATTAACCGCACTAATCAAGGTATACCTGTAATTAAAATCTACAAAAGTGAAAGAAAAACACCGCTTTAAGGTAACTACTCCACCTACCTGTCAATCATAGTGCCGTTAAGTGCTTCCGTTAATTTTGTCTTAAAAGGTTAATATAACCAATTATTCACACTAATTCGCTACTTAGGTGTGCTTAACTACAATTGTACCCTTTTTAAGTGGATATTTTATTCAACCAGTTTAGCAAATAAATCCTTAAATGTGTGTGTGTATGTATGTATTTACTATTTAGGCAGCAATCTTTCATTTATACATGTTTGATTAAAATCGACAGACATGGAATTTCTTAGTTTTGTTTTTTCTTAGTTAATTTTCTTGTTTACATACAAGACAAGTGTAATGTAAATATTATCAAAAAGTGCGTGATCGAGCGCTTTCACCCATGTTTCTGGGTATTATCAAGATCTGGGAAAAACTGGATTCTGAACATTTTTCGAATATTGTATACTGTTGAACTATGTTATAAAATATGACTGTATCTGACCGAAAAGTAAGTTCGTGAAACAATCTTGTGATTTTTGACTAATTAAAAGTTCACTTAACTCTGGTTTTGATCTTTGAAGTCATGTAGTATATATTACTCATCAGAAATTCATTTGTATTTTTTAATTTCTAAATTTAAAAAGTGAGGTGGAAGGATGATGTTTTCTAAAGTTCAAGAAAGTGTTTTTCTTTTCTTTTTTTTTCTTTTAAAAATTAGAATCGTAAATTAAATGATCTGTTTAAATGAATTTTTCATGACAATATTTGAGTTATCCATCTGCAAATACTTAATTGATTATTAAAAAAAAAAAATTTCCAAAAGTGCCGTTTGTACAGTTAAAGACTAGAAAGCACTCAGAGAGCGCATACCTCCGCCAATGTCATCGTTACTAAAAAAACTGAATGAAAATCAGTTCATGTCTAACTACGATGCTGGGGTGGTGACTTTAAAATAATTCCTGGATCCGCTTTAAAATTTGATTAATTCTTCCTTTGCCCATGACCCGCCTTTCCACAAAATGCCATTGAGATTCATTGAGAACTTATAGAGATATTGTGTGGACAGACAGACACGGGTGAATACATATACCTCTTCCTACTTCGTTGGCAAAGGTTGAAAAAAAACCTTATTGCCATTAAGTAGGAATCGAACTCGGGGGCCCTCTTTCAATTCATGAGCCAACTTTCTAGGTTTGTATCTTGATTTCCTTGTGAATTGAAGAACAAATTTATTAAAAAAAATGAAAATAAGATGTCATATTCTTGTTCTACTCAATTCTGCTCAACCATTTAATTGCTGTCTGAATTCTTTTAGATGAGAGAATAGATTTTTTTCGGACTGCTGTCCTCATCTTGGTTCATCTTTTGAACACCCCTTGTCCCAACATTCCAACCCCCCCCCCCATAAATAGGTCGTAGGATACAACGGCCGAAACATTGTATTCAAAGATGAAAACAAGTCCGCGAAAAAATCTAAACATAAACCATTTTAAGTTTAGTACATCTTCAAAACTGGATAACTTTTACCTTTATTCAAATCATTTTCTATAGACTAGAATTTAAAAAGAAGAATTGTGTTTATTAAAATTTGTTTTTCAATTTTATGAAATTCTTCTCCAAGTTTTCTTGGCTTGTCTGAGAATAGACGGCTTCTGTAAGCTTTAAGTCTAATCCTTATCCTCTCTTAAAATCCGATTATAAAAATGAACTCTTGTTTTTTGTCTTATCATCCGTAAGTATTCAAGCAGAAAAAAATTAAAAAGTCCTTTCTTTTTAAAAATCCGGGTAGTATAAAGATAGAGGGTTACCAAAAACTTGTGTTGACCTTTTTAAACAAAACTAAAATTCAGAAAAAAAAATCATTTTTCATTAATTTTTAAATACTGCAAAGACTTCTATTAAGTGAATTGTGGTTCAGAGAATCTATGAAAAACTAGGAAAAATATACCACATTTAATTAAAACAATATCCTTACCCTAACCTTTAGTCTGTATTCATTTATTCATACTCAATTAATGTTGTTTGTTGTTTTTAGATCATTAATGTTTTAATTCAATGTGCCATTTTACCGGTCACCGTGGTTCAAAGTTCAAGGTACAGAAGTCAATTTTTGATTTAAAACATATCGTGAATTAACTTTGGTTTTGTCTATAGTGTAGTGTCAATTTTTAGGTAACATTTTAAAGTTAAAATTTTAGTTATTTAAATTTCTTTTTAAACTTCAAAATCGGTTCAGTTTTAAGCTGTTAATGTCGTTTGACGTAATGATCACGTGACCTAAACCTTAATGGGTATTTATTCGTCTCCCCCATCCCACAAGGCTGGAATATGACATAGGGTCGGTTTAACGTGGGAGCCACCGCACGCGTATGTATGGGCAAGGACAAAAAATTGCCCAGTCTCCGCGACCAGTGTCGCGCAGGAGTCAGAAATGTCCTTCCGACGATCTCTTTTTGTGCAATAGGGAGGTGCTGCCGCGGCGTTAGAATCCCCCGGACTGGACATAATATACTTTTTTTTAAAATTTTTTTTTTTAGAATTTATACCTAATATTTTTCTGTGATTATCCTTGAGAACATATGTAGATTTTTGTTTCTCTCTCCACAAAAACTCATTCAAATATGAATTAGAAATGGCTTCATTGGTTTCTTAATTTTTATTTTTATTTTATTTTTTTTTGGCCGTCTTCCAAAGTGATTCAATCGACTGTGTGGATTGTATCATCATTACTCATTAATCCTGGGCAATGTATCGAAGCAATGATTGAACAGAACTACAGTTTCTTTCTTAGGTTCTGAGAAAGTTATTAAATATGTGTTTAAGGAAGGATGATATACAAGCTGTTATTTATTCAAAAATAATTAATGCCAGCTTGCACTTTGACCAAGTGGGTCTTAATGTGAAACTGACTTTTAATTGCATATCCTTGTTGAACCAGTCAGACGTGGCTAATAAATGGTGTTTCTTACCTTCCACTTAGCTTTGTAATTATTTCACCTGCCACTAAACACTCGCTCGCCAAATTTTATGCCAAAATCTGCTTATTGTTATTTGTGCAGGTGTGTTTTGGACTAAATGAATAAATATATACTTACTAACATGTTACCCGTAAAAATGACTGGATTATTTATGCATGGATAGGATCAGAGTATAATTGTTCTCTGATCCTATCCATGTGTCGCCTCCCGGTACTTTTGTCTAAGATCAGAGTGTAGTATATGTGCGCTCATTGAAAAAGTGTCACACACGCATACACAAAATATATAATGATATACATTGCGTTTTATATATGTGGATTTGAATAAAATTAGAACCAAAATCTGTTTTGGTTTCCAAGTCTGGTACGGGCCAGTTCTTACGTAAAATTATAAATTGTGGGTGGGTATATATACACACCTCAAGAAGTAATAACTCCATTATTATTGTAAAATTCGTAATCGTTAAATATGTGAGAGGTGAGGCAGTTTTTTAATTTTTTTTATAACTCTGCCAACGAAGTTGGATTGGCTGAGGTATGCGTTCTCCGAGTGCTTTCTTGTCTTCTTTTTTTGCCACTGTCAGTCCGACCCAGCAAATAATGTCCTCAATGTTTCAGTTCTATGTTGTATGAGAGAGAGAGAGAGAGACAACATAGGAACATTAATCATTTGTGACAAAACACAAGTCCACAGAAAATGACAAGTCTACCAGAAGTTGATCATTAATTTCTCTTCAGAGTCGCTTTCCTGTTCCTCGAATGTTTTGGGATTATTTCTGGTTCTGAGGGGTGCGGGGGAATGACCCCTCCCCGCTTCCATTCCATGCATACAGTGTTTCACTTTTCGTTTTCACCACCCCTCATTAATTATCTGGTACTTCATAATTCCTGATTTTGGAGTCGCAATGATGGAAGATGGAATAAATACGCCGGCAGGGCTTCGGAGAGGGAGGTGCATCGCACCGGGGCCCGGATTGGGGGGTGGGGATTAAGGGGCTCCGGGAGTTAAACTTCCAAGTCGATACGATATGACCATTAATAAAATAGGTGGGCTATCTTTTACCAGCCGGCGAATATAGTATGGGGTGATAAAAGGGTTATAGCAGATAAAAACAGAATGGTTAAACGGCGAGGGTGTTTGTGTAGTGTATATGAGAGGGGGTGGCAGCTTTGAACCACCTTATGAAATTCCTCTCGGGAGGCCCTAAATACGCGTCTCACACCCAATATCCACTTCACTTCGGAACCCCACAAAATTCCATTCTGCAAAATAGCCTCGAAACCGGAAAATATCGGATGTCTAGTTCCAGTGGGGTCCGTCCTCCAGGCTTCACCTCCTCGTTGCACTTAGGTCAGGTTTATTGCCTGATGCCTGAGGCGTCCCAAATGGGGAAGTGCCGACTAGACAATTTCTGGAACCACCTCACAAGTACGCGTGAGGGTCTCCACACTAAACCGAACTTGTGTCGCATTCTGCCCTGTCCACACAATATCTCAATGAATTCCAATGACATTGTGTGTGTCTAATTATTACTACTGGTCCGTTGGCTCGTCTACCGTGGTTACCTATACGGTAATGAATCTTTGATTGCGTGTATATATATTTACCAACCTTTCCACTCTGATGATGGCCTCAG
>VCCN01004630.1:1180920-1224594 GCA_006491835.1 Architeuthis dux
TTTACAGATTCCTACCTCTTCAGAAACTTCACGGACAGTCAGAAGACGATTTCCATGAATCACATCACATACTTTTTCAATGTTATCTTCCTCCGTCAACGAGAAATGTTGTCCAGATTTCACATCGTCTTTGGATGTTCTTCCCAATTTGAAACGCTGGTATCACTAGTGGCATTGCGCATGGTTTGGACAATCCTCTCCGTAGGCCTGTTGCAACATTAGAAAAGTCTCCCAAAAAGTTTTTCCTGATTTGAAACAGAATTTCACAGAAACATGTCACTCTTGTAAAACTTTCATTGTTCAACTTGAGGGGGGGGGGGAAGCCAAGCGCACTAGACACATGTTCACTCTCGCACGTGTGACGCAGAAACTACCCAATGTGGATTGAAGCAGTTTTTTTATACAAAACGGCAAGGTTACTGCTACATAACATTTCAGTCAGAGCAAGCTAAAACGTTCCATTGGCGTGCTGTTTTAAAAGTTTGGTTTCTTTATGGACAGACCCTGTATATATGGCTACTTATATAGAAATGTTTTATTTTTACTAATTGGTACTTTAAATTTTGGATTTACTTAACCCATAAGAACCCACTGTGACACCGGTGTCACATACAATTTAATTGATCTGCACAGTCTCTTATATAATATTATATTTTATCCTTGATTTTAACTCATGAAGTGCACTCAGTGACATCTAATAAACATCCTGGTGCAGTCACATGGCTGTCTCAATTTGCCTACCCAGAATCCCACATAATGTTCCTTCAAGTAGAAATGGATCTGGGTCCTTATGGGTTTTAAAATAATACTTGATACTTGAAGGATCTGGTTCATCTGGACAGCATAAGCTTTATATAATTTGCTGTGTTTGTAAATACCATACTGCCAAGGATCAAAGATGCTCCTCTCCTCTCTTTAAAGAAAATGTCCCCTTTGTCCTACTGGCCAAAGGTGATTTCTTTCGTATGCCTAGCCTAACCCCCAGAGGAAGGTAATCTAATCTAATCTAGGCTAGATAGTAAACAGAACTCCTGTACATGACCCCCTGAATGAAGTGTATAAATTATATTTATAAAATAGTAAATAAACATAAGTATCATAAATAATTTTTAAAAATATATACATAATCACAAAAACTAATTCCCCATATCGGTATACTAAGTATAGTGAATCTTATAATAACAGAACTATCAGTAATCAAACGCCCACCACCTGTTTTGGTTGTGTTCAGTTGTTCAGTGATGAAACGTGTTGCGTTCAGTCAGCAACACCAGGCAACGATGATGATTGATTTCAACAGTTTTAAACATAGAACCTGATATTAAAGGAACATCAGGAAACAAAAATGCAATTTATAAAAACTTATCATAGGATACATGAAACACCACCACCTTTTTGCACAATACCATAATTCAGTCTTGGTGTAAAATTGCAGACTATAAATTGTCAAGAGGATCTAAATGTCTCTAAGCCATCCACAAAAAATCTTGGTAAGGTAGGTGAAAGTGCTGAGATCATAATTTTGTGTTTACTCTTTGTTTTCAAAACTTTGCGAGTCAAATTTGGGGTGTCTCCTTGAGGTTGCAGCATCCTTGATGCTATTTACCCATAGCTGGGGGAGGAGTAGATTCATGCCTTTCAAAAGGGCATTAGTGGGAAATGAACATAAACAGCCACAGCTGAAACTTTAACTTGGTCCGCCGATTCTGTTTACCATGCCAGTAACTGTTACACCGCTCTGCACTTCTAATCCACTATGTTAAAGCCGTAATTTATTTCTGTAAACTTTATTAATGACAACCAATCCCCTTATTGCATTCTAATGTCGCAACTCCATAGATTTATCTAAGAGGCACAAGAATTGGCAGTTTTTCATGGGACTCTGATCGCAAACTACATTTGTTCTGTAGTAAATTTGATATCAAGAGTGATTTGCTGATATTTGTCTCATGGTTGGTTAACCCTTTTGAGACTCCTGGGACATATATATCCCTAGGTTTCTATGACTGCTGGAATATATTATGTCCCATAGATCTCTTTTAGAAGTCTACTGGGGATGTATGTGTCACAAAAAGATAAAGTAAATGAGATTTTCCTGGCTTTTACAACCGCAGACAATGACGTCATCATAGTTTGAAACTCACGCAGAAATTAGTTCGCTTACGTGACTGAACAGGAAAGACATTGTAGGCGAAGTGATCTGCTAATTCTGTGTTTTTCATCTGTTTTATCTAATCTAATTATCTAATATTTTCCATATTTTGAAGAACTAAAATGTCTAATGGGACAAATGTATCCCATCATGATTTTAGTTCTTCAAAATATGGAAAATATTAGATAATTAGATTAGATAAAAAAGTTTTCCGTAACTATAGAATAAAAATTAACATGATTTCGGCTTTTTTAGTAACCGTCTACCACAACTATCAACATAGGTTTCTTCAGTTGGTCTGCTGGCTATCTATGTATCATGCATACAGGCCACACCAATGGAGCTAGAGAGCTGAAAATATTTTATATTTTTGAAAATTCCCCCCCCCCTCTCACTAAAAAAAATAGGTTTTTAGTGGGTTGTTCAACTTGCAATGTAAGTTTAGGCTAAATTGGTCCCTTGGTTTGTGTCCGGCAGTATTTATGTTTGTTTTTTTTTGTTTTTTTGAAAATTCAGAAAAATTTATTTTGGGCTTTTTTTAAATACCCTTTTAAAAATTCAGGCATTAAGGACTTGAGGTTAGTCCTACATCCACACCAACCTCAACTTTTTGCAGATAAAAAAAAAAGATGTATTTTATCATCTCAGATTGCTAAAATGCTAGGAAGATTTTTTTCCTTGGTACAGGCCTGCTTACCATGTTATTGAGTTAACTCAACATTGTTCAATCTGGCTTTCAGATGGAAACTCCCAGGGATACAGGTACAGCTGAGAAAAAGGGTTGTGGACGAAAATACACTTTGTGAAACCTGGGATGTTATCCTTTGTCCTATCCCTTCTGGAATGACAAGGCAAACAAAATATTCTCTCATTTATTCTTGATGTCGAAAGAGACTGCGTTTTTTTTTGTTTTTTTTAATACACAAAATGATACTAAGACGAACAGTAAGAATGTGCATGGATTACAATCTCAGCCCTAGATGCATGTGATTCTATCATTTTCCGTATCTCCTCTCCTCACATCTCTGGGCAGGTCTGCCCAAATAAATAGCTAAATAGCAGGTCTGCTTATCTTTGTCCTGTCAGTCTTAATTTAGTCTTCCTAATTTAGTCTTCCTTTTTTCAGAATCAGGAGACCATCATAATTTTGCCTCCCACTGATCAGATGCCAAGACAGATTCCAGGTTTATCTGACACTTTATCTTGTTACATAACTTTTAGTAATTTTCTCTCTGTGAAGCCATTTGTTGTATTCTCTTTGCTCCAATTGATTGAATATGGATCATAGCAAGGTTCTTTATGATTTTCTCGCATTTTAATCTGAACTCTAGACCAAGGGTTCCCAACCTTTTTGTTCCTCTGTACTCCTTGGGCATTCTGACAGTTTCCTATGTACCCCTGAAAATTAAGGATCGAAAATTGATAAAAATTATATTGATTTTAATAAGAGCTCCATTTAATTGTTAGTGAAATGTTTGGGAAATATCCTTAAAGTTCCGCTTCCAGCTTCATAAGATATTCAATGATTAATTCTCTGAATATGTCAGTCTTGGATTTTTTTAGCTGTGTTACACAACCATTGATTTATATTGTAGTAGGGCGACCTTGAATAAGGTTTATATGCAACTTTGTAACATGAAAGAGGGAAGCGAGCTTGCCTATGTTTATCAGCAGTTTTGTAACGAGGTTGTTACCAGTGTTACCAGTGTTGCCAACTAAAAAAAATATTTTTGTGCTAGTTTGACTGCCAAAAAGCACTAAGTTTTTTAAAATAGCAAAAAATCGCCAAAAGAAACTAAAAATAGCTTTAAAAATGGCCAAGATGCTAAAGATAGCTAAAAATGGCCAAGATGTTTTAAGCATAAGCGCTCTAATTTAGTGCTTTATTGCACTACCAAAACAAGAAACGTGCTAAATCGGTAACATTGGTTGTTACACCGTATATGCCTGGTTATACTCTTAGACCCCAATGTATTCCTTGATAAGTGCAAATGTACCCCTGGGGGTACATGTGCCCCAGGTTTGGAACCTCTGCTCTAGAAGATTGAAATTTTATCTTGCATATAAACAGCTGAGCTTCTAATTTTTTTTTTTTTTTTTTTTTTTTATATTTAAAGATAAGTTTAAAAAAAAAAAAAAAAAAATGACTCAGTCTTTGCTCTTGGTGTGGTCCCTAAAGCAAAATACTTATCTCTGGGCAATTTAGATCCCACCACCCTGACTTGCTGAAAGCAGTTGCAGCTGGGTACAAAGAATGAAATCTTTACAACCCCCCGCCCCCCAGAGTGGGATTGGAAGATGGTAGGGAAGGCCTTGTGATATAACACTCGTTTTTTTCCCCTATTCTTGAATCCTATAACTGACTGCAGAGACTTGCTTTGCCAAGACTTCAAAGGATGGATGTGAACCATCTGTAGAACTCTGATAATTTGCAAGACTTCTTGTGTTCTTGAACCATTTTTAAAATTTTGTTTTGTGTGGATTCTAAAGAATGCTACATGAACATCACCCGCCAGGTATTCTTTTTTCTAATCCAAAAGTGAAGTTAATCTGTAGATAATTCTCATGGCAACTTGTTCATCTATTTATTAATGCTTTCTATATAAACCAGAACAATATTGTCAAACTCCAGACCAACTTCCCTCGTAACAAGAACAACCCGGAGCAGGTTTTTAATAAGTTTTTAGTGAGGGGTTCAATTTACAATGAAAATTTATCCTAAATGGGTCCTTTAGATTGTGTCTAGAAGCGTTTATGCTTACCTAAAGATTTAGCATAATTCAAGGACAGCTGGAGCTATGGCCATCAAATTTGTTGCTATTAAAATGACCCCGGAGCATTGTTTTTCACATTTTTGAAGATTAAAAATAATAATGTGGAGTCTGGTTTTTTGCTTTTCACGATTATAATGATCTGACTTTCATGCATCTATCCATCTAATATTAAAGGTCTGATTCCATTTTATCTCTGACCTGTAAGTAACCAAATTGGTGGATTGTTGCATGGTACCCCTAAAAAAAGGTTTTGGTCTCTTATTAGTCAAAGATTATCTCTGCGATTATAACTGCGAATGACTGAAGTTTCAGTCCATTTTTTTTTTTTTTTTAGAAAAAACAAACAGATCAGCTTATTTTGCGCAACCCTGTAATCAAAATTTCCACTGCATTTAGAACACAGCGACTGAGCTACTCCTGCTGCAGTTGATGGGTTAACTTAATTCGTAATCATACAAAGTTTTTAAAAAATGTTTCATTTATTTAGCTATTTATTTACCCCAAAATTGAACCATTTTAATCATAACGTAAGGAATCGTTTAGCTAAGAAAATTAAACAGAATTCCTGAGACAGCAAATCCAATTATTAACCATTGCGCTATCACTGAGGGTTGGTGAAGAGAACCTTTTTTGGAGAAACGGGTTCTGCTTGGGGGGGGGGGTCGTCGCTTACCACCCGGATTCTTATACCGAGAAAAATACCAGTTTATCTTTAGTTGTTTAATCTGAAGTTGAAATCAGCCCCATTAGCTTTTCTCTCTTTCTCTCTCTTTTTTTTCCCACCGAGTCTGTCCGTCTCTTTCTTTGTCCCGCGCCGTAGGGAAGGAAAACCCTCGTAAATCTGTCACTTCATTCATAACCTTTTATTGGCTTTTTCATTCATTTGGAAAGGAAAAGGCGTCTTGACCTCATTTTTTCCCCTTTTTTTAAAAACTTAAGTTTCTTACACTTTATCATTCCCGTGTTTAATAGTAGGTAGACAAGCAGGTTAACCAATGTACAGATGTCAGTAAAAATATGTGGGTCAACAACAGAGATAGATTCGTGTATGATACGAGCTAAAAGATTATTAAAACCAGGGCTGCCACTTTTGGTTCGTTTGTACCAAATTTGTACTTGCTACACCGTTTTTCCTTCTCAGTTTGGTACTATGTGCGGGAAATTTGGTACATTTTAGAAATTTCTTTCAAAAATATATTTTATATAATAGTCGATCCAAATATTAATACATTTCGTTTCAATTTCAGCAAGACACTTATAAATTTCACTAATATTTAGAAGTGGGTATGGTAATATACTATAATTTAGCCTCGCATGGAGCGGAAATCGTAGACCACCACAACTGTTAATACTTCTATTACCGGCGACCCCCATGCGGTGGGCTTCATAGCAGGTGCGGTTAATTAATTTCCGTAAATTTATTAGTATTTAATGGTTTTCTTTATTTGGTACTTTTATGGACGATTTGGTAATTTTGGGTCTCTTTTGGTACATTTGCTAAAATCTCTGCGGTCGCCCTGATTAAAACCTAACTCAAATGTGTCGCTGACTTGTGTTCAGAGAGGACCGAATTTAACATTGCATAACATTTCGGGGGGGGGCTTCTATTTTTGTATTAACTATTATTTTCAAACAGATAAAAAATTTTAAAAAATGAAATATTCATAAAAAATGATTGTTGGATTTTACGTAAAATCCTTTAGAACCAATAATCTATCTCTATGTAACATGATAAATCCTCAAAAGAATTGAGACACTGGGAAATTTTTTTTAACATATTTTCTTTGGGGCGAGGGCTAAAAGCTTGGGGTCCTGTGCAGCTGCACTGCTAGTACTACCTTTAAGTACGACCCTGCTTGTCGTGCCGTATTAACCGTGCGGCGCACAGCCATCAAGAGACAGAGTAATGAAAAAGAAAATGTTAAGTTGTACCCCTTCCTGCTCCAAATCCTGGATCCGCCCCTCACACTCACAGGGTGGGCCGAGAGTTACTTTACCGTAAAATTATTTCATTAACACAGTTATATTTCGAGTAAATGAAATGTTCAAGTTATTTCAACTAAATGAAGTGTACATCCTAGTAAATTAAAAATCGAGTTTAATATTCAAAATAACTTCCTTCTTCCTCCAAAAAAGTGAAATTAAAGTTCAAATGCAAGTGGAAATAACGGTGTTAATAAAATAATTTCTCGGTAAAGTAACTTTCTGTCCAACTTCTGTGTATGTACGTACATATATGTGAGTGTGCACTTTTCCAAATATTTCCCCTCCCCTCCCTCTCTCATCTCTGTCGACGTTTTGAACCCCATTTTGAATCTCTTTATCCCCCCTTTCGTCCTGATATCTGCTGATCCATGTCAATTTCGTAATTTTCAAATTGGTGTTGGGAAGTTGATCGTAACTCAGTTCACACCAATTTGCTACTAAATTGCCGCTTATTAAGCTCGACTTCTGTGATTGCAGCAACAGCAAGTTGTTCGTTCGGGGTTGAGGAGGACCGACACTCTCTCCTCAGTCAGTCCGCCTGTGGCTCTCTGGTGGTTTTGGCCTTTTTTTTGTTGTTGGCAGAAAACGGATAGGGGGCAAACCTTAACAAGCCTAACCTTCCTCACCTTTGCTTGTCACAAGTGGTGGCCCATTCTGGTAGTACTGATTGCCTTGAATCGGACCGCCCCCCCCGGGGCTTCCCTTCAGGGCTGACACAATCAGCCCTGACGGCAGTGTGGCAGAGCCATTTTGGCTTTGTCTACTTTTGTGGCCTATGCTTCTATTGCACGCAAAACACCATGGCATTATTTTTGTAACCTGATGATGAAGGTCGATACAATGAGACGGCTCTCTTGTCACCCTGCCCTCACAACTACTGTGCACTGCACCGTCCCTACACCCACCCGGACCACTGTGCACTTTTGGGAAATTAGATGCGTCTAAATTAAGATGTTGGGCTGATGAAATTTGAATATAGCAAAATATTGCCTATTGGATGCATACAATATTTAAGTAATTTTGCAATCGGATTGTACTTATGAAATATCAAAAAATATTATGCTGGTTTGCATTTTCTTGTTTATGCACAGTACTTCCTGAATATTTACGGTAAAATTGAGTAATATAATTACAGAGTTTTGTTTATCAACTGTTACATAACATAAAATTCTATTTCTACTGTGTTACCTGAAGAGTCCACTACATAAAGCTGGAGGCCATTATTATGCATTTGGTAAAATATCTACACGTGTTTCTGTGGATTTTGAGCAGTTTCTTCACATTCTTTTTCTTACTTTAAGACTTGATAGTTCACTACTTCAAAGCTTGTGATAAAAAAGCAACATAAATAAGATGAAAGAAATACTAGTTTTATTGCTTCGTCTAAAACCATTTAGTCTGGAAAAGCTGTGCGGTTTGGGGTTCAGAGTGTAGTTTTCATCTTTCTGTACAAGACGGTAAGTGAGATATTTTAGTGCTGCTCATGATAAAATTTTGAAATGATCCTGATTAAAAGATTAGTTTTTGGCAGAAGTTTCTAAATATACCTCTCAGGTTATTACCCCTGCAAACGAAGTTGGAAGAGGTATATGTATTCACTCATGTTTGTCTGTCTGTCTGTCTGTCCATACAATATCTCCAAAAGTTCTCAGTGAATTTCAATGATCATTGGCCATGAGCTAAGGAAGATATAATTAAATTGTGGAGCGGATCCAGGAATTTTTCTCAGTTACTTCCCCAGCATTTTGTTCATACATTATGAAGAGGTATGTCTGAAATATGGGAAATCGAAACAGTTACCTTCCCTTCATCATAGCTATATATGAACTGAATTTCATTCAGTTTTTAGTTAGTGTATGACGTTGGAAGAAGTATGTGGTCTCCGAGGACTTTCTAGTTATTGTAAAGAATTATTTCTCTGTTTCCTTAGAGATCATCCCTTACCTTTTAATACAAAGAACTACAGATGTTCACATATCCATCTTTTGCTCTTCACAGAAATCCTCAGTAACAAAATGTCTGCATCAACTTTTAATGTATTTAACAATTTTTTTTCCTCATTACCTTTTTAATTTTCTTTTTCATTTTAAAGATGAATTCTTTGTATCAACTCTTTCAAGACTAACCTATTAAGGTGCTTAATTCCTGAATTTTTAAAAGAGTATTAAAAAAAGCCAAAACAATTTTATTTAATGGTTAAAGAAAACAATTCTTGTATTAAATCAAAGATTTTCCATATTTTGAAGAAAGAAAATCATAATGGGATACATTTGTCCCAGGACAAATGAAAAACCCTGAATTAGCAGATCACTTCACCTACACGTCTTTCCTGTTCGGTCATGTAATGTGAACTAATTTCTGCATGGGTTTCTTGCTATGATGTCATTGTCTGCAGTTGTAAAATCCAGGAAAATCTAATTTACTTAATATTTAGTAACACCTGCATCCCAGTAGACTTTTAAGAGCTCTAGGAGACATATATATATCCCAGCAGTCATAGAAACCTTGGCATATATGTTCTAGGAGTCTCAAAAAGGTTAAACTTACACCTTGTAGGTAATATTCAGAATGTTGTCAGTACTGGGAGTATGGAAGACTCGAGTGGATTCTTCCCTCTTATCTGGATATCTTTTGGTCCATTTTTTTTGCTAACATTCTTTGAGAGGCATGGACAACATTTCTGTGCATGTCCCATATCAATTTTGCAGTTATAAAATTAGATGGTTGAGCCCAGGTAAAACCCCAGATTTCAATATTATCGCCCTACCAGTCTCCACTTATGTGCTGGGCTGAACTAAGCCTAGAAAGTAGATAAACGGTAAAGCATCCCATCTCTTAAGAGACAACTCCCAATGGAGTATGGAAGCAGGTGATGAAGTCCCAGTTTCTGTTGCATGCGTCAGCTTAGTGATCCTTGCAAGTTTCAAGTCTGGTCAAGACCAGGACTTTATACCTCCACCCTAATCACACAGCTTAGAATGTACACAATTAGCTGCTGAGTGTACAGGGAAATTTGTCCTAATGAAGAGTTTTCCACACACTTCGCTCATACCGGGAATCGAACACAGGACCATCTGCGTGTGGCAGACGTGCTAACCATTACACTATCTGAGCGGACATCTGAAAGTAGAGCATTCCTATAAAAAATCTTTTACTCAGCCGAAATGATGCAAAGAAGCAATTGCCATTAATTTATATGGGGAAAATTTTTGAGCGTTCCCAGACACAAAAATGTTAATGGTATATTAGACTGAATCGTTAGAGATTGGGGTGGTGGGAGGTACAGGAGAATGGGGTGTAGGAGTGAGAGAAAGACAGTACGCGCTGCCTCTATATCGGCTCAGATACAGGACATTTTTACTCCACACTTTGTTTTGTACTAGCACACTATATTCCTTGTAACTAACTAGGTACGTGAATCTTGCATTTTATTGCAACTAAAGTTGGTTTTAAAAGAAAGAAGCCTAAAATGGTCTCTCTCACCTCAATAGTTACAAACAATTCTCTTCGCTACACTTTTGAATGACCGTGGCTTTTCGACTACCTAATCTATAGACCAGGGGTCAGCAACGTTTGTGCCACTGTGGGCCGGATCACACATTAATGAGTGGACGGTGGGCCAAATAAATGCCATAAAAAGGGCTTGAAATGTGAGTATTATCGATTTAAATACATTTAGTTATATTTTGCCTCAAATCAATGAATAACGCATGCTAAAAAATCATTTCAACCAAAAACACAGACATTTTAAAACATAAAAAGTAAGCATAGAATCCCAATATTTGCTCACAGGCCGGTCAAAATCGCTTCGCGGGCCGAATCTGGCTCGAGGGCTGTAGGTTGCCTAGCCCTGCTATAGACTAACCTTTTAACATCTTGTTTACTTATCTAGCTTATCATATCGTTCTGTCTACCTTTTCATATTGATATTATTTGCTTTAACCTGCTTCCTCCACCCCAGTCTGCGTGTTTGTGTGCCTTGTTGGCAATATAGTACAGGGATACCTCGATTAGTGCGGTTAATTCGTTCCAGAATTTCCCGTACTGTTCAAAACCTTATTATAATTTAATGTTTTTTTCTTTTCTCTCCAGCTTAAACTTAGTTACATTAATTTGTACAGTAATACCATAACCATACTACATCGAAACTCGTACTATTCAAGGTATACCTGTAATACCTCGGTTACCACTCTAGATACGTTCCTAAAAATATAAAAATGCAGCGCTATATGGGATCATTATAACATAGCATAAATAGAGATTGTGTCGGTAATCATTTTGAAATATATGATGTCGTTGTTGAGCGTTAACAAGACGGAATGAATTAGTACTGTGTATCTCATTTGGTTGAGTAGCTATTTAACTGTAACTGGTGAAATATCACTCTGTGTCGATATACATCGCTATTGTGTATGTGTTTATTCTCGTACACATGTCACATTATTAACCAAGTGTATAGTGCACAGTTATTTCTGATACTGTCCATGGTGCTGTCTTTATCATTATTTATTTCGGAAATTTAACATTAAATTTATTACGAAACATTTGAAAAAGAGCGCTATAGTGAATCAGCGCCAAATGAGCTGGGGCGCTAAGTGGGGTAACACTGTTACTAAAAACCTTCTGCGCTACACTTTTGAATGGCCGTGGCTTTTAGTCTACATAATATCTACAACCTTTAACATCTTGTTTACTTATCTACCTTATTATCGTTCGTTCTTTGCCCCCTTTTAATGTTGATATTATTCGCTTCCCCCACCCTATTCTCTACGTGTGTGTGTGTGTCGTGATGGTAATACCGTTGTGGCCGTATCGTCAAAGTGATCGTTCGCTCCTCTCCTGGCCCGAGCCAATCAGCTCACCAAGGGATCAGGTTTTCTAAGGCTGGAATGACTCACCACCCTGTCACTATTAGCAACAACACGGCCCAGGCAGCATCACTACAATAACCATCATCTCCCAGCTCCTCAGCTACTATTTACGACCCTTCCTTCCTATTCTACCTTCACCTCTTGTGGGAGAAGAAGACGGCTGCCTTTCTTGTGTAGCCCACGTTTGAATACCTCTACATTCCTTTACTGGTTCTCTTCTCTTGTTGGTCCTCTGCTTTCTTCTTCCTACTGTTGGGTATTTGTGTTAAGAAAATGGTTCTTCAGACGTTAAGGGGTTGGATGGATAGGGGCAAACTCTCTATCCTTGTTTTCTAGGGCGTTGGCCGGGGTGGTGGGCCCTTTCACTTATTTTTGGAAAAGAGGCAAGTTTAGATCTTCATCTTATGAATACCATGTCAGTAGGTTCGTTATTGACCCTTACTAGTCAAAGACCCATCTCTTGTACACACGCCGTAATTATATATACTAGCTGAATACCTGGATAAATTGCTGTCAAAAACAAAACAAATAAGATAGATGGAAATCAGATAGGGTTTAATTTAATTTTGATATTTGTGTTAAATGTACATAACCCACTTAACAGAAAAAAACAGTCATTTACTCTTAGACCCTCTCTATGAACGATACCAAACTGTTAGCGAAATACAGCATTTCCAATTAGCAACCAAAGCTGATATAGCCCTCTTACTCTCCCTTCTTCTATATGAACGATACGAAGTCCCCCCCTCCCCACTTGCTCTGCGATTAAGCAGTTTTTCATCAGCACCGAGTGGATTCAGTTGAAAAAGTGGGCACAAAAACTGCGTCCATTTTAGCATGAATTCACATTGTATTCCCTCCCCCCCTGATTTTCAAAAAGCTGATATACTAAAAACCTTTCCTGGGGTCACATAGTTACACACAGAAAATTTCATGGGGATATGTTGTGTGAATTTTGCGGTAAGCCGTCTAGTCAGACGGATCCCACAAATGCCGGAAGCGCTCTAACTAAGTGTTGGGTACCAAAAATGACATCACTCTTTTCTTTTTTTTTCTTTTTTCTTTTTTTTATCATTAAACTTTCACAGAGCAACGGATACCCTAAAAGATGAGTTTTGAGACAGTCTTTCCTCTTCCTCCTTCCAACGTTTTGCTCATATACCATTTAATTCAGAAAACGTTTTTTGCTGTCTAAAAAAAATCCCCCCCAGGTCCATTAAAATCATGTCAATCAAAATTATTTCAATCAATTAAGGTTTAAGTATTTCTCAAAATATTGGAGAGGGAATCCCAAGTTATTGTGGCCTGTCACATTGGTTTGTACTTCATATTTCACAGCAATTTGTATAGTTCAGCCACGGAAACTACTCCAGGCCTTGTTAAATGACTTTTGCCATACAAGACCAAATTTACATGGTCTTGGGACCAAATTAAGTAGCTTCAGTACCAAAATAATCAAATAATTTAAAATCCATCATCAGACTAAGCTTGGATTAAAATACATATTTTTTAAATCTATTTTTCATGTCTATGTTGTATTATATCAATCGTGTGTAAGGGATTATCTTTTTGTGAATTTTCCTTCAATACCAAATTTTCATTTTCTGAACCAAATAGATTTGTTCAGTACCAAATTTGCCTAATTTTGGTCTTGAAAAATACCAAATGGCAACCCTGCCAAGAAAAAACATCTTGTAGTTAACATATAGCTTCATCAATAATAGTATAAATCTTAAAAGAATTTTTTAGCTTAGTCCAGCAAAAAGCCAAATGCTATAGAATGCTCTAATATTGGAGTGGACATACCCATAGATTAGTTTGTAAGACCAAATATCTTTTGTGAAACATTGGTCAGAGTGAGACCTATGTGGTAATAGGTTGAAACTAAGGCTAACCATATAACTGGCCTACCAGCCATGTGACTGGAGGTGGGCACAAATCTTTCTACAAATTAGTGAGAAACTGTTTAGCAAAGGATTTGTTACTGATATCCAATAATTAGCTAATTAGTATTAATATTGTATCAAAATATCATAACCTGCATATTGGTATTAAAAGAAAAAGAAGAGAAAAAGGATCCGCACCAATTCATATTTATGCTATTAAAAAGGGGTTCAAAGCAACTTTTAACTTCAGACATGAAAAGTATTCGCCGGTTTTAAAAAATTCATTACAATATTTTATAGATTTTCGACATTACAAGGTAAAGCGATCTCATAATAAATTGTAAACATTTTGCCTTTTGTGTTTAACCTGTTGGAGACTCCTGGGACATATATATTCCAAGGTTTCTATGACTGCTGGGATATACAGGAATACCTTGAATAGTGCAGGTTTTGATGTATGTTTAAGGTATTGCTGTACGTTTAAGGTATTGCTGTACAAATTGTTTTAACTAAGTATAAGCTGGAAAGAAAACACATTAAATTGTAATAAGACCTTGAACAGTACGGAAAACTTTGGAACGAATTAACCGCACTAATCAAGGTATACCTGTATATTTATTTTGGTTGAATGTAGTCCTTTTATGGTGTTGTAGAAAAAGGTTTAATCACTGATCGTCATTTCCTCACATTGATTGCTGGCAAATGAGTCATTTTTTTATGAGCAAAAAAGATAACATATTTCTGTTAGAGCTCTATTAACAGCACCTTATTCACTATCTTGGTAATATGACCACCTTTTATGAGTATCAAAGTTTTGTTTGATAAGGTGTGTTTGCCTTATGTGAATACGTTTTAAAAATATATTTTGGATTTTGTTTCTGTATTGCCAACTTCTGTTTTAAATCAACAGTAATTTTAGGAGAGTACTTATTATGGATAACTACTTCACCATAGGGTTTCATGAAAATCGTATACATGTGTGAAAAAAGCATGTGTAAGCAAGCTCTTTCGTGTTTAACAACCATGAAGAGCAAGGACAGAAATCGTCTCATTTCAGTCACCCATTGAGTACTGACCAGGTTTTATTCTGCTTACCTTTTTACTGAGCAGATAAGCACTAGTGCTTTCAGTCTAATTTAACAGTAAACCTCAGTACTGGTAGCAAACTTCTCTTTTTTTTTTTTTTTTTTTTTTTTTTTAAAGAATTAAATCATATACTACTAAACAAAAATGGTTTCTGTTTGAGTAAAATCACATTCTTGAGTTGAAAAATAATCTATTTTTATATCTGAAATTTTTATTTTTTTTGTAAATTTTTATTTTTTATTAAGGCAATAGAAAGTTCTTCGTAATAAAATTCTTTTGCTTCATAAAATGAAATCTGAAACTACAGTATACAATTTCCATTCCTATGACTATGGTTTAACCTTTTCAAGACTCCTGCAACATATATATCCCTAGGTTTCTATGACTGCTAGGATATATGTCTTCTAGATCTCTTTTAAAAATCTACTAGGACATTTTAATTCAAGCATATTCAAACAGAAAATGCACAAAATCCCTTTGCTTTGAATGCCATTAAACTTAATGTTTATAAACTTTGGATTGGTTACATTAATTACCACCTTATGATTAGGGGTGTAGCCAGGTTCTAAAGTTGAGGAGCATGCACATAAAAAGGTGCCGGGACACATACCATATAATTTTCAATCCATTCAACTTTTTTATTTTGTTTATTAAAATCAAAACACAAGGAAGATACAGCTTAAAGGAAATGCATAATTGTTGTAGTTTTGTATTTAAAATCAAAACACAAAGGAAATGTAAACTGTCCTGAAAAACAATTTTAACCATCCCGAAGGAAATGTAAACCACCCCAAAATCAAATTATTATCATCTATAGTTGTTAGTAGCATAATAAAAACACCATTAAAATGTTGAGGAAATAAATAATTGTCAAACTCCAGTCCAAATCTGGAATTGACTTTGTTTTTCTACTGTAACAAAAGGAAGATGTAACAGGGAAGATATTTGTTCGTCCCAAACACATTTATACCATCCCCCGGAACGACATTAATTTCAAGCCCTGAAAGTTCTAAAAAAACACGAGATTCGACTTTTATCACACAAGGAAACTAAACAGTTAAAAAAAAAATTGTTGAAAAGGTGCCACTCTAGAAGAATGTGCGGGGGGTTGGGGGGGCACTTATGATGCTCTTGAAAATTAGACTTGCAATTCTGGCCAATCTGAACAGACATGTTTTTATTTTGGGATCATTTGTTGAAGTCTCTCTCTAATAATCAATCCATTGTTTAGACATGTCCGGTTTGTTCTGATTACAGGATACATAATCTAATTTGTTAATGTTAGATAACAACTTTAACGTATCAACCTACTTGAATTCATAAACTTACAATTGTTATTATCTCTTTCAATGTCAATAACATGGGTAGATTAGAATGTGAAAATAAAAGCTTGACATTTCTTTAAAATAAATTGATGATGCTAAACAAATTTTGATTTAATGGCGAGGCTGAAACAAATGTACCGAGGTCTGTCTGGAAAACATCCATTATTTAATAAAAACTTAATAGCCTAACTAGGACAATGTCGCCTTAGTCCCCCTCAAAGTACTTCCCTTGGAACCTCACACTTATTCCAGCGTCCTGACTTTTTTTTTCAAAACAGTCTGCAAAGTCTTCTTTCGGGATCGTCATCAGCCGTTCTCCTTAATCTCGTCCACGGTCTGAAATGCCAGAAGTTGCAGGGAGCCAAATCGCGACTTGACGTGCATTATGACTGTTTTTTTTCTGGTCACCGTACTAGCTAGCTACCCTAAGTGAGTTTAAAATGAAGTTTTCAATCTTCATTATGTATGTTATAGTTGGACTATTTTGTTCGTATATTGTGTTATTTTTTTACAACGTTTCGGCCGTATACCCCCTCGGCCTTCTTCGGGTTTTTTTTTGGTTTTTTTTCCTTCCGCCTTATTTGTCTTCCTTAAGGGCAAATCAACATTAAACGGAACAAAGAACCCCGAAGAAGGCCGCAAGGTACACGGCCGAAGCGCTGTGAATTAAATAGCACCATAGACAGGGGAAATAGTCCAACGCACAATTATTAAAACCCGTCCAACAAAATTCAGACAAGAATTTTCAATAATCTTCGTTTTGTAAGCTGTTTATAAAGTTGTTGAGTCTAGTTTTTCAGACGCAGCGAGTGACAAAATAAAGAATGGATGGGGTTGTTTAGAAATAATCAATAAACGCTCTCCTCTGTTAAGCAAAAAACCCTTCCCATTTCTTCCATGTTGGCGACTATGTGCGTGCCACGGTTACCCCTAGTCTGCCTCGGCTGGCAAGGGAAGGAGATTAAACAATGTGGGGTTACAGCCAGGGAAAGAAAAAGGGGGTTGGGGGTCTGGGTGTGCTTGTTATACACTTGTATGGGCGCGTGTTGGGTTTCCTTTCCGACTTTTCAATTTAATGTATTCAGCGTTGGGGTCTGTAGAGGGGGAAAGTAAAAATCACCTTTGGGGCTTGTGGGGGGGGGGGGGCTGGCGCGTAGTGCTCGAGAAGCCTTTTAGAAATGTTTTAACATTTTAAAGTCAATTTTTGCTCCCTCCACCATTGATAATTCAACGGACGGTGGGCTCCTCAGTGTCCGTTATTCATTGTCAATTCTGTCTATGGTCTAGCAAAGTTATTTTTGTATGAGAATTTTTCTTCTTCTCTCCTGTTAGCTATTATATTTTCTTACTAGCACTGTACCCGTAAAAAATGACTGGTTTATTTACGTATGGATCGACACTTCTGCCTAGGATCAGAGTATCTGTGCGCTCTGCCTAGGATCAAAGTGTCGCTCCCTGACTCTTTTGCTTAGCATCTGTGCGCTCAATGAAAAGTGTTACACACATAAATAAGGATACACATTGCGTTTTATGTGGATGATAGAGTAGAAATAATCTTTTGGTTAAATCAGTTTATTCACACAACAAATGTAATTAACTTCGAATTAAAATTATACGGTATAATATTTTATCGTCAACATTCACTTTATTGAATTATTACTTATTTTATTACTGTAAATTAAATTAAAATATTACTTATTTTATTTTTTAAAAATTTTCCTACGAGTTTTTCTGCACATTAGCGTACATAATGACTGTTTTCCTACGATCTATAGGACATTGGTGGATTTGTACAAACCGCTACAACGGGGGCTAAACACGTATTGAATAGATTGTAAGTTCATAGCTTGAGATATATGAACAATTTTCTGTGTCAGTGTGAAGGGTTGAGGGTGAAATGGGGGATGGTCTTATTTGTTCACCCTGACTCCAATCTGATGTGACCCACATACAAATACAATGGGATTCTGATAACCTCAGGTGAATTCATGAACTTGACATCTTTTCAATAGAGCTTGTCAAAAATGAAGGATTGGCCTTTCTTCTCTGTAGTGCACTTAGAGGTTGTTTTTTTTTCTTTCTATGATTTATTTAAGTCTTAGAAAATTGTAATTTTATTAATGACTTTCTTCGGTCTTTGTGTGAGTGTCACTGGTGACCGGAACATAAAGTTGTAATGTACGCTAGGGAGAAAAAGTCGTAGGGGGGAGTCATAACTTTGGTCTCTGGCTAGGAAAAGAAGACATTCTTAATAAGATAAGTAATATTTTAATTTATTTATTAAAATATTACTTATTTTATCACTATAAATGAAATTAATTAAAATATTACTCATTTCATTACTATAAATTAAATTAAATATTATTTTATTACTATAAATCAATTAAATTATATATTGCTCATTTTATTACTATAAATCAATTAAATTAAATATTACTCGTTTTATTAATATAAATCAATTAAATTAAATATTACTTATTTTATTACTATAAATCAATTAAATTAAATATTACTTAAACCTAAAACCCTTTACTTAAAAAATTAACAAAACAAGAAAGAGTAGCTTATGACAGCATTGAAAAATAGAAAGGGACCATGAAATATTTAGATGGAAAATATCTAAATTCACCCCCCCACACACACACTCATACCTTCAACACACACGATCACGCACAAACTGACAAGATACCCCATTAGAAAAATTAAAAACACAATCTAGTTTCCCTTGAAAAATTTAATTTATAAAATTAAATTAGAGCCCTTTCAATTCTTTGTGGGATTATTGGACAGGAAAGACAAGAAAATTGATCAAGCAAAGTTTGATACCTCCCCGGATGTGGGGATGGGGGTTAGGATTTAGTCATTGGTTTTTTGGTCAGCGTTTTTTGGGGTTTCTTTTTTTTTTTTCAATGAAAAGGTGTCACAGGGAAGGGATGGTCAGCCCCCCCCCCCCAGCCTGCCAGTTTTCTGACAGGTGAGATATGATAGATGGCACTCTCTCTCTCTCTCCTACCCATCCCACATTGTGGGGGTGCAGCTGGAATGTCATACCTTCTATCCATAGGAAGGGAAGAGAGAATTTCAACTTTGTTTTCTAACCCAACCACCCCCCGAAAGATAGGGGGGGGTGAACGATAAAGGAAGAAATTGTCAAAGTTTCAAACAATTTTCAAGGAAAGTGACTGAAGAATTTTTAAAATATTAAATTAAAATAGAAATAAACTAGAAAGTATACCTCTGCCAAACAACCTTTTGGTATGTACATATAGCTACTATGCAGGGGACGTAACTCTACATGGATTCGTCTCAAAATGTAATCACTTTTTCCGTAGCCCATGGCCCACCCTTCCACAAAATCGAATTGAAATTCCTTGAACTTTTGGAGATATTGTTTGGACAGACAGACTAGTTTTAATGGTTATACATTGAAATTTATAAAGTTTGTGAAGATAGTGTGAGACTATTGAAATTTATAAAGTTTGAAGATAAGGACATGTTATGACAACAACTAAAGTTACTAGATCAGAAAATTAAAGTAGTTAGAAAGGGTTAAAAAAAAAATTAATCCATGTTCAGCCAGTTCTAATTCTACTTTCATTGGATTTGAACAACTAAACTGAAGCTTAGTTCAGGTATTCAGATTTCAGTCTTCTATAGCTTTTAATCAGTGTAAGATCCAGGGATTGTTTACCCTATATCTCTTAGGGCAATGGGAAGGAGTTGAGGTAAGGTGGGGGGGGGGCTAGTATGTGTGTGTGTGTGTATATAGAGAGATAGATATATCATTGTTGGCAATCATTTCACTGAAGTTCATTTCGCTGCACGTTTGTTGGTCACTTTTTTCATAGTTTACTATTCTCAAAAAACACTGGTTAACTTTAGCATCTAGTATAAATGTGGTATTTATTTACGATAAGAGTTAGTATTTACAATATATATCATGTATAAGATTTATGAAGAAAAGCAAAAAGGATGTTATGTACAACCGTATGTGTCTGTACCATGATTTATGGGGGGGGAAAGGATTTATTTCTGCTATTTGGATTGACATAGGTAATTGTATAGTTTAGCGGCGTAGAATCGTTGTTCATTGGACATATTCTGGCAAAATTTAGGATTTATTTTTAAGATCAAGTGTTTAGCCAGTGAGGAAAAAAACAATTGCAAGGCAATTGTTAGTAAGACCAACTTCCGTCTTGCCAGGCCGGTCAAAGCTTTGTTCTGCTGGTATTCACAAATGGTCACCCATCTAGGTACTGACCAGGCTCGACATTGCTTTACTTTGATGATCTCACAAGAACCGGTGTATCCAATGTGATTTGGTCCTCTTAGCCTCGGGGAGATGTTCCTTTTGTTGGGCAGTGATTACTAAAAAATTCTGAATTAAAAAAAACCCACAAAACTAGTGATCAATTTGGAATAAACTTACATCCAGGGTGGTGGGTTAAAAAAAAACGTTTTTTTTTTCTACACATAATAATGAGTTAATGTTTAAATTTCCAGCCCTCTAGCTCAATTGGTGCGCGCTGTACGCTACATACATAGATAAACAGACACAGACTTTAAAACTGAAGAAATCTATTGTGACAGTTTTGGTTGACGGTTTCTAACAGGCTTGTGTTCATCTAATGACCCTAATATCTCCATTCAAAGGAACAGAGGATTACATCTGTAGATTAAATAAGGCAGCAGAACATGGTTTGTTAATCCATGGATAAAGCTGGAATCTCCTTGCTATCTCTTCTAGCTACTTTTAATCTTTAAAAAAATTTTTTTAAAGAAATACAGAGTAACCCCCACCCCTAGATTCTGTTCTCTCTTTTCCATCCCACCAAAGGAAGACTTCCTCTCCCACTGAAATTAAGTATAAATTTGTCATTGTTTTATTGCTCTTCAATGGCTAGTGGAAACTTGATTTTGAGTTTGACAATTAAAGAGACCGGATATCATTTTCGAAGCTATAAGAAAACAACATTTAAAAAAATCAAAAAGCTTACATTCAGTGAAGAAGTCTAGGACTATACCGAGTACATTCCTACGTTGTCTAAAAGGCCAAGTCTAAGCTGTCAGACTAAGATCATTCCACCCCCTTCCAACACATCACGGGCCAGCCAGCGTGGTGGCAAGGTAAGGCGTTACCCCATGTCTTATACTTACAACACCGGAACTTGGGGAAGTCCTGTGTCCAACAACGGACTGATTATGATGATCATGAATGGGAACTTTAAAGATATTTTCAATGAAATGAAGCATGGGGCGGGGTGGAAGTGTGAATAGTGATGGTTTTCTCTAGACAAGTCTAGAACTAATCTACTTCCCTTTCCTTCACCCCACCTGCACCCTCACCCCCAAACAACTTAGGACTGTTGGGGGAGGGGGTCTTATGTGGAACAGCTGTTCATTACTTATCTTTCTTGTGCTCCTCACCTGACCTTACCTACAGCTGATTCTATCTCTGGAAATTGTCAGGGTTTACTATATAAATAATAACCCTTGGGATTAGTCCACACTGTCCCTCCCCCTCCACCGGGGATCCTGGCTGGCTTACAGTCACACCCAGATTTAACATACACACATAGTTCAAGGGTGCAAGGGCTTGCTCTAAGTAAACGATTTTGCTCCTCTAAGGTTTTCTTCTCACTCTGTCTGAAATCCTCTATGGTTCAAATGGTTCTTCCGGACGATTGAACTCCTTGTTGTTTGTGTTGTAAACACGACGTTTCGGCCGATCCATTCTTCGGCCTTCTTCAGGTGTAAAATCCGAGTGTGATGGGGTAAACAGAAGTTTTTATTTTTAAAGAAAAATAAAAACTTCTGTTTACCCCCATCAACCTTAACCCATCAAAATGTGCCATGCATACAGGCTGCACCAATGGAGTTAGAGGTCTGAAAACTTAAACATTTACTCCTTATTATGTCTAGAAAAAACTTTTTCTATGGGTTCAATTTACAATGTAGATTTATGCTAAATTGGTCTAAATTAGTTTGTGTCTCGCAGTGATCACGCGTGTTTTTGGAAAATTCAGACTTTTTAGTGATCCAACAAAAGGCGAGAGAAGTAACTTATTGATCAATCACTCCTTTTCCCAATTTTTTAATTGATCATTCCCAACACGGCATGCTGCCAAAAGAGATCGGTTACATGACAGTTTCTATTGAGTGACTAATCAGTCCTGTCTATTTATTTTAATTAAAACAGCAGCCTACCACTCACTCTGAAGTATTTAAAATTATTCAGTCACTGTCTTCATATCAGAGAGGAGAGCAAGGCTTTGAATTAATTTCTAAAGAAAATGTGCCACAGGTTTCAAATTCCTATTATTGTCAAGATTTGCAATTTAACAAAATCCTTCTTTTTTTTTTTTTCATTTTTTTTTTTTTTTCATAAAATTGTCACTCTTCCTGAGTCATAAGGCCCCCTTGCCACCTAAAAAAAAAAAAGCCATTCAACTCTCTTGCTTGTCAATGTTTTTATGGTATTTTTACCCCTTTTTAAAAAAGATTTCCACAATCCAGGACCTGTTATCTACAGGCAATTTCAGTGCCCCAAATAGACCACTTACCCACCCAAACCCGTTCTTGTTTACAAGTAAATTGCAGATGGTCTTAGGCAAATGTCTCTCCCTATTCCTTTTGACTTGCATCTAATTCAGAGTTTCTCAACCCGAGGGGGGGGGGGTCACCCTGCACCCCTGGTAGGAATTTTAGGGTTTCGGGGCGGGCGGGGGGATTGAGACCGCAGATTCAAACGGTTTGAATGTTGATCTTTGAGTACAGCTGATATAGTTAAATTACTTTTCCTTTTTAAAAATATGTGCTCATAAAGAAGAAAAAGATTTTCAATATTATATGCATAATATTTTTAATGCACCTTTTGAATCATTCAATCTTGGAAGGGGGGTAATGGCATTCTGAAATATGGTAAAAAGGGTGCATTGGCCAAAAAAGGTTGGAGAACCACTGATCTAATTGGAACAATAACAGATTCTGTTAATGGTTCAGTTCAGAAGAGAAGCAATGGTTAATTTTTACTACCCAGGAGGTGGCCTCATTCTCATTGATCACTAGAACTAATTGATTGAATAGAATAATTGTTGGTAGTTTTGCTTTGAATATAGAATAGTTTTTGGTAGTTTTGCTTTGCATATTAACAGAAATTTTGTTGTCTTTGTCTTTGTCTTTCTTTTCTTCTTTTGTCTTTCTTCTTTCTCCTTTTTCTTTCTCCTTTTTCTTTTTCTTTCTCCTTTTTCTTTTTCTTTCTCCTTTTTCTTTGTTTTGCCTTTTTTTTTCTCCTTTTTGTTTCTCCTTTTTGTTTCTCCTTTTTCTTTTTGTTTCTTTTTGTTTCTTTTTCCTTTTAGCAAATTAGGTCAAAATTGCCAGTCAGATAATTAGTGGGTTTCCCTTGTTATAATTCTTTGCATTTTATCTTATTTATTTGGGCTACTTTGAATCGTGAAGCTGTATCTGAGTCAGATACACCAGTCAACAATAGTGACCCACCCAAGTTCATTAAGGATTAAGTTGCAAAATATCATGCTCTTGCTTTTGAGTAAAAGACTAGTGCTGTAATTGTGTCCTGTGAGGACACGTTTGCTGTGCCATTGAAGTCTTGATTAGGAAGCAATCAGCAATTCAGGTATCCCACCCACAAATGATTTGTGTGAAGATGGAATCATTGTTGTGTAACCAGGGCTGTGGAGTTGGAGTCGGAGGAATTTTGGGTTACTGGAGTTGGAGTCGGTAAAAATATACTGACTCCGATCCAACTCTGAGTAAATGTAAACATTACTACATGAAAACCAGCCCAATAGGTCAGTTTTTGAGCTACTTCCTGCGGAAGGCCTGCCTGAATGTAAATAAACCCTCTGCAAAACCGTAAAAAATTAACTTTTCAAAACTGATAAATTTCCTGAGAAAACGGAAGTCTTATGGATTGAAAGCACAAATATTTTTTTCTATTTTTGAAAATGTGTAACCCTTGGTTAGACAGATGTAAATGGTATTTAAACACAGTATTAAAGGTTTAAGAAAGTATATTATTTAGTATAATTAAATAACATAGCTGGAAATAAAAGATCTAGCCAATTTTAGCCATTTTAAATCCAGGAGTCGGAGGTACCAGAAATTGAGGCGTCGGAGTCTGATGTTTTGTGTCCGACTCCACAGCCCTGTGTGTAATACACATACACACACAAATACATGCGTACAGTTTCAAATGTTGCTGAAAATCTAATTAGGATGATATATCATGTTTGTTTGACTAGAACTTCTCAAATTTATTATACACTGATTTATTTTTTTTTTTACTAATGTCCTCATCTTGGTCGTTATACAGGCCTCCCCTGTTATAGCGCGGGTGGGTGGACCCCAAAATATTAATCTAGCTCCAAAATAGCTAAATTTTATCTTGGCTCTGTTATAATGCGGTTGGCTTTCTTGGACCCCAAAACCTGCATAATAACGGGATGCCTGTAATCATAGATAGTCTTTAGATGTGTACATGAAATGAGCTTTGGGTTAAAAAATGTGTGTCAAAACTGAAAATACACTTGATGTACCCCAATATTTAAACAATTTTTTTTTTTAATTAATAAAAATCAGCTCTTAAGATCTGTTGTTGACATAGGCTTTCCCCAAGTAAGTGTAAGGGGGTGATGGACCATAACCTGCCACACTGGCCGATGACGTATTGGCAGGGGGGAAGAGATGGATACATGCCTTTCTCAAGGGCATCAGTGTGAGTTTGAACTTGGCTGGCCAATCCCATTCTTTGTGCTGTTAACCCTTTGCCACTTGCACCTCCTACTTTCTCCAATATAAACACACCCAATATTCCTCTTTCATTGATAATCACCATCTTGTCCCCAAGAGCTAAGATTCTCTTCATTTTCCTTGGAAATTAACCAAATATCCCAAGTCTAAATAATCAGGAGACTGGTTCCATGTTTTGCAGATGTATACTGCTTAATTTTAGCTTCTTCGCTCCATACTGCTTAATTTTAGCTTCTTCACTCCATTAGGAGCTGGTTTTGTGCCTCTCCCCCTCTTCCTTGGCCTCCTTTCTCAGAACTTGTGAGTCCGGAAGGGGTTGCCTATCTGCCTAGTTGAAATTGGATCTTATTGGCTATTACTCTTCACACAGGCTCAAGCCTCTCCTGCTGTTCTATTTAATAAAGGAAATCTCCTGATGGTCTGCTTGTAAGGGAGCTTGCCTTTCTTTCTCACTGCTTGGGTTGACAATACTTCTAATCAAGATAGGAATGAGTCATTTTTTTCTTCTTAATCTCATATAGCCAATGAGCCGTATTTTAAGTTTACAGCATGGAGGAATAAGGGAAAAAAATTAAATTGAATATATTAAAAACTGACTTATTTTCTGATTAACAATGTCTTGATTTCCTTCACAAATTTTGATGAATCGAGATTCTCTGAATTACATTAAACGGCCGTTGAAAAAAAACCCTCCTTTTTTTTTTTTTTCTATAAGTTCAAAAGGATTTTAAAACTACTGCATATGCTGGACTATATTATGAACACAAGACAGAGCTTGAGATTAACATTGTCCCGGGGAAGGTAAAAATGTGTTCAGGACGAACAAATATCTTCCCCGGGACTCTTTTAAATCACTTCCATCCCGGAGGCATTGGGGAAAGATATCTTTTCTTTTCTTTTTTAATTTGGTGAGGATTGTTTTTCGGGATGGTTTACATTTCCTTCTGGACTATTAAAATTGTTTTTCGGGACGGTTCCAGGACGGTAGGGAATGAAGTTAGTCTGATACAAGAGTAACTTATCTGGAGGACTACTGCTCGCTGTAACTCGTCCAAGCCCACGTAACTGTCCTTATCGAGCTTTGGTAGACGGCCCCCTAATCATAATACCAGCGCATTGGACACACTTTAATATTTGGATAAGGCTATAAGTTTTAGAAAATACTTTTTGTACAAATTGAATGCTGGAAAAAAGTCTTATCACAGCTTCCTAACATAGCCCTGGTTATTTTATGAAAATTTAAAAAGAGCTTTCGCCATTACTTGTATCTGTAAGCTCTTTGTTCACCCATGACACAAAGTGAGGGATTAGTTGATTACATTAGGAAAACCTATATATAATGAACAGTGTGAATTTTTCTGTTTGTTTCTCTGTCCATAACAGTAAAGCAAGACGTCTCCATCTTGAATGGTTATTCACAATTGTCGGGTTTCTTAACACATAACTCAACTGTCTATAAAATGTTCTGGTTCTGAAAACAAACTGTAGAGGACAATGGTTGACAAGTCTTCAATTTCTTATCGTTTCTGACTCAAGATTTATTCACTTTCAATAAGCACTTAATGTTAAGAATATGATTTTATATTAAGAATTTGACCTTTGAAAACACTGATATAAAATGAACTTATATTTAATGGATAAAAATAGCTTAATGTAAATATGCTATTTTTATTTTTTCTGGTGACATCTCAGTACAAGCTATAATTATCCAGAGTGTGTATTAAGCATTTTATAAACTCTTCACCCTCACCTTCTTTTTCCCCCCTGATTTTGGCAGTATCAACTCCCTTTTTCTTTTTTACCTCCTACTCTTGGCAAAAGAGGGGTGGGGGGCATAAGTAAGTTTATACTTGATTTTTTAAATCAAGTAATGGGCGGGGCAGGGATGGTTGGTGACAAAGAGAGTCAGTCTGGTTTTTAGGGTGACAGTCATTATTCCCTTCTGGTCCCATAGCATGGGAAGGGTTCCCCATGGATATGAAAAGGGCTTCGCACATGTAATCTAAGCTATTATTACTGACAATTTAGAAGTGTGACCATAAAGTCTTACTCTCTCTCTCTCTCTCTCTCTCTGCCTCTCTCTGCCTCCCTTCAACCCCCACCTCCCTGCCTAGTTTAATTCCTGAATTTAAACCCCCCACCCAGCGACCACACATGCTCAAGCACTGGGCTTCATCACCCTTTCCTTCTACTCTGTACACAAAAGGCAACCACAACCTCTTGGTGGGGAGCCGGAAACTTTTCTTAAGCTCGATTGTTTGAATGAATTGACAATTTAGTTTACACAATAAATATCTTTTAATTTGTTTCTTTCTCCTTTTATAAAATCTATGAAAGAAGAAAAATTAATATCTAAAATGTATTTGTTTTTTTTTTCTTTTCTTTCCTCTGCTCATTTGAATCTGCTAATATGTCTGTAGAAACTTTTTTGTTTTCCCGTATGTGTTTAAAATTTGTTAAAAAACGGCAATAGTGAACGATAAATCCCCTGATGTACAATCCCCGTTCCGAAAAACGTCCGCGACCCCTGTGTGCAATATACCAGCCCCGATCCACCCCTCGTCAATGCATTGTGGTTTGTTCATTTCGAATTTACTACTATTTCTGTAAATGTTATAATATAATTAACTGCTATAGATCACACTTTATATGGGGTATCATCAGCTGTCTATTCCTGGACCAGTTTCAGGGAAGTTATATATATTCTGGAAGCAACCTTATATGCAGGTTCTGCTCTACCAACTGAGCTAACGAAGTTCTCATGGTAAGCAGGAGTATTTTAATACTACACTTTGCTGGTCTCCCTATTCTCATGTTCGTATTTAGGCACGAATATAATGTGGTTCTCTATGCCGACAGTATGAAATCAAATGATGGATAATTTTTCTATCCGTCAGAATATGATAATTATAAAGACATTTAATAGTTGAGAACCTAAATTTGCCTGGCACCGGTGTGAGATATATATATGTGTGTGTGTGTGTGTGTGTGTCCCAAGTAACGCCCAATTAGTCCCAAAATTAATGCCAGTTTTATCTAAGGGAACTATTTAATAGTTGCTTCCCTTAGAACTGTCATTTTTTTGGACAAATCAGGAGTCACTTCTGTGACAGATTATTCTCTGAGCTTGATAATTTGGACAATACTTACACACATTGTATTCAGACTTGAGTTGTCTTGTACATGAGCAGGAAAAGTTAGCTACCTAAACACACACAAAGCTTAAATGTAAAAAAAATAGTTTCAGATGCTTTAGTATCAGGAAATGTTAACATTCCAATTCAGGCATTAAGCACCTTTTTAATAGGTTTGTCTGGAAAAATCCTGCTCAAATTTCAAACTATTGTAGTGGATAAATTTTCTGGTCAAAGAAAATTTTCTAAACTCTTCATCCAATATGCAATCGAATCTTGGGAAGCTTTCCACCTGTCCCCCCAAATATCCTTCCGTTCTCTTCACCTGACTATCTGCATTCTCCTTCTCCTCCTCCTTTTCATCTTAAATGGAAGATGAAGGCACTGAACCGGTGATTCATTCACCAGTAGCCGCTTGTTGTAGATGAAGATTGAAGTTTCTAATTATAGAATTCTATTACATACAACCTAGAATGGTGTTTAAGGGGTCTGTAGTGACTGGCGTGTTCGTCTTAGATTATGTAAATAGGGTTTGCCTCTATGAACACATTTTAAGGACAGAATACACATCATAGCTGTTAGCAGTGTTGGTGATTTATTTATTTTTTTATTTTTTATTTTTTGGCAGTGCAAAAAAAGCTCTAAATTAGATTAAAAAGATTTGGGTCATTTTTTTTTTTTTAATTTTTTTTTTTGCTATTTTCAACCACTTTTAGTGTCTTTCTGGCGGTTTTTGGCCATTTTTGGCTATTTAAAAAAAATTAGCGCTTTTTGGCAGTTCAACTAGTGCGAAAATATTTTTTGTGTCGACACCACTGGTTATTAGTGATTTTGAAGAAAAGATTTTTTAGATTATACTCACTTCCTATTTACAGAATTTATATTATAATTATCAGTAAATAAGGGAAACTACTCTAATTATCATTTAATATACCTTGAGTTATCTCCCTTGAAAAATTTCATCATTATAATATAAATCATCGGGATGAGTGCGAACGCTGACCCTACACTATTATTTAGTTGCAAAATAGACTTGAAATTGCTTTATTCTCGAACTGGTTTAAAAAGAACTTTTCAAGATAAAATATTACACAACACATATCCTCTCTCCATTTAGTCTATTTAGCTCTTTTTTTAGGTATGGAGTGGCCAAACTGTTAACTGTACAGAGAATAGAATCGTTGAGCCAGAGTTCAAACTCTGTAAGGGACAGTTCATGTTCACTTTGCACTAATGCCCTTGGAAAGGCATGAATCCATCTTTTCTTTGCCCAGCTATAAGTAAATAGTAGGGCAGACTAGGATCCCTAGCATTAACAACCAGTCTAGAAGGACAACTCTGATCCCAAACCAGAGGGATGGGCTATGTCAGGCAATCTCACCCATGATGAATTCATCTGTGTGGCTCCAACGATCTTGAACTTGGTTACAGGATATTAAAAATTTGTTTTTTTTATTTATTTATTTATATATGTGTGTGTGTGTGTATATAATAGGATAAGGGCTATCCAACATAATGATGATAGAAAGGAAAAGACAATGTGGAGACTCAGAAATAATTTGCAAAAATGATTTATTACCTAACATGTTTCGACTGAGAAAATCAGCCTTTTTCAAAGGTGTCTGGAGAAAAACGTATGTATGTATATATATATATATCTGCTCTACCGTAGGTATCAAGCAGTCTCCAAAAATAAAGGTCTACTGTGATTCTTATGCACCATTGTGTTGCACTTTGATGACTATGGATTTTATATATATATATATATAAAGTTGGCTCCAAAGTAGCACAAGTCATGTGTCTTTAGCTAAAAAGAAAATTTGGACCGAGCACTTTTAGATTACATGGAATTTTATAATTTATTTGAAAATTCAATCTGACATTTTACGGTCTTAAGCAGTGTTGGATAATTATTGCGTGTCCTTCTAAAGGACATGGCCTGTACAGGAGGTGGGGATGCACTATTATCTAATGTTGAGACTTATACGCTGTACTCCTGGCGGAGAGATATAAATCATGATAAATGAATAAAAATAGTCCCTCTAATTTTTCTGTTAAATTTTTTTTATTTTGGATAATGTTGATCATAGTTGCCTCTAAGCTGTGCATGTTCTGCAACAAGCGCACAAACGAAGTTTATGTGTGCACAAAATATTTCAAATTCTGTAGTAGCTCACTGAATTTCTATTGAAAAGATATTGATTCCCTATGTTGAATTCAAAAGTCTGCACATACTTTTGTCACAGGAACATGAGATTTTTGCGCCCGCTGACTACTAAAAATTAGAGGGAACATTGAAAGCCATTTTGAGCCGAACGATGTCCAGTTACTTTGTTCTGAAGGAAACCTTTTTCCACCTGTATCTGTGCTGAAGAAAAGATCTTTTACTTTTGTCATAAATTCCAATTACTGCAACACTTTGATCAGTGTGGCTTCGATTAGTTTGATGTTGTACAGTTCAGTTATTGCTGTACAAATTAATGTAACTGGGTATAAACTGAAAAGAAGAAAAAAAACATTAAATTATAATAAGAGCTTGAAGAGTACAGTGTTGAACAAATTAACCGCACTAATCAAGGTATACCTATATCGAGGGGGTGGGGCTGCTATTCTTGCATAGAATAGGTATCAGCCTTCCAGAAATCTTTTTGGCTATTTTTTTTGCCAACCCATCAAAACATTTGGGTTAATTTTAGTGATAAGAACCTTCCTTTTATCACACATGCCAACCTGTCAAATTATATCTAAGGTTACCATAAAAAAAACAGCTGATAAAGACTCAAGACATGGAATTACTTAAAAAGTAATTAAACGCTGGCCTGATTTTATGCTGATTCACAATAACTGCTGGTTTGAAATTTGCCCCAATTTTTTCTTCTTTTTGGTAATTCATGTAGTGTTTTATTAAGTTTATTATTTATTTATTTTATATATTGAAATAACAAATTGATATATTTATCCATCATTTGGTTTCATTAATAATCTTATATCCGACAGAATATGATAATTATTAAGACATTTATTAGTTGAGAACCTATATTTGTCCGGCATCAGTGTGAGCGACTGCTAAACGAGCAACCTAAATCGTAAATGTGAATAAAGAAATGAGCTCCTTGTGGGGATCGAACTCGCATCTACCTTGGAAGCAACCTTATACGCAGGTTCTGCTCTACCGTTTGAGCTAATGAAACTCTCATATGCTCAATCGGTAGAGCAGAAGTTGATAATCACCACACTTTTTCTTTTCTTTTTTCCTTCTCATTTTTTTTTTTTCATTTTATCGTTTTAATGATCATTCTGAAAATTTTTAAGGCTGTTAAATATTGTTTGGGAGGTTGGAGTGATTGATCATATGGAAATGCTAATTTAAACTATTTCTTGTTCTTTTCAGAAACAGATGCTGGGCGACTGTGTCCAGAAGGAGTTACATGCTGCACAAAATCTATGGAAAACAAACTTACGGTTCTCAGTATGAAGGAATATCAAACTTTAATCAACAAAGCAATTGAGCCAATTCGAACAACATTTACGTCACGAACAAATAAATTTGATGGTGAGTAACAATTTTTACAAAGTTACAGAGGTATGTGTCACGTCCATCCTTCCACAAGATATCTCTGAAAGTACCAAATGGATTTCAATGAAATTATGTGGAAGGGTGGGTGATGGAATAAGGAAGAGGTGGTTACATTTTGGGGCGGATACAGGATTTCTTTTTGATTGAGAGATATTTGATTTTGGGGTTTTCTTTTTAAAATTTTTTAATACAATTATGCATATGCTCATGACTGTCCCTTCGATATATTCAAAGGTTCCCAATTAATATCCATGAAACCTTCTGGAAGGGTAGACAGACTATGGAGGAAGTGATTAAATTTTGGAGCAGATCCATGCACAATTACCTCTCCTATGTTGTAGTTATAATTCCACACCACATATTGCCAAGATTTCATGTCTGTCCACAATATATCTCCAAAAGTTTTCAATGAAATTTTGAGTAAGGGTGGGCAATAGGCTACAAAACAAGTGATTAGATTTTGTGGCGGATCTATGCACAATTACTCTCCCTGACAATGGCGTTGGTAGAGGTATGCTCTCTCCAAGTTTGTTCTAGTTTTTCTTGCTTTACAACAGAAAATAATTTCACATTATTTTGCATTGGTAAAAAGGAATGTGTACCTGAAGACACACCTTGTGTATAGATGACTTTTCCCTCTCCAGGGGGTTGTGGGATATACTATGTTAAATTTGGAAGAGATATTCCTTGAAATTTTTTGCTTGACTAAAATTGTTTGAAAAAACTAAAATTTCATAGTTTGTTATAAGAGGTGTGGCTATTGGCTATTAAATAACAAGACTGGGCTTATGTAAGTCAAACCATAGCGTGCATGCGCAAACTATGTGGTATACATTGACCAAGCGGCAAGCATAAATAACCCCTGAAATTTTCAATCCACTGGCAACTCCAGTTCACTTTTACCTCATTTACATCACGAACAAATATATTTGATGGTGGGTTTAAGAGAAAAAGAAAACTTTTTCTTGCTTTGCAACTGAAAATAGTTTTATATTGATAGAAAAAAGTCTGTATCTAAAGACACACCTTGTGTATAGAAGGTTTTGTAGGAACGCTCTACTTTCGATTGGCGCCGGAGGATGGGGGGTCTGTATTTGTAAACATCAATAGGCATTGGTTGTTAGGGAGAGGATATTCATGTAACTTCTCACAGGTAATATGCCAGGTCTTAAAGTCTTATACTAGCACAAATCATTTTTCTCAGACACTAGTGATTGTCACCTATTCAAAGCTCAAACTTACTGACAAACAATTATATAATATATGTCCAACTTGCCTGGTCTGGCACAGCCATTCTCAATGGGGGGCCATATGTACCCCCAGGACATTGGCCGGCATCCCAAATGTGACAGGTAATTTAGTGCCTGTTATTGACAAGTGGTCACCCATCTAAGTATTTATCGGGCTCCTTTATATAATGAACAAAATAATTATAAAGACATTTATTAATTGGGAACCTATATTTGCTTGGCACCGGTGTTAGCGACTGATAAAAGAGCAGCCTAAATCGTGTAAATAAATAAAGATTGAACCCACATCCACCTTATACGCAGGCTTTGCTCTGACCATCTGAGCTAACAATGTCCTCTTGGAAAGAGAGGAGCTGCTCTGACCATCTGAGCTCACAATGCTCTCATGGAAAGGCAAGAGCTTTGAAACCTACACATTGCTCGCCTCTCTATTCTCACGATCATATTTAGGCACAAATATAATGTGGTTCTCACTGTCGGATATAAAATTATCCATTCTTTGCATTTCATAATGAGCATGAAACCTGCTACATTGTTCAATGTTTCCACAATTTTTGACAGCATCTGGCAACATTTGTTTCCGTAATAAAACTATTGTTGATTAAAAAAAAAAAAAAATTTTAAAATAAGATATATAAAAAAAAAGATTGTCTGAAAATGGATACCAACTGGTTTTCTCTAGACTTGCTACATTTTCATTTGTATCCAAGTGTTTATCTTTGAGATTTAAAAAAAAAAAAAAAATGTTTTAGCTTCTTAAATTATGAACACTTTGTTAAATCACATTTTTTTTTTTATTTCGTGAATCAATTTTTAAAAAAGTATATGATGTAGTGTGACCTAAAAAAGGAAAAACATATTCCTCTTTCTTCACTCACTCTCTCTTCCCTTCTTTTCTTATGAACACTTTGAACTTTTCAGTTTGGTTGGAAAGAAAGTGATTTTGGCATTCATAGACCTGTCAAGGTTTGTCGCAGGTTAAAAAAAGAGGCCATGTTAAAGGAAATAAATTTATAATTGCCAAAAACCTTTCATATTTGATTGGACACTGTCAAGGTTGACAATAGAGGGAACAGCTTTCGGATCAAGTTTATATCAGGCAGCTTTCTACTGCTACTGCCTAGGCTAGTGGTTCTCAAATTTTATTGTATGGCACACTAAGAAATATATTTGACTACCAGCCCACCAACTATAAAAATGAAATGAATTAGATATAAACATTTTAGTAGTCCATAAATAAAACTTTTATATCAGCATACTGACATACAAACTCATCGCCTCCTTTTTCCTTTTATCTCTAAAAAGCTTGAGATGTCACAAAATCTACTGATAAAACTAATAGATTGGCAACTCTGTGGCAGAAGTGGGACAGACATATTACCTGTACTGAACAAATTCAAAGCTCGAAATATTTACAAAATTTATGCGGTACATTTGGGAGATAGTTGTGGTACACTAATGTGCTGCAGCCCACAGTTTGAGAACAGTAGGCCTAGGCAGAAAAGGTAGTTATGGAATAGTGTTTTGCCCAAATACTTACTTAACTCACCCACCCAAGGAGAAGTGAATTCATGCCTTTCTCAAGGGTATTAGTTTAAAGTGAACATAGAACCTCAGCTAGAATTTGAAGTTGGTTTCCTCTGTTCTATTTCCAATGCTGATGACCATTATGTCACCCACACTGCAACTACTGGGAGTAAAATGTGACCCTGCCATTTTTCACTCCATAGCAAACTGGCCCGCGGACCAAATTTGGTCTGCGGCTTCATTTTATCCTGCCCACCGACTTTAATATGATGTTGCATACAAAAATTCTTTGTATCGAAAAATAGAGCAAAAGTCTCATTTTTGCAGTGGCCTCAAAGGAATTAATGTTTTATAGCTAAAAATGTTTCAACACTACATAAGCTGTTTCTATAGGCTTGTATGATCATTGTTTCATTTTTTATTCGCTTTGGTCCCAAGACATAAAAACATTTCTAATTTGACCCGCCACCAAAAATGTTTGCCAACCGTTGCTCTATAGCATTACCAATGGGCTGTATCTACAATTGGTAGATACTCAGTATTATTTATGGTAGTCATTTTGGAAAATAACTGCATGTTTTCATTTATTGGACTCTAAAAGTGGTGAGCCATAACAATATCAACTATTTATAATAACTAAAAAAACTTACATTCCAGCAATTAGTGGTAGTATGGAAGATGCACTTAAATCAATGTAGAAATGATTTTAGTGCATTTTCCATAGTACCTACTACTACTACTACTACTACTACTACTAATAATAATAATAATAATTACTGGAATGTAAGTTTTGTAGTTATTATAACAATTACATTCCAGTAATAGTAGTAGTAGTAGGTACTATGGAAGATGTACTAAAAACTTTTCTACATTGATTTGAGTGCATCTTCCATACTACCACTACTACTACTAATTGCTGGAATGTAAGTTTTTTAGTTATTATAAATAGTTAAAATTGTTATGGCTCACCATTTTTAGAGTCCAATAAATGAAAACATGGTTATTTTCCAAAATGACTCTATCATAAATAATGGTATTTGTCTAAATTTTGGAGGGGGTGGACGGATGTTTGGAAACCTTGTACATCTATTGATAAACAGATTGTTTGGGGGTTTTTTTTTTGGTTTTTTTTCCTGCATATTTTTCAAATGAAAGAAAGATTATTGGAAACCTAAGATTGTTTATAAAGAGGATTATAAGATATTTGGTTTGCAGGGTGGTAGAGCTCAAGGAAGGATAGGTTTTAAGAATATGCTCTGTCCCAAATAACATTTTATTTTCATTGAATTATACTAGCCAAATACTAAATGCTAAGAAGAAATTTAAATTGTTATGCTTCTTTAATCCGCTGCTCTGTGGTCAGGCTTGTTTTGAATCTGCTGCTATTAGTTTGTGGATTTGCCACATGAGTTCTTTGATTTGGTTTCAAACCCTGGTTTGAACCGTAATTTAGTGGTTTATAAACTGTTAAATTAAATGTGTAAAAACCTAATTGCAGTTTGAAACCAATCAAAAAAACTCTGAATTCGACAACTTTCAATGTTGATTTTAGCATAGAATTAGACATGTATATATAATTTTTTTCTGAATCACTGCCATATGCTTTGTTGGGAGTGATCAATTAAAAAGTTGGAAAAAGGGGTGATCAATGAATAAGTTACTTCACTCGCCTTTTATTTAGCTGTGATCACTAAAAAAAGGTCTGAATTTTCAAAAAAAACAAGTGGGCACAAACTAGTGACTAATTTAGCATAAACTTACATTGCATATTGAACCCCACTCTAAAAACCTATTTACTTTGTATGTCCAGAGACAACAAGAACAAAAATACAAGAATCGGCCAGTCAGGATTATTCTGATATAACCTGGGCAACGTTGTCTATACAGGAAACCCAGCAGATACAACAGAGATGTCACAGTAAATCGACCGATACAACACAAACCCTCCAAGAAGGATGTTAATCTTTTTCTACTTGGAAAGAGCTATTATCTTATTTTACTGAGCTTATCTTAATTCTTGCCAATCCTCAATACTAGCAAAGTTTATGATTTAGCTCAGCACATAAGCTGTTAAAGCAGATTTAACAAAAATATTGATCCTGGTACCTGGAACGTATTTTGCACATAATAAAATACATTTCTTCCAAAGGTGAACTAAAACAGTTAACAAAAACACAAAACAAAATTTGAAGAGGGTGGAAAATTTTTGTAAATGGTAATCGAATGAAAAATGTTAAAAATTGATACAAATTATAGAATATCTCAAAATAAAGGTATGTACTAAGCTTAGCTTAGTCTTGCACAGGGCCACAGTTGTGGGTCACCTAATGAAGACTACTAGCAAATTGTCTGAAAAATTTACTTAAAGTGATGGCTAAGTCAGCTGTTCTCAACCTTTTCTTGGCCACAGTCAGCCCCCACCTCAACTTATTCTTTATTTCCGATCCGCGCTGTTTGCTTACTGCCATAGATTGCGTTAGTTGGGTTGTGATAAAAACAGGGTGTTGGCCAGTAATTTGATTTTTCCACCATTTTTATAGGATTGGGAAATTTTCCGATGTCCGAATTTTTGTATTTGTATTTTAAAAAACGCCAAACATGGTCACAAACACTGTCAGCTTAATTGGGAAATTAGAATTAGGTTTCTATTGGGAATTAGCCATTAAACAGCTAGTGAGAACGCTGTCTAACATCCTGAAAAAAACAACTAGAAATTGGGATGAGAGTGAGTACTAGTCAAAGATTTATAATAGTGTAGAGCAGTGGTATTCAAACCGTTCTGCAGAACCCCAGGTTTCTGTGAAACAAAGTGACATTTTCGTAATATACTTAATTATTCTTCATTAACATAAACGATTCCTTCCTGGCTTTTACATATCTTTATTTCATTTCTTTAACACGAACAGTACTTTTTATATAATAAAAAACATAACATCATTTTGCCTTTTCAATTAAAAACATCTTGGTTATTTATGTGACACATGCTGTTCAATCAGTAGTCGTTCATATGTATGATATATATGTAGAACCTATATTTGCCTGGTGCCAGTGTGAATGACTGCTAAACGAGCAGCCTAAATCATAAATGTGTATAAAGAAAAGAGCTCCACTCGGGGATCAAACCTGCATCCAGCCTGGTTCGATCCCCACATGGAGCTCATTTCTTTATTCACATTTACAATTTAGGCCGCTCGTTTAGCAGTCATTCACACTGGCACCGGGCAAATATAGGTTCTTAACTAATAAATGTTTTTATAATTATTCTGTCGGGTATCAAAATTATCCATCATTTGATTTCATATCTATATATGTAGAAGGAAAAGTTGTTTTTTGAAGGGGTTCCCTAGAAAATTATTGAAAATGATTTAAGTAAGTTTGAAGACCACTGGTGTAGCGTAATGTCAGTTTCAAAACAAACTAATCTGTAGTGGTGAAATTGTTAGATCTCATAACTTTATTCCTCTTCTAAGTTTATAATATCATTCTCTCCAGAATTCTTCTTCTTTTTTTATTTTTTTTTTTTTTTTTCCTAACAAAAAATATTTTATCATTAAAAGTTCAAAAACCTAATCCCCTCTTGTGTATACACTCTTAAATGAACACGTGTAGAGTAAATTAATTTTGTGAAGATTGGTCACACCCTGTGCACAGCAAAATCAAAACGAGTTTCTGCGAATTCCCACAGGCACCATAAATAAAATTTATCGAATGGTGCCTTTTAAACCAATGCCAGGAGACCATTTTGTTCTGGACGGTTCCACCAGGGAATTCTGTCTACTGGAACTATAATTCCTTGACCATAATTTCTCAGGCGGTCATTGCAACTACCACTTGTAAACAACCTCACCGTTTAATGTGGTATATGTCCTGTAAGATTCAATTCTACCTCCCTTTAATAACTTTCATTGTCTCTTCTGCAAAATTTAGTCTGCTTTCTCTTGGGCAGTTTAATTTATCTCTGTCGTTTCTTGCAGGCAAGGCATCTGTTGTATTTCGGACATGTTCAATTAAGCAAAAAAAAAATATTTGGATAGTTAAAGAGTTGTTTTGCTAGTAATGAAATAAAAATGCTTCTAGCGATGCTAGCTTCTGTCTGGAGTTGTTACAGCATTGATCGAATCCCGAATCAATAGCAAAGCAAACTTCTCTTAACAACTTGGATTGCCAATTTGATCATTATAAGGGCATCTTGCCAATATTAGTGTTTTTATTTCTTTTCAATAAAATTCTTTCTCCTTTATGATCCCGATATCTGCTGCTTGCTTTGCTTTTGTCGGGATCAAATTCTGAATGTGCATATTATTAGCCAACTGGCTAAAAAAATGTAGTTGTACCTCTTTACTCCAGCAACCTTGAAACCTGGCCATTGCCAGACCATAGAAAATACTGGAAAAGAGAAAATGACCCCTAGGGGGACCCCCTCCCTCCAATGTAAACATCGTGATTTTTTTTTCCAATGATGTGGAAAACAGAATGATATATATTTAATATAATTTGAGACATAAATTGTATTATTATAAATGAAAATTATTTGTGTTTGCTTGAGCATTTTGATTGGGTGTATTGCAAAACTATTTTGCCTGTAAGAAATCAGGATAAAAATATATTCTGCATGGTGGCTAAGATAGTTGTTTATTTCCTGCCAGAGTGTGTTAAGCTTAGTAAATATCATGGTTATTTTAGTCTGGCACAAGGCCAATTATGATGCAACCAGTTAGAAATAATGCTATATTTGCAAGTTGGTCTTCATCGATAGTTTTCTAACTATCATAAAGTGGTAGGTATGTGTGTATGCTACAAACACAATCACACACATATATATATACTAGCATAGTACCCATCAAAAATGACAGATTATTTGTTATGTATGGATAAATTATGGATTGGTGCAAAACATTCTTCTGGCCACCATTTTCTTCCATTTGGCTTTGTGCAGTACTACATACTAAGGTAGGCAAGCGAGTAAAAGCTGTAATCAGCAGCAGCCATCTGAACTGCTGCTTGTTTGGTCCGTTGCTAACTTGTAATTTAATTTCACCCAATATTCAAGCAGTGTAACATTGACTCTAATTGATTTTGCCCGCTTCCCTCCACGTCGGACATTCACGGCAGGGTTTTGTTAATTTTATATATATCTGCTTTAGCATGACAGAAACCAACCAACCAACAAACAAGCAGACAAAAAAATGACAATAGCTTTTATATAATAAGATATCAGGTGCAGGAGGTGTAACAATTATTAGCAAACTAGAAAACAAAATTGAAGCAGAATCACCACAAGTTCTCAAGTTCATAATGGTCGATGCATAACAGCTGTCTGTTACAACAGGTCAGCAAACTAAGGCCCACGGGCCAAATCAGGCCTGCTACCTCATTTCATCCACCTACTTCATTTAATAAGTAACGTTGCATACTTAAATTCTTTGTTTTTCTTATCTACATTTGGTTATTGAACAAAAGAAATTCAGTATCGGAAAGTATAGGAAAAGTCTAATTTTTGCAGTAGCCTCAGACGAATCAATGTTTTATAGCTAAAAATGTTTTAACATTAGGCATTCTTGATGTTCTATTAATATACTCGGCTAAATTTGAACCACAATTTGACAATATTTTGTGTCCCCCCCCCCCCAAAAGATTTCATAATTCTCATTGAATGATATACATAGACGTTTATGTAGGTATATACTCCTATAATGAAAAACATTAAAGTAATTAAAAAAAACAAAGCCTTGTTCGATCAGTATTTTATTTTTTAGTCACCTTGATCTGCTAGACATGGAAACGTTTCTAATCTGGCCCTCCTCCAAAAATGTTTTCCAACCCCTACTTTACAAGACGCATCTTCAAGTAACTTTCAAGCTGTATGGTCATTAGCTTTATCTTCACTAAATGCTGTACATATACTACGGGGTGCTTCTGCTGTTTTTGTTCCAAGTTTAAATTCATACAGTTGACAAGCTCTCACAATCAATGTTTAGGTCACCATGTTGATTTCCCTCGTTACTACTGTAGGTATACACTTCTGGTGGAAAATGTGCTTGTTTCACGTTACTGAAAATGCTTAGGTACTGTTGGCATTCAAAGGGTTTCTCTATTAAAGCTGATAAAAGAACATCAAAAACTGCACTTACAAGCTTTTTTGGTCACTTGATATTAAATGAATGTTTTTATTGAAAAATGGCTAACCTATTAAGGTGCTTAATTCTCGAATTAAAATGTCCCAGTAGACTTCTAAAAGAGATCAACGGGTCATATATATCCTAGTAGTCACAGGAACCTCTGGATATATATGTCCCAGGAGTTTCAAAAGGGTTAAACGGTTGAATAAATATACTCTTAAGACAACAGCTGGATTTACAATTTTAAGAAAGAATAAATAAAAAAAACCTTGTAACATGATTTTTGTTCCGAGGTAGTGAGTGTTATTTTCTGATTGCTTATGTACAAAAAGTATAGAAAATGGCTATTATTCCCTTCAAACATTGCTTTTGTGATCAGGAGAGTGATATTCATATGTAATTGTTTTTCTTTTTTGATTAAAATTCGCTGTTGTCCAATTGGAAATAAAAAGATTTCATATTATTACTGTCCTGGTTGAAAAAGCAAAGTTTAAAGGGAATTATTGGCATTTTCTATACTTTTTAGATAAAATCAAATAAAATAAAAAATTTTTAAAATTTTTAAAATAACACTTATTACCCAGGAACAAACAAAAAAGTAAAAATATGTTGCACAGTGTTATAATGATGCAAATTCTTAACCTAAAGTTTTTGTAATAAAATGTTATTCAATTATTTTATTCAATGATTATGTAAAGCATGTCAGGGCCTGCGTGGTAGATGAGATAGTTGCTTCTTTTCCACCAGCACCAGTGGTCATTTGCAGTAAAAGTTAAGTTTTTACATGCTGATTTTCATGGCAGGCACTTTGAAGATTGATGCAACACAATCTTCCTCAACGCTGACCTTCGTAAATATCTATACTTCCTCTCCAATTATGTACAGGAAATATCAAACTTCATAATTCTTTTTGTAATCAGCTTGTAAACTGATAGCAATTTTTTTTTTTTTAATCCAAGGTATCCAGCTGGTGAAAAAATACATTAATTATTGCATGAAAAACTACTAGATGAATACCCGCCCTAACAGGAGGAGTAATTTCGGTCAAAATAAAAAAATAAAAATTAATTAAATAGGTAAATAGATAGATGGAGATCAGAAAGTGTTTAATTTAAGGTTTTTAAAATGTGATATCTTTGACTTTTATTTATGATCTCGAAAAAACATTGCTTAACAGAAGAGTGAACAAAAAGCTGCCACAAAAAAATGTGTCTATTCTGGCATGAATTTGCACTGTAAATATATACATATTTTAGTGGAGGATTTTCAAAAACAAATTTGATAAAAACATTACCCGGTGTCACATTGGTACATAGAGGAAATTTCTTAGGATTTGTGCGGTTTTTGCGGCAGGCTGTCACATACGGACGCACAGACGGACGAACATTTGGTGAAATATAAGATATTGAACGTACCCTGATGCTTAGTCCCTGACAAATGCAATCCCCTCCTCTGATGATAATAATCAGTAATAATTCTTACTTTTAAATTCTTGGTTACTTTCATGCAAATGTTTTAACAAATACTTATCAGTTAATGTAGAATTTCATAAAACACTTTATTTGGCAGCATGCCAAGTTGGGGTTGATCAATTGAAAAAAGAGTGATCAATGAATAAGTTACTTCTCTTGAGCTGTGATCACTAAAAAAAAGTCTGAATTTGCAAAAAAACAAGCGTGAACACTGCCGAACACAAACTAAGTGATCGGTTTAACCCTCTAGTTCCATTGTGTGGCCTGTACGCAATGCACAGCACATAGATAGACAGCCAGCCAGACCAACTTGAAAACTGAAGAAACCTATGTTGATGTTGACAGTTTTGGTTGATGGTGTCTAACAATCATGACTTCATATCTGTTGTCTCATCTTTTAGATTTTAGTTTTAATCGCTTAAATGTTTATAACATCTTCATTATTAATCTGTTTATTTTGACATTTTTAATTGCTTTAGTTAATTAAGATAAAAGCAAATACTAGTAAAAAAAAAATTAATGGTTGACAATGCTTCATATAATCTATTTTACAATGGTCAATTTTCGGTTGAAGCACTTCTTTTGAACATTTTGACTTTAACCAGTGCCTGAAACGGTTCCAGTAGGCTCCAATAGGCTGTATATATATGATAAATTCACATATGGTTTCCCCTTTCACAAAAAAACCGAAGTGTGGAGTCTGCTTTCACTCTTATCCCGATAATAATGATCTGATTTCCATCTATTTCTATATAATACTAAAAGTCTGATTCGCCCAACCAAATTTGGCATGCATACTCATTGGACATAGGGGAAGGTTTTAAAGTAAAATATATAAGACATGGCCAACTAGTAAAAAAAGATTATATTGATGTAATAAAGGGTTTTGTTTTAACTTTCTCCTCAGGAATGTACAAAGGGTCAATTTTTGGTAATTTCAGATCAAATCTCTTTTCCTTTTTAATGGTCCCTCCTTGCCTTCTTGCCCAAATTCCTTTCCAGATTTCCAGCCTCAACTGTTGGCTCCTGTCTTTTCTTTCTTTCTTGATCCCCACTGATTGCTTCATAGACCAGATTTTATGGCTTGCAGACATATTTAGTAACAAACATCTGATGTTAAAGAATTAGCTCCCAGGGGTTTGGGTGAAGGGGGAGTACTTCCTGCTGTAAATTAGGTCAACTTGATTTTTGTGTCTAGCATTGCTTAGGTCTTGGATTCAGAGGGGGGTCTTGGATTCAGACTAGGGTGTGGGGGTTGGAAAGGGGGTTTGGGTCTTGGATTCAGACTGGAGGGTTCGGGTCAGGGGGTGGTCTGTCTTGGAATGTTGCTTCTCTAAGCAAAGAATTGGGATGGGAAAAAGTATCCAGGCTTTAACAAAAGGAGGAAATTGTTGGGGTTATGGAATTAGTTGTTTTTGTTTTGTTTTTTATTTATTTTTAGGTTAGGATCTACAGCGTATAAAATTATTATTTTTTATGACACATTCACACAAACATTGCTGATGTAATAAAAAAACTTTTAAAAGTTTTGTATTAACAAAAGGCTATGAGTGTTATCAGTTGTGAAACCATGTTCTCATGAACAAAACTATTTAGTTATGTTTTATGAACAAAAAACACATCTGCTATAATAACGTGATTAAAAACAGCAATTATGAGAAGTATTTCTACCCTGAATATTAAACTCTCACAAACCATGCACAATATCATAATCTTAGTATAAAATAATAATAATAAAAAAAA